>CM038226.1:98624669-98968903 GCA_021442155.1 Cymbidium sinense | reverse complement strand
CTTAAGAAAAAAATCATGCATATTCAATTTCAAATTTCCTAAATTGATTACTTAGCATGCATCATAAAAGTGTTAAATATTCTCATTTTTATGTATATATATGCTTAGGACTTATTCATATAATAAAGTGATGTGTGTTATATAGATTTAATTCATTTTATTTAATCTTAAAATGCCTTCTTCTTGAACATGTTTGTTTAGAGTTCATCTAAACTTAGGATTATTTAAAAGACTTAATCAAAATATTCACTAAACAAAATTAAAATGTGATTCTTCTTTAGAAATTACTTAGATTAGGGAAGGAAAGAGAAGTTCCCTTCTCTTTACAACTTAATAATTAATTGTAGGATTCACATGAACCTAATCAAAATATGAAATAAAATCAACCTAAAATAATTAAATAACTTAAATTAAACCCTCCTCTAAGTTGTACATATTTTCACACTTAGAAAACTTGAACCTAAAGCCATAGCTAAGCATACCACACTTTCAAAGCACACATTAGCCTAAGTCACCACATCTAGCTTTAGGTTGGGGCGGCATGGCTTGATGTTCTATTTTATTTTGTGATATATGTTTTAGAGGATGTTAGGGTGTATGCTCGTGAATGAATGGTAGGGGCGCTCTTAGTCTAATCATTATTATTTTGCGGGGATTCTACAAGGGTGCTATCATAAATAAAATATAAATGCTTTTGCTTGCAGGTGCTTTATTTCTCCTAAGCATAATCCAATAGACCAGGTGGACTTAGTCATCCATGTGTGGGGTGATAAGTCCAATATACATACTTAGGAATTTGTGTGATGTATTTTAACTAACTTTTATTTTGCAGGTATTAGTTAGATTTTCATTCTTTTTCATTTTCATGTAAATTTGTGCAATTAGAATTTTGGAATGATTGTTATGGGGATTAGGATGAACATTGATCATAAGATCCTATCTTATATGCACCATGTGAAGCAGAGCAACCTCCTTCCAACCATCCAAAAGAAAGAACCAAAGAAGAAGAAGAAAGAAGAAAATAAGAAGAAGAAGAAGAAAGAAGAAAAGAAAGAAGAAATGAAGTTTGAAGACCCCCCCATAATAATGAATTCTTTGCTTAATTGTAATTTAATTCATTTGTAATCTAGGCTGTATAAGGGTAGAGCTCGGCTACCCACATTTGCTTTTTCGGGTTTGTACGGTGGTACCCGATCATAATGGCCTTTTATTCTTTTTTGTGCTTAGCTTTATAAATTGATTGATGATTTGTTTAACTTGTGCATTAAGTGGCATCTTTTCTTAGTTTCTTCCTTGCTTTATGTATGGCGTGGATGTAGATTAGGCTCTTTAGGGAAAAATAAATCTTTTACCAAATTTAACAACTTAAATTAAAAAAAAAAGAATTCATAACCTCACATAAATCTTTGATTTAAAATCAAGATAAAAGAATTAGCAACCCCTTAGCTGGATGAGTACTTTTATAATATCATGCACAAATGCATCTTATTTCACTATTGATTGGAGGGCTTTCACCTTTGCCAGAGAAAGTTGGCTTTAGAGAGAGCCATGGTGGAAACACACCTCCTCCTTCTCATTAATTTTTGGCCAATAACTTTATTTCTCATGCATTGGGTATATGAATCTTATTAGCCCGAGTTAAAATAATTGTCCAAAAAAGAAAATAAAATGAAATTTGAATTGCATTAAATTTAGGTCATTTGAAGCATGTCCCTGCATGATCTAGTCTCTTTAAGGAATGAGTTTATGGACTTAGTCTATTTTAAATAAATAATAGCTTGGCTATCTTGCATAAGCATAATGACTTGCCCACATGTATTTAAAATCGTAGGAGGAGTTAGTTGTGACCACTCCCAGTTGTAAGTCCAAGTCAGTGATTTGTCCTCTCTTGTGGAGGCAAACTAATTACCCAATTTTACCTTAGATTTAGGTTGTGCTTTCAGCCCTCACCAAAGCTCCTTAGATTTAGGTTCTGAGATTACTTCTTTCCTTTGTGAGCCATAAGAATAATTTCTCACCTCTTAGGCATTTCTTTAATCTTGTGTTAAGGAATCATAAGTCCTAAATTTCTAATGAAAAATACAACTCAAACAAACTAAAATCAATTCCAAAAATGTAAATCCCAACTATAGGATAGTTTTAGATGCTCGCTAGGTTTCCTAGCATCACGGGAATCTCCTACTTATCTTCTTTTTGGCTTCGATAATAACTCCCTCTTTGATCAATCCCATTTGATCTTAAAAAATGAACCAATCGATTGATAGTTCTTCCATATTAAATCTTTGAGGACAATGATCATTTACCTTAATAAAGAGTTTTCTTAAGGAATCCCCATTCTTAGGATGTAATTATGGGGCTTTCCCACAGAACTTAATGAACCCGATTTAAAATAAACCCTGCTTTACTTTTCCATGTAAAGTAGGTGAAGAATCTCTAGTACATATGCAGACCCATTGTCCTTAGGAGTCCTTATTGAGGTGATTAGGTCCATTAAAGGGTAGTGACTTCTATCTTTCGAGATAGTACACTATTTCCTTGAAGATGTACTCGATCACCTGAATAAGCACATATGCAGATCTGTGTGGCATCCTAAAAAGATGAATTTTTATATGCTCGCCTCTTTTATTTCTCCCCAACAGATTTGAAAGATGATTCCCTTATAGAAATTTGTCACCACACTCCTCTAAGGGAATCGAGCGCCGGTGATCACCTCCGGTGAGGTATGGAGTTTTCCGATCATTAGACTTAAGAGGTGTTGGTCCTTTGTGAAAGAAAGTGTCATGGCATGAAAATTCAATCTTTGGATAGGATTGCCATTAGTGTATGATGGTGTGTGCAAAATTTTATCCTAATCTGAGCTCAATCGAGCTCGGATCAAGGCTTAGATCATGGGCGGTTCCTATGCTCCTTAGGGAAGAACAGGGATAATCTCGGCTGTCCGTCCGTGCATTTTGGATGGACGACCGAGATTAAATGTATGTTTTAAAATCTGATTTATCCTTTTAAAACCACGGGATGATTCCTAGCCGTTTGATCCTTGATCGAACGACGGGTATTAAATCGCATCCCGCCACCACACACCTGCCATAATGGGATGTTTAAGTGGCTTCTCCTTGTGCGATGCATGGAAATCGCATTGACCGCCACCGCCGCGTGTGGAGCTATGGGGTTAAAGGATTTAATTAAGTTTTAATTAATTCTAATTAATCCTCTAAGCTTTAAAAATTCATATCCCCCTAAATAAAAATCAAAAAAATATGAGGTAAATTTCAACTGAAAGATAATTCAATTTAGAATATTCTAAAATTGGTTTTAATGGATTTTGAATTATATCTTTCTCTAATTTTGCCTTTTAGTGGAATCTTAATTTGTTAATTACTTCCTAATTAATCCACTAATTAATCTCAAACTTCTTGAGTATACTTTAGGGGATGACCTCTGCCTCTTCTAATTTTCTTGTGATTTATTGATGGCTTAACTGGGCGAATTACAAATGCATTTCCTAATTACTCTCTTTATGTACTTAAGAATAATTAAGGGTTTGATTAGTGTTTTAATCTCTCATTGAAATTGATTAAGGTTTGATCCAGTTAATAGGAGAATAATTTTGGGGTATCCCCCCTAAGTTATTCGCTAAACTTTTTTTTTAAATCCTCTATTAATTAAGGGTTAATTCACTAATTACTCTCTTAATTAATTCATTAAAATTTCTAAAAATTTTCAAAACTTAATTAATCTACTTTGGGTAGATGCTTAGGTGTTCAAGAGCCTAAGTTCAATTAAGGAAATTAAAACTCAACTCATATGTGTGAGGGGTGTTTTGAAATTACTTAAATTAAACCCCTTAGCTTAATTAACCATTAATCATGAGCCAAATTGTATTAGACCCTTTTCTTCCTAAGTGCATTGCAAATTTAAATTCTTTGTGAGATTTTATGTCATCTCATTGGCTTATAATTACTTGGTTAACTATGCTAAGTGTGGTGTGGGGTTAATTGATTTGCTTAATTCATACCTTAATCAAGATCTAAAATGAAACTAATCATCTAAAAATTAAAAAATATCAAACACATGTGGGAATGGGTTAGGAATAGCAAACTTAATCTACATTTTAAAAATTAAATTAAATTCCAAATCAAACAAAAATCATATTAAATGAACTTTGATTTATTTTAAGCTTTCTTATTTCATAAGATTATCTTTATGATTTAATTAAAGTGAATGTGTTTACATGCTTTCATTGCTTTAGTTCTTTCCCTAACATGTTAGATATGTATGTCATGTGGTTTCATGCATTCATACTTGTTGACCTCATTTTAAGAATGAGCTCTCAACCCCTCCATCTTAGGCTTAGGACTTCTCTTAGACTCTAAGAGTTCCTTAGTCTTAAGACACATCTAGTGATTAGGTGGACACTCAAACCTACCCCTAGAGACTTAGAAGATTTAGCTATAGGAATAAGGTATGCCTTAGGGGTGTTAGGAAAATTTCCTACCCTTTAGCTTAAACCATTAATCACTTTCGTTCTTTCAAGTTAAACTCCAAATCAATTCTATTTGATTTCCTTCAAATCCAAATCAACTCCATATGATTGAAATCCATGATTGAAATCTATGATTGAAAACTCATGATCAAAATCCATCAAAAATTCCTAAATCCAAATTTTGCCCAAGTCCTTAAAAATCATGATCCAAACCTATTCAAACCATTGAGATTTTCTCATACCTCATTTATATTCTCATTTATATGCACATATATAAATGAAATATAAATTCAAACCCATCAAATCAAATTTAAAATTCAAAGTCAATTCATGAAATTTTCCTTTAATGGATTTAACCTAAATCTTGATCAAACCTATTCAAACTCATAGGATTTTCTCAAAACTTATTTATATTCTCATTTATATTCTCATATATAAATAAAATATAAATATAAATCAATCAAATCTAATTCAAAAATTAAATTTCAAATTAAAAATATCCTTAAATCCTTTAAATTCTCTTTAATAGATTTAACCTAAATCATGATTAAATCACTTCAAATCCTTGAACTTTTCTCATGATTCATTTATATTCTCATTTATATTCACATATATAAGTGAAATATAAATTCAAACAATCAAAATCAATTCCAAAAATCAAACTCAAATCAACTCAAAATCTAATTTAAACCTTTCAAGCCAAAATCTTGAACTTAGCCAAATAAAATTCAAATCAGGCCAAACTCTTGATTTTCTCTCATGGTTCAATCAACCTTACAATCATAAGCTCATATATAAATCCAAACTTCAATCACTCAATCAAAACCCAAGTCAAAAATCAAACCCAAAACCTTTTCATATTCTTTCTTTGAATATGAAAGTTTTAAATGGTTCAAATCCCATTTGACTTCAAACCACTTATAAATAGATTTATATTTCAATCATAAGTTCATATACAAGATCAATCAACTTCAAATCAAGCTTTGACCAAGCCATTTGACCCACTTAGGCTCACTTGACCCAAAGTGACCTAAAGTACCCTTATGAGCCAACTTTTGATCCTAACTAAATTGGATTGAACCAAACTCATATTTACCTTTCATCATGATCAACAATCATCATGGGATGATCAATCAATCAAATCAGGTCAAACCATGTCAAACCTAAGGGCTGACCAAGTCAACACTTATCCTAAAATGAAGCTTTACATAACCAAATTTCACTATAGGCCAAATTGATTGAAACTATTGATCTAAGTTCACTCATGACCTATGTTTGAACTTGACCAAGCCAACATTTGAGCCTAACCTAAATTTTTCACCCAAGTTGACTCATTTTGACCTAAAGGGTCAAAATGTGTCAAAACTTAATCTAAGCCAAATTGATTGGAACTAATGGGTCAAGTCCATCCCAAATCACTTGTGGAACTTGACCAAAGCCTCATTGGCCAACTAGGACAATTGACCTTAGACAACATGACTTAAAGGGGTCATGTTGAGCCAAAATGAACTTAACCCAAATTGATTAGAAATAAAGATACAAATCCACTCCATATGACTAACCTTGACCTACCTCAAATAGGTTAAATGGGTCAAATAGATCAACTTGACCCATTTTATGTGAATCATATGAGCCAAAACCAAATATATACCAAATTAAACCAAACCAAAGCCACCAAAATATTTCAAATGGTCATATGAACTTGACCAACCCTTGGTTTGACCTAATTTGACCTATTGGTCAACTTGACCCAACTTGACCCATTTTGACCTAAATGGGTCAACATAAGCCAAACCCCATCAAATGAATGGACCAACCTCAACCCACACCATCTAAAGATAGAGAGCGGCAAATCCAACAGTAAAAAATTGATGGGGTGAAAATTTCTTTCACAAAGCTCCACACTACATTGAGTTTAGTGATCATAAAATTCCATACCTCATCAGAGGTGATCACCGGCGCTCGATTCCCTTGGAGAAGCTTCGTCTGGTTGAGACAAAGCCTTGTTGAAGTTTGGAGCACTTGAGATGAAGTGGATCAATGTATGGACCAACTCCTCTTCACTTGAGCTTCGACTTTGATCCAATTTGATCATTCCTTGCTGTGGGAACTCCAACAGAAGCTTAGGTGCACTCGACTTGGCTCCTAGATGAAGTGCGTAAGAGCAATTGGAAGGAAATCAAGTGTGGAAGAAGTTGACAATTCACTCTACCTCCCCTATTTTTGCACTGTGCAAAATTGGGAAATAGGGAATTCTAATCCTCTCTAAGAAGCTTGGGAATGCTCTCTGATGATTGCTCTATGTTCCTTAGCTTCAATCGATAGACAAAAGTGAGAATTGAATTAGGGGAGTATTCTCCCCAGGAAGGATGATGCTTGCCATTTTGATCCAATTGATGACATTGGGAGGGTTGTTTGATCTATTTTGAGTGTAAACATGATCAATTTGATCCAAGGAGTGGATTGCTTACCTCCCATGTGCCTTAATTTGAGCTTAAGAGGGAGTTCAAAATTTAATTTAAAGCTAGGGTGTCGGGTTTGGTCTAGGGACCAAATGGGCTGACCCAAACCCATTGAGTTGGGTGCACCACTCTTCACTAAGTTCTCTTGAGCTTTTAAGAAAGTCTCAAGTGATTGTGAAGAGGGTATGACCAAATTGCCCATAGGTTAAGTCACAATTTGTCCTATGGCCTAGGGATATGATGGTCATTTTGCTATTTTTAACTTTGAACATGTTGGGTATGTGGAGATTCATTTGAAAGGTTTGGCTCATGTTGACCCATTTAGATCAAAATGGGTCAATTTGGATCAAATTGACCAATTGATCAAATTGGGTCAAACTAAGGGTTGGGTCAAGTTCATATGATCATTTGAAATATTTTGGTGGCTTTGATTTGATTCAATTTGGTATATATTTGGTTTTGGCTCATATGACTCATTAATGTCAAATAGGCCAAGTTGACCTATTTGACCCATTTGACCAATTTGAGGTAGGTCAAGGGTATGTTTAGGTTAGGTTAGTCATATGGAGTGGATTGATATCTTTGTTTCTAACCAATTTGGGTTAGGTTCAATTTTGGCTCAACATGACCCCTTTAGGTCATGTTGGGTCTAAGGTCAATTGGGCTAGGTTAGGTCTAGTTGGCCAATTGAGGCTTTGGTCAAATTCCACAAGTGATTTGGGATGGACTTGACCCATTGGTTTCAATCAATTTGGCTTAGATCAAGTTTTGACACATTTTGACCCTTTAGGTCAAAATTGTCAACTTGGTCAAGTTGGGCTGGTTAGGCTCAAATGTTGGTTTGGTCAAGTTCAAACATAGGTCATGAGTGAACTTAGATAAATGGTTTTAATCATTTTGGCCTATGGTGAAATTTGGCTATGTTAGGTTTCATTTTAGGTTAAATGTTGACTTGGTCAACCCTTAGATTTGACTTGGTTTGATCCAATTTGATTGATTGATCATCCCATGATGATTGTTGATCATTATGAGAGGTAAGTATGAGTTTGGTTCAAAATAATTTGGTTAGGATCAAAAGTTGGCTCATAAGAGTACTTTAGGTCACTTTGGGTCAAGTGAGCCAAAGTGGGTCAAATGGCTTGGTCAAAGCTTGATTTGAAGTTGATTGATCTTGTATGTGGACTTATGATTGAAATATAAATCCATTTACAAAAGGTTTGAAGTCAAATGGATTTTGATCCATTTGAAAATTTCATATTCAAAGGAAGAATATGAAGGGGTCTTGGGTTTGATTTTTGATTTGGGCTTTGATTGTTTGGTTGAGGTTTGGATTTATCTATAGACTCATGATTGTAGGGTTGATTGAACCATGAGAGAAAATCAAGAGTTTGGATTGATTTGAATTGATTTTGCCTAAGTTCAAGATTTTGACTTGAAAGACTTAGATTTGATTTTGAATGGATTTGAGTTTAAATTTTAGAGTTGGTTTTGATTGTTTGAATTTATATTCCATTTTTATATGTGAATATAAATGAGAATATAAGTTGATCATGATAAAATTTCAAGAATTTGAAAGAGTTTAATCATGATTTAGGTTAAATCCATTAAATTTAAAGGATTTAAGAGAAAGAAATTGAAATTTAATTTTGGATTGATTTGATGTATATTTATATTTCATTTGTATATGAGAATATAAATGAGAATATAAATTGATTTTGAGAAAATCTCATGAGTTTGAGATAGTTCGATCAAAGTTTAGGTTAAATCCTTAATGGAAAATTAAAGGATTTAAGGAATTTCAAGGATTTTAAATTTGAAATTTAATTTTGAGTTGGATTTAATTGATTTATATTTACATTTCATTTATATATGAGAATATAAATGGGAATATAAATAAATTTTAAGAAAATCCCATGGGGTTGAATAGATTTGATCAAGGGTTAGAGTTGATTTTGGCTAAGTCCTTTAATTAAAAATTAAAGGGACTTAAGAAAATTTTATGAATATTTGGAGTTTTGATTTGATGGGTTTGAATTTATATTTCATTTATAAGTGTGAATATAAATGTATTATGAGAAAATCTTAATGGTTTGAATAGGTTTAGATCGTAATTTTGGCTAAGTCTTTAAGGAAGGGTTAAGGACTTAGAAAATTTGAACTTATGAATTTTTAATGGATTTTGGTCATGGGTTTCAATCATATCTTTCAATTATGGATTTCAATCATGGAATTGAATCATGGAATTGAATTGAGTTAGGAGAAAATCAATTAGAATTGATTTGGAGTTTGACTTGAAAGAAGGGAAGGTAAGGAATGGTTTTAAGGGTGAAATTTCACCCCAAGGCATGACCTATTCCTATGGCTAACTCTTCTAGGTCTCTAGGGCTAGGTTGGAGTGTCCACCTAATCACTAGATGTGTCTTAAGACTAATGAACTCTTAATAGTCTAAGAGGAATCCTATGCCTAAGATGAAGGGGTTGAGAGCTCATTCTAAAATTGAGGTCAACAGTGTGAAAGGGTATTTTAAAATTACTTAAGCTAAACCCCTTTGCTTAATTAACTTTAATTGGGAGCCAAATTGCATTAGGCTTTTTTTATTAGGTGCATTATAAATTTAAATTCCTTGTAAGTTTTATGCCATCTCATTAACTCATAATTATTTAGTTAATTCTTCTAAGGTGGTGTAGGTAAGGGTTAATTAAGCTACTTAATTCATACTTTAACCTAATCAATATATAAAAATGGATCTAATTGTCTAAAAATTAAACAAAATATCAAACACATATGGGAATGGGTTAGGAACACCTAACTCAGCTCACCTTTTCAAAATTAAATCAAACTTCAAACTAAATAAAAATTACTTTAAATTTACTATGATTTATTTTAAATTTTCTTATTCTATAAGAATGTCTTTAGGATTTAACTAAAATGAGTTTGTTTACATGCTTTCATTACTTTGAATCTTTTTCCAACATGTTAAGTTGTATGCCATGTGATTTCATGCATTCATAATTTCATTTCTCAAATTTTAAAATGAAATTGTTTACGTTATGTCAAATTTTCATGTGTTGGCTAAAGTAGAAATATGAGTGGCTATTATCACTACTAAATACAAATTATTTTCAAAATACATAAATCAAATATCAAATCTAAAGTGTGTTACTTATTCTTTAATTATAAGCTTGCATGTGATGGATTATAAAAGCATATTTAGCATAAGTTTCCTTTCTTTTTATGTTGGTATAGTTTTGAATAGGAGTTAGTAAGATGTAGGGTTTATTTGAAAAGAGCACAACACTTATTTAATTCCATAACCTATTCATCCCATGCTCTCACCTAAGAAGGGTTGCCTATATTTGCATAAATTAAATAAATAAAAAAATGAATTCATTAAACAACTTTTGCTTTTCCTTTTCTATCTCATTTCTTTTATATACATATTTGTACTTAAAGAAAGTGGTATATTAGTTTGGACAATTCTGAGGTTGCGAGACTTTAAGTATCCCTAAGTAGGTCTTGTACCTTACACCTCTAGTTAACAATGGCGTTGCACTCACTAATGCCTTTCTTACTTTCATGTATGTATGTGAAAATTTAGATAAGGAAAACCCTTTCTACATAAGAAAATCATGCATTGTTCAACTTCTAAAATTTTCTTAAATGGATTACTTGTTACTCTCATTTGCATGTATAGATATGCTTAGGGCCCATCCATATGCATGTTACATATATGTTGGGAAAGAAATAAAGTAATGTGTGTTATGTGAATTTTGATTCATTTTATTTAATCTTAAAATGCTTTTTTTGAATAGGTTTGTTTATAGTTTATCTAAACTT
This sequence comes from Cymbidium sinense, assembly GCA_021442155.1. Taxonomy (NCBI): domain Eukaryota; kingdom Viridiplantae; phylum Streptophyta; class Magnoliopsida; order Asparagales; family Orchidaceae; genus Cymbidium; species Cymbidium sinense. The sequence goes on along the minus strand of CM038226.1, from coordinate 98,958,120 downwards.
AGGATTAATTAAAAGATTTAATCAAAATATTCACCTAAATGAAACTAAAATGTGAACCTACTTTAGAAATTGCTTAGGTTAGGGAAGAAAAGAGAAGTTCTCCTCTCTTTCCCTCTTCTCATAACTTAGTAATTAATTGTAGGATCCACTTAAACTAAATCAAAACATGAAATAAAATCAACCCAAAACACTTAAACAACTTAAATGAAACTCTCCTCTAAGTTGAACATGTTCTTCACACTTAGGAAATTTGAACCTAAAGCCCTAACTAAGCATACCACACAAGCCTTCAAAGCACACACATTAGCCTAAGTCACAACTTCTAGCCTTAGATTAGATGCATGGTTTGATATTATGTTTTATTTTGTGATATATGTTTTAGACTGGATGTTAGGGTGTTTTCATTAGAATGAATGGTAGGGGCGTTCTTAGTCTAACTATTCTTTTTTAGGGATTGTGCTTAAGGTGTTATCATAAATAAAAATATAAATTCTTTTGCTTTGCAGGTGCTTTATACCCCTAAGCATAATCCAATAATAGGTGGACTTAGTCACATGTGTGGGGTGATAAGTCTAATATACATGCTTGGGATTTGTGTGGTGTGTTTTAGCTAACCTTTGTTTTGTAGGTGTTGGTTAGATTCCCACTTTTTTCATGTAAAAATTTGTATAATTAGGATTTTGGAATAATTGTTATGGGAGATTAGGATGAACATTGGTCATAAGATCCTATCTTATGCATCATGTGAAGCCTTGGAGCATCCACCTTCCAACCATCCAAAGTAGGAACCAAAGAAGAAAAGAAGAAAAGAAGAAAGAAGAAGAACAGAAGAAAGAAGAATAAAACTTGAAGGCGCCATAACAATGAGTTCCTTGCTGAATTGTAATTTAATTCATTTATAATCTAGGTTGTATAAGGGTAGAGCTCGGCTACCCATATCTGATATTTTCGGGTTTGTGCAGTGGTGCCCGATCATAATGGCCATTTATTCTTTTTGCGATTAATTTTATAAATTGGTTGATGATTTTTTTGGCTTTTGCATTAAGTGGCATGATTTTTCTTGTTTCTTCCTTATTTTATGTATGGCCTAGATGTGGATTAGGCTCTTTAGGGAAAATAAATCTTTCAATTTAACAACTTAAATTAAAAATAAACAACTCATAACCTCACTTAAAGCTTAGGTTTAAAATAAAGATAAAAGAATTAATAACTCCTTAGTTGGATGAGCATTTCTTTATAATATCATGCACAAATGCCTCTTATTTCACTCTTGATTGGAGGGCTTACACCTTTGCTAGAGAAATTTAGCGTGACCTTTGAGAGCCATGGTGGAAACTCACCTCCTCCCTTGTCATTGATTTTGGCCAATAATCTTCTTTCTCATGCATTAGTCATATGAATCCTATTAGCCTGAGTCAAAATAATTATCCAAAAATGAAAATAAAATGAAATTTGAATTGCATTAGATTTAAGTCATTTGAACCATGTCCCTTTACATGATCTAGTCTCTTTAGGGAGTGAGTTTAAGGACTTAGTCTCTTTTTAAATAATAACAGCCTAACTATCTTGCATAAGCATAAAGACTTGCTTACATGTATTTAAAATCATAGAGTTAATTGGTGGCCACGCTCAGGCGGTTGTAAGTCCAAGCTGTCGGGTGGTTTGTCCTCTCTTGTGGAGGTGAACCAATTACCCATTTTCGCCTTAGATTTAGGTTGCTTGCCTCAAGCTCCCTTGATTTAGATTCAGGTTGCTTCTCCCTTTGTGAGCCATAAGCATAATTTCTCACCTCTTGCATTTCCTTAATCTTGTGTTAAGAAATCTTAAGTCCTAGAATTCTAATAAAAAAATGTAACTCAAACAAACTAAATCATTTCCAAAATGTAAAGCCCAATTTTAGATAGTTTGAGATGCTTCTAGTTTCCTAGTATGTCATCTCTACTTATCTCTCATTTGGCTTCAATAATAACTCTCTTTTTTGATCAATCCCCTTTGATCTTCAAACATAAACCAATCGATTGATAATCCTTTCCTATTAAAATATTCAGAGACAATAATCATTTACCTTAATCGAGAGTTTTCCTAAGGGATCCCATCCTTTAGGATGTAATTAACTATGGGTGCTTTCCCCTATAGGGAACTTAACGAATCCAGTTTAAAATAAACCCTCCTTTACTTTTTCATGTAAAGTAGGGGAAGAATATCTGGTACATATGCAGACCCATCATTCTTAGAAGTCTTTATTGAGGTGATTGGTTCCATTAAAGGGTAGTGATTTCTATCTCTCGTGATAGTACACTATTTCCTTGATGATGTATTTGATCACCTGAATAAGTACCACTATGAATCTGCATGGTGTCTAAATAAGATGAATTTTTATATAGGTGTTGCCTCTTTTATTTCTCCCCATAGATTTGAAGGCGACTCTTCTATAGGAATTTTTCACCACAATACTTTTCAAAATTCAAATTTAAAATAAAAATGTTTACTTTATGTCAAATTTGTATGTGTTGACTAAAGTAAAAATATGAGTGGCTATCACTATTAAATTCAAATTATTCTCAAAATATATAAATCAATTATCAAAACTGAAAGTGTGATACTTATATTTTAATTATAAGTTTGCATGTGAAGAAAATATAAGGATGTGCTTAGTATAGGTTCTCCTTCTCTTCTCTTTTAGTATTATTTTGAATAAGATTTGGTAAGATGTATGGTTCATTTGAAAAGAACCTAACACTTGCCTAATTCTATATCCTATTTATTCCTATACTATTACTTAAGAAGGATACTTATGCTTGCACATATAAATTGCATAAACAAAATTAATCAATTGATAAAAAATTTTGCATTCTTTCTTTTCCATTCATTTTTTTTGTACACATGTTTGTATTTAAGGAAAGTTGTATATTAGTCTGGACAACCCTAAGGTTACGAGAATTTAAGTATCCCTAAGTAGGTCTTGTACCTTACACCATTGGTTAACAATGGCGATGTACTCACTTATGCCTTTCTTACTTTCATGTGTGCATGTGAAAATTGGATAAGAAATCCCTTTTCTACTTAATGAAAATCATGTATCATAAACTTTCAAATTTCCTTAAATGAATTACTTAGCATGCATCATAAAGTTTGTTAAACATTCTCATTTGTGTGTATAGATATTCTTAGGACTCATTCATATGCATATTATACATGTTGGGAAAGAAATGAAGTGATGTATGCTTTGTGAATTTGGTTCATTTTATTTAATCTTAAAATGCTTTTTAATGGGTTTGTTTAGAGTTCATCTAAACTTAGGATTAATTAAAACTCTTAATCAAAACATTCACTAAACAAAATTAAAAATATGAATCCACGTTAGAAATTACTTAGGTTAGGGAAGGAAAGAGATGTTCTCTTCTCTTTCTCTCTCTTTATAACTTAGTAATTAATTATAGGATTCACTTGAACTTAATCAAAACATGAAATAAAATAAACCCAAAATAATTAAATCACTTAAATGAAACCCTCCTCTAAGTTGAACATGCTTCACACTTAGAAAATTCTAACTTAAAGTCATAGATAAGCATCCACAAACCTAAAGCACACACATTCATAAGTCATCACTTCTAGCTTTAGGTTAGGGCGGTGCATGGTTTGATGTTTGCTTTTATTTTATGATATAAATTTTAGACTGGATGTTAGGATGTATGTGTATAGAATGAATGGTAGAGTGATTTTAGTCTAACCATTATTTTCTGAAAGGGATTATGGTAAAGGGGCGCTGTAATAAATAAAAATATAAATATTTTTGCTGTGAAGGTGCTTATACCCCTAAGCATAATCCAATAGGTCGTGGACTTAGTCACCCATGTGTGTGGGGTGATAAGTCTAACATTCTTGGGATTTGTGTGGTTTGTTTTAGCTAATCTCTATTTTGTAGGTGTTAGTTAGATTTTCATTATGTTCATTTTCATGTAATTTTGCAATTAAGATTTTGGAATGATTGTTATGGGGATTAGGATGAGCATTGGTCATAAGATCTCATCTTATGCACCATGTGAAGCCTTTGAGCATCCACCTTCCAACCATCCAAAAGAAGGAATCAAAGAAGAAAGAAGAAAAGAAGAAGAAAGAAGAAAAGAAGAATGAAGAAATAAAGCTTGAAGACCCCCATAATAATGAATTTCTTGCTTAATTGTATTTAATTCATTTGTAATCCAGGTTGTATAAGGGTAGAACTCAGCTACCTAATTTATTTTTGAGTTTATGCGGTGGTACCTGACCACGAATGCCTCTTATTCTTTTGCGATTAGTTTTATAAATTGATTAATGATTTGTTTAGCTTGTCCAATAAGTGGCATCATTTTCCTAGTTTCTTCTTTGCTTTATGTATGGCCTGGATGATGATTAGGCTCTTAGGGATAAATAAATCTTTTACCAAATCTAACAACTCAAAACTAAAAATAAAGAACTCATAAACCTCACCTAAAGCTTATGTTTAAAATCAAGATAAAAGAATTAGCAACCCTTAGTTAGATGAGTATTTCTTTTATAACATCATGCACAAATGCATCTTGTCTCACTCTTGATTGGAGGGCTTCCACCTTTTCCAGAGAAACTTGGCTTGACCTTTGAGAGCCATGGTGGAAACACACCGCCTCTCTTCTCGCTGATTTTGGCCAATAACTTTATTTCTCATGCATTAGGCATATGAATCCTATTAGCTTGAGTCAAAATAATTGTTCAAAAATGAAAATAAAATGAAATTTAAATTGCATTAGATTTAGGTCATTTGAAGCATGTCCTTATCTAGTCTCTTCAGGGAGTGAGTTTAAGGACTTAGTCTCTTTCTAAATAAATAATAACCTAACTATCTTGCATAAAGCATAAGACTTGCCTACATTTAAAATAGTAGGAGGAGTTAGTTGGCAGCCACCCCTAGGCGGTTGTAAGTCCAAATAGTCGGGTGATTTGTCCTCTCTTGTGGAGGTAAACCAAATACCCATTTTCACCTTAGATTTATGTTGTGCTTTCAGACCTCGCCAAAGCTCCCTAGATTTAAGTTTTGAGGTTGCTTCTCCCCTTTGTGGGCCATAAGCTTAATTCCTCACCTCTTAGGCATATCCATTAATCTTGTGTTATGGAATCATAAGTCCTAAATTTCTAATGAAAAATGAAACTCAAACAAATAAAATCAATTTCAAAATGTAAAGCAACCATAGATAGTTTGAGATGCTTGCTAGGTTTTCTAGCATCGTGGGCATCTCCTACTTATTTTCCTTTTGGCTTCGATAATAACTCCCTCTCTTTGATCAATCCCATTTGATCTTCAAAAATGAACTAATCAATTGATAATCCTTTCCTATTGAAATCTTTGAAGACAACGATCATTTATCTTAATCGAGAGTGTTCTTAAGGGATCCCGTCCCTTATGATGCAATTAACTATGGGGGCTTGCCCTTGTAGAGAACTTAATGAACCCGATTTAAAATAAACCCTACTTTACTTTTCCATATAAATTAGGGGAGGAATCTTTGGTACATATGCAGACCCATTGTCCTTAGGAGTCTTTATTGAGGTGATTAGGTCCATTATAGGGTGGTGACTTTTATTTTTCGAGATAGTACACCTCTCCTCAATGTCATACCCGATCACCCTAATAAGAACATCTACGGATCTACGTGGTGTCCCAACCAATAGGTGTACATTTTTGTTTTCATTTATCCTCTTCAAAAAAAGGATAGATGAAGATGTGAATATTTTTCACAATAGATTTTTCTGGCGATTTCGCTGTGGATGGTTCCTCTCTTCATCTTTTGTAAATGATCGTTGTCTTCGAGTATCGATAGTGGGTTTGTACCTTGGTATGAATCTGAGGTTATCTTTCGTTTTGTTGACACTTAGCTTATTTCATTCTTAAGTTAAGCTAGCCAACATCTTTAGGTTTTAGGACCTCACTCTGTGTTGGTCTTAAAACTCCCGTTGGGTTCTCCAATGGGTAAAAATAAAAAGATCTAAATAAAAAGAAAATATTTAAAGACTTCCTTCTTATTATTTCTAAGATAAGGAAAGGTTCATTCTAAAATAATAAAGATAAAATAAATTTTCCATAAGAACTTTACTTTTCAAAAGCACTCTTTCAAAATGCACTTAATAAAATATTTTCACAAAAATTTTCTTAAACCACCCTCATTTAACAATTATCATAATTATTACATGTAGGAATTTTCAAAAAATAAAACTAAAAATCTTTTCCAAAAGTACAAATGAACATCATCCTTCAATTCATTTTGATGAAGATTTCATTTTCAAAATAAAATGAACAATCATCTTTCCAAAAATCAAAATCAAAATTAAAAAATAAAATTTTTAAAAAAGCACATATGTACCTTTTCATTCAATATACCCACACCTATTGAATGTAAGTTTTATTTTCAAATAAAATTAAACTTTTCAAAAGCACAAATGAATATCTTCCTTCAATTCATTTTGATGAAGGTTTCATTTTCAAAATAAAATGAACAATCATCTTTCCAAAAGTCAAAATAAAAATTCAAAAAAAACTTTCAAAAAGCACATATGAACCTTTCCATTCAATACACTCACCTAAAGAATGAAAGTTTCAATTCCAAATAAAATTAAATCTTTCAAAAGAACATATGAACATCTTCATTCAATATACCCAAATTTATTGAATGAAGATTTCATTCTCAAATAAAAGTAACATCATTTGGAAATCCCACTTAAACATATCCCATATATGATTAAGTTGGAATTCCCTCTTTTAAAAAGCAATAATCACACACAAAACAAAATTTTTACATTTCAAAAATAAGATTAATTTACATTCCTACATACTCAAATTTGTTGAATGGAAGTCCTCTTTTCAAAAATTGAAACTTAACAATCATATTTTAAAAATTCAAAACACATTTGGAACTTCATTTAGCATACTCAAATTTGCTAAGTGAAGTCTCCAAATTCCAAAATCAAAAATTTTCAAAAATATTGTGGAACTTCATCTTAGCATACTCAAATTTGTTAAGTGAAGTTTCCAAATTTAAAATAAAAAATTTTCATACACATTTGGAACTTCATTTTAGCATACTCAAATTTGCTAAGTGAAGTCTCCAAATCCAAAATCAAAAAATTTTCAAACACATTTGGAACTTCATTTAGCATTCTCAAATTTGTTAAGTGAAGTCTCAAAATTCAAAATAAAATTTTTAAATATATTTGGAACTTCATTCAGCATACTCAAATTTGCTAAGTGAAGTCTCCAAATTCAAAATAAAAAAAATTTCAAATATATTTGGAACTTCATTTAGCATACTCAAATTTGCTAAGTGAAGTCTCCAAATCCAAAATCAAAAATTTTTTCAAACACATTTTGGAACTTCATTTAGCACACCCAAATTTGCTAAATGAAGTCTCCAAATCTAAAATCAAAATTTTTTTCAAACACATTTGGAACTTCATTTAGCATACTCAAATTTACTAAATGAAGTCTCCAAATTCAAAATAAAAAATTTTCAAGCACCTTTGGAACTTCATTCCTTAGCATACCAAATTTGTTAAAGAGAAGTTTCCATTTTTAAAACCAAACCAAAACACAAAATTTTGAACACATCTTTTGGAATTTCTTTTAGCATACTCATATCTGCTAAGTTAAATTTTCATTTTACAAAACTAAGTGGGACTTCATCTTTAGCATACCATATTTGCTAAAGTAAAGTCTCCACTTTCTATCAAATCCAAAACAAAGATGAAACACATTAGTATTTCCTTAGCATACCTAAATTTGTTAAGAATCTTACTCTTCAAAAACAAATGAAACTCATAGGATATTTTAGCATATCCAAATTTTCTAAGAATCATATTTTCAAAAAATCAAACAAAACACACTTGGATTCTTCACTTAGCATACCTAAATTTGTTAAGTGAGAATTCCAATTTCCAAAATCAAAATAACAATTGACAAGAAAAAACAATCATTTTCAAACACTTTACTTAGCTTACCTAAATTTGCTAAGTAAAATTCCAAAATCACCAAACAAAAACAAAATCAATTGAACCTTTCTTTAACATACCCAAATTTGTTAAAGAAAATGGGTCCTTAAATCAAAATCTCTAAATTCAAACAAACATGAACCTATGGAAGCATCATTCTCAAAATATTTGAATCCATCTTTCAACATACCTAAATTTGTTGAAGTTAGATTCATATTCAAAATTTCTCTTTCAATCAAATTCTCAAATCCATTTGAACCCCACTTAACACTTCCAAGATGTTGGATGTGGGTTCAAATTTTCAATTCAAATTCAAAAAATCAACAAATATAGAAATCAGATACAAACTCATTTCTTAGTGTAGATTCTTACCATCAATTACAGTACAACAACAGTTTAGTTGTTCAGTCTTTACAGTTAATCTTAAATGGCAAGCTCACATAACTTTGTTTTCACTTTCCCTCATGGCATGGATTTGGCTTTGGACCAAACCAACTTCCCTCGATTGGATCATACACATCTTATCCACTTCGGTAGGGGATTTGAGGGAGCGAGGATTACATGTGAGGGAACTCCCCTCATGACAGTTAGTAGGACCACGGTGATCGGGCAGAAGCAGGTCATCTAGATTGATATACCCTCTGATTCTGATGTCTTCTTATTGAAGAGGAAAGTAGTGGCAATCCCATAAGCTTTAGCGGCTACCATTAGTGCCGCCGGTTTCCCACTATTTCTTATCTTTGCCTCGGGAGGCTAGCACCCTCTCATCAATACCCTCTAAGGGTAAGGCTCCCCTGATTTTAGGGATTTCCTCCCCTACTTTTGAGTATGGGTCTAGCTCTCACTCCTCCCATCCTACCAGGACATAATGTAAGAACAAGAATGACATGATCAAGCAGTATCACACTAGGATTGCCAAGGAGATGGATGTAGTGCGTTATGGAGTTCCCTTCGACTTCACCATTACATCAAACCTTCGCCCTCTCGGTGAGAGGATGTTAGGAGGATTCACCTCCACTAGTGGTCCAGCATCAACCATCAGTTACTGAGCAGGAGGTCATTTGCGCCTCCGTCGATCTTCGCCAGTTGGTGGGCTTACTGAGCCGTTGAGTTCAAGCTCAATTTGATAGATCCATCATCCCCATAGTGGGGAAACATATCCATCGGAGAGGGCGAGAAGCCCATACATCGCTACATTACTAGTAGGGAGGTGGAGGTTGATGCTCGGCTTGAACTTATTGATTTTCTAGCTTTGCGTGCCGACCATGCCGGCGGCATCTTGCGGGACCGGTCATCACATGAGGATAGCTCACGTGCATAGAGTCGGTGGTGTCTCCACCGCTCCACTCGCCATCACCGGTCAGTCACAACATCTCTGACCTCATTTTTAGAATGAGCTCTCAACCCTTCCATTTTAGACATAGGACTTCTCTTTGGCTTTAGGAGTTTCTTAGTCTTAAGATACACCTAGTGATTAGATGGACACTCAACCTAGCCCTAGAGACTTAGAAGAGTTAGTATAGAATAGGTTGTGTATTAGGAAAATTGTTACACCCTTAGCAGACCATTCCTCACTTTCTTTCCTTCAAGTAAAACTCCAAATCAATTCTATTTGATTTTCTCCAAACTCAAATCAATTCCATGATTGAAATCCATGATTGAAATCTATGATTGAAACCCATGATCAAAATCCATCAAAATTCTTAAGTCCAAATTTTCGTAAGTCCTTAATCTTCTCTTAAGGACTTAGCCAAAATCATGATCAAAGCCAATTCAAATCTTTGAGCTTTTCTCATAATTCATTTATATTTCCATTTATATTCACATATATAGATGAAATATAAATTTAAATCAATCAAACTAAACTCAAAATTCCAACTCAATTCATGAAAATTTTCTTAAGTCCTTTAAATTTTCCTTAAAGGACTTGTCCAAAATCTTAATCAAACCAAATTCAAATTCATGGGATTTTCTCAAAACTCATTTATATTCTCATTTATATTCACATATATAAATGAAATATAAATATAAATCAATCAAACTAAACTCAAAATTCTAAATCAATTCATGAAATTTTCCTAAGTCCCTTAATTTTCCATTAATGGATTTAGCCTAAATCAACTCTAAATAAATTCAAAGTCATGGAATTTTTTCATAATTCATTTATATCCTCATTTATATTCACATATATAAATGAATATAAATATAAATTAATCAAACCAATTCAAAAATTCAAACTCCAATCTGCAAAATTTTCCTAAGTCCTTTAAATCCTTCTTAATGGACTTAGCCTAAATCATGACCAAATCACTTCAAACCCTTGAAATTTTCTCATAATCCATTTATATCCTCATTTATATTCACATATATAAATGAAATATAAATTCAAACAATCAAAACCAATTCCAAAAAACAAACCCAAAATCCCTTCATATTCTTCCTTTGTATATGAAATTGTCAAATGAATCAAAACCTATTTGACTTCAAACACTTGTAAATGGATTTATATTTCAATCATGAGTCCATATACAAGTTCAATCAAACCCAAATCAAGCTTTGACCAAGCCATTTGACCCACTTAAGCTCACTTGACCCAAAGTGACCTAAAGTACCCATATGAGCTAAATTCTAATCCTAACCAAATTGGATTGAACCAAACTCATATATTCCTCTTATCATAATGAACAATCATCATGGGATGATTAATCAATCAAGTTGGGTCAAACCAGGTCAAACCTAAGAGTTGACTAAGTCAACACTTAGCCCAAAATGAAACCTAACATAGCCAAATTCCACCATAGGACAAATTGATTGAAACCATTGATCTAAGTTCATTCATGACCTATGTTTGAACTTGACCAAGCCAACATTTGAGCCTAACATAGCCCAATTGGCCACTTGACCCAAGTTGACCCAACTTGACCTAAAAAGTCAAAAATGTGTAAAAATTTGACCTATGACAAATTGATTGGAACCAATGGGTCATGTCCATTCCAAATCACTTGTTGAACTTGAAGAAAGCCTCAATTGGCCAACTAGACCTAACCTAGCCCAATTGACCTTAGACCCAACATGACTAAAGTGGTCATGTTGAGCCAAATTGAACTTAACCAAAATTGATTGGAAATAAGAATATCCACTCCATATGACTAACCTAAACCTACCCTTGACCTAAAATAGGTCAAATGGGTCAAATAGGTCAACTTGACCCATTTGACCTAAATGAAGTCATATGAGCCAAATTCATATACCAAATTGAATCAAACCAAAGCCACCAAAATATTTCAAATGGTCATATGAACTTGACCCTTGGTTTGACCCAATTTGACCAATTGGTCAACTTGACCCAAGTTGACCCATTTTGACCTAAATGGGTCAACATGAGCCAAACCTTATTAAATGAATTCCAAATCTCATGAAACTTGGCCAAACCTAGTTTCTCCACATACCCAACATATCCAAATTGAAAATTCAGCAAAATGACCATTTTTACTCTTAGGCCATAGAACAAATTTTGGACTAATCTATGGGTAATTTGGTCATACCCTCTTCATATCCACTTGATGCTTTCCTAATAGCTCTGGGGACCTAATGAAGAGTGGTGCACCCCCAATGGGGTTTGGGGATGCCCAAAAACCGACCCCATGAGCCAAATTGGCAAATTCAAACTCCCTCTTCCATTCAATTTCAAGCACATGGGAGGTTGGCAATCCACTTAAGGCCTTAAACCGACCATGTGAAAACATCTAACTGATCAAACAACCCTCCCATTGTGATTAATTGGATCAAAATGGCAAGATGGCTTGCGGTCGTCCGATCCTTCAAGGGGGAGATATACTCCCCCTGATTGAATTCAAATCAATCATTCCTCACCCGATTGAACTCTGGTCAAAGAAGCAATTCTCGCCTCCCAAGCTTTCTAGAGAGGGAAATCAAACTTCATCTTCTCGATTTTGCATTGAAAGGGGAGCTTAATCTCAGAACTCCCAACTTTCTCCACACAAAATCCCAATTCCTCTTGCACACTTCTTCTAAGGACCAATCCGAGCTCACTCAAGCTTCCATTGGAGTTCCCATAACACGTAGAGGAGCAATTGGATCAAAGCCTCGAGGATCTTGAAGTGGTATTGGTCCATAGAGCAAGTCACTCAATCCCAAGGCCTAAGAATTTCAACAGGGCTTCGTCTCCACTAGATGAAGCTACGTCATCGATCTCGAGCACCGATGATCACCTCTGACGAGGTATGGAATTTTTTAACCACCTAGTATAGGAGCTGTTGGTCTTTTGTGAAAGAAATTTTCAATTCATGCAAGATCCACTGTTGAATGTGTCATTTATTGCCTTTAGATGGTGTGGGTTAAGTTTGGTTTGAATCCAAGCTCAATCAAGCTCGAATCTTCCCCTAGATCATGGACAGTCTCTATTTATCTAAGGAGAAGAACTGGGGAGATCTTGGTCGTCCATCCACACATTTTGGATGGATGGTCGAGATTATTCCCATGTTTAGAATTTGATTTATCCTTTTTAAAATTGCGGGGAAATCACTGGCCGTTCGATCTTTGATTGAACTACAAAGATCAAAGCGCATCCTTCATCACGCCTCCTTTTGGATTTGACATTTAAGTAGTGGGTTCCGCGACACGCTTGTAAGAGCATTGACATGACGCATGCGTCATTGAGCTAGGATTAGTTAGGAATTTAATTAAATGCTAATTAATCTCTAGATCTTCTAAAATTTATATCTCTCTCAATAAAATTCAGAAAAATATGAAATAAATTTCTATAGAAAGATAATTCAACCTAAAATATTTTAAAATTAATTTCAATAGGTTTTGAATTATTATTTTATCTAATTTTAGGTTTTATTAGAGACTTTATTTTGCTAATTACCTTTTAATTAAGCCTCTGATTAATCCCAAACTTCTTGGGTATATTTTGGGGATGACTTACGCCTCTAATTTTCTTGGGGTTTATTGAAGGTTAATTGGGAGAATATGAATTTTTCTAATTACTTTCTTAATCTAATTAAGGATAATTAAGATGTGATTAGTGGTTTTAATCCATGATTAGAGTTGATTAAGGTTAGGTCCAATAGATAAGAGGTTTAGGGAATACTTTTGGGACATTTCCCCTAAGCTATTCCCTAAACCCCCTTTTCTTTCCTTAATCTTCTCTTAATTAAGGGTTAATTCATAAATTATCCCCTTAATTAATTTCTAAAAATTCTAAAAAACTTTAAGAACTTAATTAATCTACTTTGGGTAGATGCTTAGTTATTTAATAGCCTAAGTTCAATTAAAAAATCAAAATCTAATTCATATGTGTGAAAGGATGTTTTGAAATTACTTAAGCTAAACCCCTTAGCTTAATTAACCATTAATTATGAGCAAAATTACATTAGACCTTTTTCTTATTAGGTGCATTGCAAATTAAATTTCTTGTGAGTTTTTATATCATCTCATTGGCTCATAATTATTTGATTAACTATATTAAGGTGGTGTAGGTAAGGTTTAATTAAGTTACTTAATTCATACCTTAACCTAATTAATACATAAAAAATGAATCTAATCATTTAAAAATTAAACTAAAACATCAAACACATGTGAGAATGGGTTAGGAACAGCAAACTCAACTCACTTTTTCAAAATTAAATCAAACTTAAAACTAAATAAAAATCACATTGAATACACTTTAATTTATTTTAAACTTTCTTATTTTATAAGAATGCCTTTAGGATTTAATTAAAGTGAATTTATTTACATGCTTTCATTACTTTTAGTCTTTCCCCAACATATTAAATTTGTATTTCATGTGGTTTCATTCATTCATATTTTTCAAATTCAAAAGTAAAAATGAAATTATTTACTTTATGTCAAATTTGCATATGTTGGCTAAAGTAGAAATATGAGTGGCTATTATCATTTATTGAATTATTATTTTCAAAACACTTATAATTCCATTTTATGCATCCCATATCAAGAAGGTTCACTATATTTTGCATACATAAATTGTATAAACATAATGAATCAACTAATACAAATTTTTGCATCCTTTCTTTTCCATTCATTTTTTTTATATACATGTTTATATTTAAGGAAAGTGGTATATTAGTCTGAACAACCTCGAGGTTGTGAGTCTTTAAGTAGCCCTAAGTAGGTTTTGTACCTTACACTTCTGGTTAATAATGATGTTGTACTCACTTATGCCTTTCTTATCTTCATGTGTGCATGTGAAGATTGGATAAGAAACCCTTTTCTACTTAATGAAAATTTTGCATCATAAACTTTCAAATTTTCATAAATGAATTAATTTACATGCATCATAAAGTGTGTTAAATATTCTCATTTGTATGCATAGATATGCTTAGGACTCATTCATCTGCATGCTATACATGTTGGGAAAGAAATGAAGTAATGTGTGTTATGTGAATTTTGATTCATTTTATTTAATCTTAAAATGCCTTTATTTTTGAATAGGTTTGATTAGAGTTCATCTAAATTTAGGATTAATTAAAAGATTTAATCAAAATATTCATTAAACAAAACTAAAAAGTGAACCTATTTTAGAAGTTACTTAGGTTAGGGAAGGAAAGAGAAGTTCTCTTCTCTTTTCATCTCTTCATAACTTAGTAATTAATTATAGGACTCACTTGAACTAAATCAAAACATGAAATAAAAAAATCAACCTAAAATAATTAAACAACTTAAATGAAACCCTCCTCTAAGTTGAACATGCTTTCACACTTAGAAAATTTGAACTTAAAGCCATAGCTAAGCCTTTTGAAACACACACATTAGCTAAGTCACCACTTCTAGCTTTAGGTTAGGGGCGGATGCATGGTTTGATATTTTATTTTGTTTTATGATATATATTTTAGACTAGATGTTAGGGTGTATGCTCATAGAATGAATGGTAGGATGCTCTTAGTCTAATCATTTTTTTTCTACAGGGGATTGTGCTTAAGGGGCTCTCTCATAAATAAAAATATAAATGCTTTTGCAGTGCTTTATACCCCAAAGCATAATCAATCCATAGACTTAGTCACCCATGTGTGGGATAAGTCAATATATGCTTGGGATTTGTGTGGTTTGTTTTACCTTTATTTTACAAGTGTTAGTTAGATTTCCACTTTTCTCTTTTCATGTAAATTTGCAATTAGAATTTGGAATAATTGTATGGGGATTAGGATGAGCATTGGTCATAAGATCCTATCTTATACCATGTGAAGCCTTAGAGCATCTACCTTCCAACCATCCAAAAGAAGGAATCAAAGAAGAAAGAAGAAAAGAAGAAGAAAAAAGAAATAAAGCTTGAAGACCCTCATAACAATGAATTTCTTACTTAATTATAATCTAATTCATTTGTAATCTAGGTTGTACAAGGATAGAGCTCGGCTACCCAATTTTATATTTTTGGGTTTGTGTAGTGGTGCGCGACCATAATGGCCTTTTATTCTTTTTGAGATTAGCTTTATAAATTGATTGATGATTTGTTTAGCTTTTGCATTAAGTGGCATCTTTTCCTAGTTTCTTCCTTGCTTTATGTATGGCATGGATGTGGATTAGGCTCTTTAGGGAAAAATAAATCTTTTACCAAACTTAACAACTCAAATTAAAAATAAAGAATTCATTACCTCTCTTAAAGCTTAAGTTTAAAAACAAGATAAAATAATTAGCAACCCCTTAGCTGGATGAGTATTTCTTTTGTAATATCATGCACAACAATATCTTATTTCACTCTTGATTAGAGGGTTTCCACCTTTGCCAGAGAAACTTGGCTTGACCTTTGAGAGCCATGGTGGAAACTCACCTCCTCCCTTCTCGTTGATTTTGGCCAATAACTTTATTTCTCATGCATTAGTCATATAAATCCTATTAACCTAAGTCAAAATAATTATCCAAAAATAAAAATAAAATGAAATTTGAATTGCATTAGATTTAGGTCATTTGAAGCATACTCTACATGATCTAGTCTCTTTAGAGAGTGAGTTTAAGGACTTAGTCTCTTTCTAAATAAATAGCTAACTTTATTATAAGCATAAAGACTTGCCCACATGTATTTAAAATCATAGGTGGAGTTAGTTGCTGGCCACTCCTTAGTGGTTGTAAGTCCAAATAGTCGGCTAATTTATCCTCTATTATGAAGACAAATCAAATACCAATTTTTTACCTTAAATTTAGGTTGTGCTTTCGGCCCTAGCCAAAGCTCCATAGATTTAGGTTCTGAGGTTGCTTCTCCCCTTTGTGGGCCATAAGCATAATTCCTGACCTCTTAGAAATTTCCTTAATCTTGTGTTAAGAAATCACATGCGCTAAATTTCTAATTAAAAAATGCAACTCAAATGAACTAAACCAATTTCAAAATGTAAACCCAATGGATAGTTTGAGATGCTCTAGATTTCAGCATCATGGGCATCTCCCTTATCTTCATTTTGGCTTCAATAATAACTCACTTTGATCAAATCTTTTGATCTTCAAAATGAACGATTGATAGTTCTTTCCTTTTGAAATCTTTGAAACATCATTTACCTTAATCGAGAGTTTTCTTAAGGAATCCCCATTCCTTAGGATGTAATTATAAATCTTATGAACAATGAACTCATTTTAAAATAAATCACCTTTTACTTTTCATTTAAAGTAGGGAAAAATCTACATATCACCCATCGTCCTTAGAGTCTATTGAGGTGATTAGGTCCATTAAAGGGTAGTGATTTCTGTCTTTCAAGATAGTACACTATTTCCTTGATGACGTACCCGATCACCTGAATAAATACATCTTCAGATCTGCATGGCGTCTTAAAAAAGATGAATTTCTATATGCTTTCCTCCTTCATTTCTAACAAATAGATGTGAAGGTGACTCCCATCCGTATATAAATTTTTCACCATAAATTTTTCTAGCAACTCCACTAGGGATGGTTCCTCTCTCCATCTTTGGTAAATGATCATTGTCTTTGAGTATCGATAGTGGGTTTGTACAATGGTATGAATCCAAGACTATCTTTCTTTCTATTGGCACTTAGTTCATTTCATTCTTAAGTTGAGTTAGTCAACATCTTTAGGTTTTAGGACCGCATTCCTTGTTGGTCTTAAAACCCCTGTTGGGTTCTCCAGTAGGTAAAAATGAAAAGATCTAAATAAAAGAAAGCATTTAAAGACTTCCTCCTTATCATTCTCATGGTAAGGAAAGGTTCATCCTTAAAAAATAAAGATAAAATAAATCTTCCATAAAGAACTTTACTTTTCAAAAAGCACCTTCTCAAAAATGCACTTGATAAAATATTTTTCACAAAAATTTATCACCCACATTTAACAATTCCCATAATTGTTACATGTAGGAATTTTTATGAATAAAACTAATACATTTTTTCAAAAAAGCACAAATGAACATCTTCTTTCAATTCACTTTGATGAAGATTTCATTTTCAAAATAAAATGAACAATCATTTTTTTTTTCAAAAAATCAAAATCATAATCATAAAGTTTTCAAAAAGCACGCATGAGTCTTTCTATTCAATACACTCACACTTATTGAATGGAAGGTTCATTTTTAAATAAAATTAAACTTTTCAAAAAGCACATATGAATATCTTCATTTAATATACTAAAATTTATTAAATGAAGATTTCATTACAACTAAAAATAAATATCATTTAGGAAATTGCACTTAAACATATCCCACATATGATTAAGTTGGAATTCCTCTCTTTCAAAAAATAATATTCACACACACAAAAAAAAAAATTTCACATTTTAAAAATAAGATTTATCTCTATTCTACATGCTTAAATTTGTTGAATGGGAGTCCTCTCTTTCAAAAATTAGAACCTAACAATCATATTTTTGAAATTTTAAACACATTTTGGAACTTGATTTAACATACCCAAATTTGTTAAGTGCAGTCCCCCAAATCCAAAATTCAAAATTTTTCAAAACACATTTTTGGAACTTCATTTAGTATACTCAAATTTGTTAAGTGAAGTTTCCAAATCTAAAATAAAAATTTTTCAAACAACACATTTTGGAACTTCATTTAGCGTACTCAAATTTGTTAAGTGAAGCTTCTAAATCCAAAATCAAAAATCAACAATCATATTTCAAAAATTTTCAGACACACTTTGGAACTTCACTTATCATACTTAAATTTGCTAAGTAAAGTTTCCAAAAAAATCTTCAATAATTTTTAAAATTCAAACATTTATACCCAAATTTGTTAAGTGAAATCTCCAAATCAAAATCAAAATTTTCAAACAACTTTTTTAACTTCATTTAACATATCCAAATTTGTTAAGTGAAGTCTCCAAATTCAAAATCAATTTTCAAAACATTTAACTTCATTTAACATACCCAAATTTGTTAAGAAGTCTCCAAATTCCAAAATCAAAATTTTCAAACACCATTTGGAACTTCACTTAACATACCCAATTTTGTTAAGTGAAGTCTCCATATCCAAAATCAAAATTTTTCAAACAACTCTTTGGAACCTCATTTAGCATACTCAAATTTGCTAAGTAAAGTTTCCAAAGTCAAAAACAAAAATTCTCAAACACCTTTGGAACTTCTTCCCTTAGCATACCAAATTTGCTAAGGAGAAGTTTCCATTTTCAAAACCAAACAAATCAAAAATTTTTTTAAACACACCATTTGGAGTTTCATTTAGCATACCCAAGTTTGCTAAGTGAAATTTTCAGTTCACAAAACTAAGTGGGACTTCATCTTTAACATACCAAATTTGTTAAAGTAAAATTTCCACTTTCAATCAAATCAAAATAAAATGAAACACCTTAGGATTTCCTTAGCATACCAAATTTTCTAAGGATCCTACCCTTTTCAAAAATCAATACATCAAAACAAAAAATGAAACACTTAAGATTTCCTTAGCTTACCTAAATTTGTTAAGAATTATATTTTCAAAAATCAAACAAAACACACTTGGATTCTTCACTTAGCATACCTAAATTTGCTAAGTGAGAATTTCAAAATTTTCCAAAACCAAAACAAAATTCATAGAAAGAAACAATCACTTTCTCAAATACTTCACTTAGCATACTTAAATTTGCTAAGTGAAATTTCAAAACAATCAAACAAAAATAAAATCAATTTGACCTTTATTTTAACATACCCAAATTTGTTAAAGGAAAGGGTCCTCAAAATCAAAAAATTCAAATTCAAACAAACAATGAACCTATGGAATCATCCTATAAACATACCTAAATTCGTTGAAATTATATTCATATTCAAATTTCTCTTTCAATCAATCTTCTCAAATCCATTTGAACCCCACATTACACTTCCAAGTTGTTGGATGTGGGTTCAAATTTTTAAATTCAAAAATTCAAAAAATCTATAAAGATAGAAATAAAATACAAACTCATTTCTCATTGCAAATCTTTATAGTTAGTACATTAGCGCTTTCTCTTGTTGTTGAAATTGGATTCTCAGTTCATTTTACCTTCCCCATAGGATCTCGGCTTTAGTTAAGCCTACTTCCCCCTTCTGGACCATACTCATCTGATTCACTTTGGTCGGGGATTCGAGGGAGCCAAGATTACTTGTAAGGGATCACTACAGTTAGCGGGACCAAGGTGATCGGGCAGAAGCCAATCATTAGGATTGACTTACCTCTCATGTCTCCTCGAAGAGGAAAGGCAGTACCACGACTTTAGTTATAGCGGTGCCGGTACCACTCGATTATAGTGCCTAGGATTTCTCATCGCCTTGAGGGCTAATACCATCTCATCTGTACCCTCCAAGGGTAAGGCTCCGTTGACCTCAGGGCTTGCCTCCTCTACATTTGAGTATGGGTCTAGCTCGCACTCCTCCCATCCTACTAGTACACAGTGTAGGAATAAGAACCGCATGATCAAGCGGTACCACACCAGGATCGCTAGGGAGCTAGAGGTAGCATCCCGATCAGTTGTGGATGAGTTTCTCATTATTACTTCACCACTGGTTTCAGAAAACCAGTTCCATCCTCTCTCTGGGTTAGACAGAGAGGATGTCAGGAGGATCTCATCACCTCCTCCAGTGGTGCATTATCAGCCAACAATTTCCATGAGCAGGAGGTTGTACGTTGGCCTCCGATCTGTCTTATGCCAAGTAGGTTGAGCATACAGACGCTCAGAGTCTGGGACACAGTTTGATCTCTAATATATCATCCCTCTTAGCGTGGGAAAGCAGTTCTCCAGGAGAGGGCATATGAGGCCCATACAACACATATCACTAGGGGAGAGCGGGTCACGGCGTGTTCTTTGATTGATTTTCTAGCTCAGCTTCATTCTGTCGACCATGACAAGATCCTTCTCACAGGGACTAACCACCATAGGAGGATAGTTTTTTATGCATAGAGAGTCAGTGGTGTCTCCACCCCAGTGTTCTACCCCTCGTTTGCCATCGCCAGTTCAGGTTACAGTATCTCCTATTCCATCTAAGGCCATGAAGGCCACATTTGGGGAAAAGCTCACCCCATTGGTGATCCAGCTATGGCCAAAGGATCCTACCCCTTCTACACCATCCATTATGGTAGGGCCGAGCTCTCTTGTTTGACCTTCTGTCCTAGTGGTGGTGTGAAAAGAGTGGCAACCCCGAAGCATCGTGGTCGTCCCTTCTCCAACTCTGCCCATACAGTAAGATGTGGAGACGGTGACAGTGATTTCAGATATGGCAGATGATAGTCCAACTGCACTAGTGGTAGTGGAACATCTTAGGATTGTTACCCCTCTCATAGCCAGTAGCAGTCAGGAGTGTCATTCATCTAGTGAGTATAGTCCACATAGGATTGACTCTCCAATGACAGGCGAGGTCTGGTGCCTCTCGGTGTACGATTGTGATCACACCGTCCGCTTGTACCACTATAGATCATTCTTTAGATGAGATAGTTGCACATTATTTCATGGAGAAGAAGGAAATTTTGGGGTATGATTAGTCAGATGAAGAGAAAGTCAGCTTCGATCCTAATTGGCCCCAAGGCCAAACCCGACCCTATGGGTCAAATTGGCAAATTCAAACTCCCTCTTCCACTCAATTTTAAGCACATGGGAGGTTAGCAATCCACTCAAGGCCTCAAATCGACCATGTGCAAATATCTAACTAATCAAACAACCCTCCTATTGTGATCAATTGGATCAAAATGATAAGATGGCCGCCTGATCCTTCAAGGGGGAGATATACTCCCCCTAATTGAATTCAAATCAATCATTTCTCATTTTGATTAAACCTAAGGAAGTTAGAGAAGCAATTCCTCAGCCTCCCCAAGCTTCCTAGAGTGAAATCAAACTTCATCTTCTAGGTTTTTGCACAGTGTAAAAACAGGGGAGCTCAATCCTCACTTGAACTCCCAACTTTCTCCACACTAAAAACCATCCCAATTCCTCTTGTACCCTTCTTCTAAGGACCAATCCAAGCTTAGTCAAGCTTCCATTGGAGTTCTCATAGCAAGGAGAGGAGCAATTGAATCAAAGCCGCAAGGATCTTGAAGTGGTGTTGGTCCATAGAGCAAGTCACTCAATCCCAAGGCCTAAGAATTTTAGCTGGGCTTCTTCTCCACTAGATGAAGCTACCTCATCGATCTCGAGCACCGATGATCACCTACGATGAGGTTTGGAATTTTCTGACCACCTAGTATAGGAGGTGTTGGTCTTTTGTGAAAGAAATTTTCAATTCATGCAAGATCCACCGTTGGATGTGCCGCTTATTGACTTTAGATGGTGTGGGCTAAGTTTGGTTTGAATCCGAGCTTAATCAAGCTCGGATCTTCCCCTAGATCATGGATGGTCTCTATTTATCTAAGGGGAAGAACTAGAGCGATCTTAGCTATCCATCCACAGATTTTGGATGGAAGGTTGAGATTATTCTCAAATTTAGAATTTGATTTATCCTTTTTAAAACCATGGGGAGATCTCTGACCATCCGATCTTTGATTGTATGACAGAGATCAAAGCGCGTCCGCTCTCCCACCACCTTTTGGATTTGATGTTTAAGTAGTGGGTTCATGACGCGATGTGTGTAAAGCACGCTAACCGCCGTCGCCATGCATCGCGTCATGAGCTAAAGGATTAGTTAGGGAATTAATTAAATGCTAATTAATCTCTAGATCTTCTAAAATTTATATCTCTCTAAATAAAATTCAGAAAAATAAGAAATAAATTTCTATTGAAAGATAATTCAACCTAGAATATTTTAAAATTAATTTTAATAGGTTTTGAATTATGATTTTCTCTGATTTTGGGTTTTATTGGAAACTTCATTTTGCAAATTACCTTTTAATTAAGCTTCTGATAAATTCCAAACTTCATGGGTATATTTTAGAAGATGACTTCTGCCTCTACTAATTTTCTTGAGATTTATTGAAGGCTTAATTAGGAGAATTGCATATAGATTTATTAATTACTCCCTTAATCTAATCTAGGATAATTATGATTAGTGGTTTTAATCCATGACTAGAGTTGATTAAGGTCAGATCCAGTAGATAGAAAGTTTAAGGAATAATTTTGGGATATTTCCCCTAAGCTATTCCCTAAACCCCCCTTTCTTTCATTAATCTTCTCTTAATAAAGGGTTAATTAATAAATTATCCCTTTAATTAATTTCTAAAAATTCTAAAAAAACTTTTAGAACTTAATTAATCTACTTTGGGTAGATGTTAGGTGTTTAATAGCCTAAGTTCAATTAAGAAAATCAAAACCCAATTCGTATGTGTGAAAGGGTGTTTTGAAATTACTCAAGTTAAATCTCTTAGCTTAATTAACCTTTAATTGTGAGCCAAATTGCATTAGGCCTTTTTCTTATTAGGTGCATTACAAATTTAAATTCCTTGTGGGTTTTTATATCATCTCATTGGCTCATAATTATTTGGTTAACTATGTTAAGGTGATGTATGTAAGATTTAATTAAATTACTTAATTCATACCTAAACCTAATTAATACATTAAAAATGAATCTAATCATTTAAAAATTAAACAAAAAACATCAAACACATGTGGGAATGGGTTAGGAATAGCAAACTCAACTCACCTTTTCAAAATTAAATTAAACTTAAAACTAAATAAAAATCACATTGAATACACTTTGATTTATTTTAAACTTTCTTATTCTATAAGAATGTCTTTAGGATTTAATTAAAGTGAATTTATTTACATGCTTTCATTACTTTGAGTCTTTCCCCAACATGTTAAATTTGTATGTCATGTGGTTTCATGCATTTAAATTTTTGAAATTCAAAAGTAAAAAATGAAATTGTTTACTTTATGTCAAATTTGCAAGTGTTGGCTAAAGTAAAAAATATGAGTGGCTATAATCACTATTAAATTCAAATGATTTTCAAAACATATAAATTAATTATCAAATCTGAAAGTGTGCTACTTATACTCTAATTATAAGCTTGCATGTGAAAGAATATAAATGTATGTTTAGCATAGGTTTTCTTTCTATCTTATGTTAGCATAGTTTTAAATAGGAGTTAGTAAGATGTACGATTCATTTGAAAGGAACCTAACACTTACCTAATTCCATACCCTATTCATCCCTATGCTATCACCTAAGAAGGGTCACATATATTTTCATACATAAATTGTTTAAACAAAATAAATCCATTAATACAACTTTTGCATTCTTCTTTTTCCACTTCATTTCATTTATACACATGTTTGTATTTAAGGAAAGTGGTATATTAGTTTGGACAATCCCGAGATTACGAGGCTTTAAGCAACCCTAAGTAGGTCTTGTACCTTACACCTCTGGTTAACAATGATGCTGTACTCACTTATGCCTTTCTTACTTTCATGTGTTATGTGAAAATTTGGATAAAGAAACCCTTTTTTACTTAAAGAAAATCATGCATCTTAATCTTCTAAATTTCCATAAATGAATTACTTAGCATGCATCATAAAGTGTGTTAAATATTCTCATTTGTATGTATAGATATGCTTAAGACTCATTCATATGCATGTTATATATGTTGGGAAAAAAAATAAAGTAATGTGTGTTATGTGAATTTTGATTCATTTTATTTAATATTAAAATGCCTTTCTTTTTGAATAGGTTTGTTTAAAGTTCATCTAAACTTAGGATTAATTAAAAGATTTAATCAAAATATTCATTAAACAAAACTAAAATGTGAACCTACTTTAGAAGTTACTTAGGTTAGGGAAGGAAAGACAAGTTCTCTTCTCTTTCGCTCTCTTCATAACTTAGTAATTAATTGTAGGATTCACTTGAACCAAATCAAAACATAAAATAAAAAAATCAACCTAAAATAATTAAACAACTTAAATGAAACCCATCTCTAAGTTGAACGTGCTTTCACACTTAGAAAATTCTAACTTAAAGCCATACCTAAACATACCACACAAACCTTCAAAGCACACACATTAGCATAAGTCACCACTTCTAGTTTTAGATTAGGGCGGTGCATGGTTTGATATTTTATTTTATTTTATGATGTATATTTTAGACTAGATCTTAGAGTGTATGCTCATAGAATGAATGGTAGGAACCTCTTAGTCAAATCATTTCTACATGGAATTGTGCTTAAGGGGCTATATCATAAATCAAAATATAAATGCTTTTGCTTGCATGTGCTTTATACCCCTAAGCATATTCTAATAGGCCACGGGGACTTAGTCACCCATGTGTGGGGTGATAAGTCCAATATACATGCTTGGGATTTGTGTGGTTTGTTTTAGCTAATCTTTATTTTACAGGTATTAGTTAGATTTCCACTTTTTCCTTTTCATGTAAATTGGTGCAATTAGGATTTTGGAATGATTGTAATGGGGATTAGGATGAGCATTGGTCATAAGATCCTATCTTATGTACCATGTGAAGCCTTGGAGCATCTACCTTTCCTACCATCCAGAAGAAGGAACCAAAGAAGAAAGAAGAAAAGTAGACAGAAGAAATAAAGCTTGAAGACCCCCATAACAATGAATTCCTTGCTTAATTGTAATCTAATTAATTTGTAATCTGGGTTGTATAAGGGTAGAGCTCGGCTACCCAATTTGATATTTTTGGGTTTGTGTAGTGGTGCCCGATCACAATGGTCATTTATTCTTTTTGTGATTAGCTTTATAAATTGATTGATGATTTATTTAGCTTTTACATTAAGTGGCATATTTTTCTAGTTTCTTCCTTTTTTTATGTATGACCTGGATGTGGATTAGAGTCTTTAGAGAAAAATAAATCTTTTACCATACTTAACAACTCAAATTAAAAATAAAAAATGCATAACCTCACCTAAAGCTTAGGTTTAAAAACAAGATAAAAGAATTAGCAACCCCTTAGCTGGATGAGCATTTCTTTTGTAATATCATGTATAATAGCATCTTATTTCACTCTTGATTAGAGAGCTTCCACCTTTGCTAGAGAAACTTGACTTGACCATTGAGAGCCATTGTGGAAACTCACATCCTCCCTTTTTGCTGATTTTGACCAATAACTTTATTTCTCATGCATTAGTCATAAAAATTCTATTTGCCTGAGTCAAAATAATTGACCAAAAATAAAAATAAAAATGAAACTTGAATTACATTAGTTTTAGGTCATTTGAAGCATGCCCTCTACATGATCTATGTGGCCAAACCATCTAAGGCCGATGCTTTATGTGGCCAAACCATCTAAGGCGACTCTCTCTAATCTTATCGCCCTTAGCTACTCCAACTTTTCCCATATACTCATTTTGCATTTTATCTCTAAGAGTAAAGCCACTCATCCACCTGAGCATCCTCATCTCTGTAACACTTAACTTAGTCTTATGCTTCTCTTTTATTGGCCAACATTCTGCATCATAAGTCATTACAGGTCTTACCACCATCTTATAATATTTCCCTTAAGTTTAAGTGGAATTTTCTATCACACAACAGGCCAGATGCATTCCTCCACTTCAACCATCCAACTTTAATTCTACTAATAATATCTCCATCTATTTCACCATCATTTTGAACAATAGAGCCTAAATATTCAATCACTCACTCTTATTAATGACTTGTTCACCTAATGTCACAACACTACTAGAACTTCTACAAATAAAATTATACTCCATATATTTTTAGATCTACTTAAACGAAAACCTTTGACTCTAATGTTGACCTCCATAATTCAAGTTTCTCTTGGACTCCCTCTCTAGTCTTATCAACAAGAAGAATGTCACGCATAAGTACACCAAGGTACATCTCCCAGAAATGCTTTAAGAACATCCATAACTAAAGCAAAAGATAAGGGCTTAAAGGCGATCCTTGATGTAATCCAACCAAATGGGAAAATATTTTGTCAATCCTTTTGTGTTTGGACACAAGTAATGACTCTATACATATCCTTAATGACTTGAATATAACCAATATTAACTACTTTCTGTTCTAAAACTCTCCAAAGAACATCTCTTGAAACTTTATCATAAGCTTTCTCTAAATCAATAAATATCATATGTAAATCCTCCTTACTTTCTCTATACTTCTCCATCAAACCTCTTAACAAATGTATAGCATCCATAGTAGATCTACCTGGCATGAAACCAAACTGATTGTGAGAAACTTTTGTATCACATCGTAACTATTCTTAATTACTCTCTCCCATAATTTTAATGTATGACACATTAACTTAATTCCTATAATTTGCACTATTGTGCATCACCTTTATTCTTAAATATAGGAACCAACAAACTCTTTCTCCACTCATTTGACATCTTTTAATCTTTAAAATAACAATAAAAAGATTTATAAGCCAAGAAATTCCTTGATCTTCTAAACATTTCCATACTTCTATTGGAATATCATCAGGGCTTACTGCTTTTCCACATTTCATTTTATTTAAAGCTTCTCTAAATCAGTTACTAATATGACGATAAAAAATAAAATTCTCTATTTTGTTTAGGTATTAAGGTTGCTAAAATCAATCATTCGATCCTTCATTGAAAAGTTTATCAAAATATCTCATCCACCTATTTTCAATATCCTTTTCTAAGAAAAGCACTTTATTATCTTCATCTTTAATACACCTCACTTGAACTAGGTCTTTACTTCTCCTGTCTCTTTGATTGACTAACTTATACATGCATCTCTCACATTCTTTGATATCTAATCTATTGTATAAATCACTAAAAGCTACATTTTTTGCATCATATATTTCTTTCTTAAAATCTCTACAGACCACTTTATATCTTTCCCAATTCTCCAAATTTTTACATTGAAATCAAATTTTATAACAATATTTTTTATTTCTTATCTTTTCTTGCACACGCTGACTCCACCACCAACTATTTTTATTAAAAGAAGCTTTTTCTTTTGATTCTCCAAGTACATTTTAGCAACTTGCTTAATTTCACTTGCTACTTTTCCCACATAATATTAACTTCTTTATGAACATCCCAAATTCTAAGTTCTTGTAGCTTGCTCTTAAAAATATTTTTATTTGTATTCTTTAAGTGTCCCCATCTAATCCTTGGGTACTTAAACTTTCACTTGGAATAACCTTATAATCTTTATAATCTAAATAATCTATTTTTCTCATTAGAAAATAATCAATCTTTGTTTTACTAGATCTATTTTTATAAGTAATAATATGTCATCTCTTTTCTTAAACAAAATATTAGCAACTACAAAATCATAAGCTAAAGCAAAATCTAATATAGTCCTACATTCTTCATTAGTCACTCCAAATCTATAACCGCCATGAACACTTTTAAAATCTTCTACCACTCTACATGTCCATTTAAATCTCAATAAATACTTTTTTCAAGATATCTTTTGTATTAATCCTCTAATCATTCCAAAATTTTCTTTTGAGTTTACATCCAAACCTACTTGAGGAGCATAAACACTTATAATATTGATAATCAGTATCAACAATAATCTTTAAAGCTATAATTATATCTCCACATCTATTAATATTTATAACATTATCCTTCAAACTTTTATCTATAATCACACACATCATTTCTAGTTCGACTTATAATACCAAAGTTTAAAACCTAAACTATCAATCTCCTTGGCCTTCCCCAACCCATTTAGTTTCTTGAACACATAAAATATTTATTTTTCTATGAACCATAATATCTATTAATTCTATTAATTTACGTAGAGTACCTATATTCCAAGATTCTAACCTAATTCTAGTTTCATGGACTAACTTCTTTGCCGCATCCGATAATGTGGGAACCCTTGCTTATTTAACACCGCACTGGCCGATGTGACCCTTGTACATTTTCAAGATTCAAGTCATACGCGTCGCCTGTGGGATGCCCTAGCATTAACACAATGATTTAAAGGATTCATGTCATGATTATTTCGATAAATTTTATGCTGGCTGTCGACTACCTATCTCAACCCTCCACTTTTCACATCGGGACTTGGGACCGGCAATGGTAGTGTTTAGGTGTTTGATATATAAATATATAAAAATTGTAGATTATGTATCTAAATTTTTATTATTTTATTATTTTTTTATTTTTAGTTGTGACAACTAAATGTCAAGTGATTACTGAATATGTTCTATTAAAAATGAAAAAAGTTTATTAATTATATTTCGTAAGTAAATTAGTTTTTTAATTGTTAATGCTCCTCATGTTATGACTTATGAGAGCTTTGACGCAGCTTGGAAGAGAGTTGTTCATCCTGAGCATATAATCTGATGTTTAAAGAGTAATCCAAAATAAATTAAATGGCAAACTGTAAAGAATTTGAGGATTTTGTTTTGTAATTGGAGAGGATGGGCTGCAAATGAACCGAATGTTCGACAAACTACTCGTGGCTCGGCTCGATTAGAGCTCATTTATGTTCGTTTGATTAACTAATCAAACAAGCTTAAACAATTTTTGAAATAGTCGATTGTTAAATGAACAAAGCTTCAATGTTGGTTCATTTATGTTATCATTATCATTCACTAAAGCTTCTAAGGAATCGATTGAACAGATATTCAAATTATTATTTTTTTAGGCTTAATAAGTTTTAATTGATATAGCTCATGTATATTTCTCAACAACTTACTCGTGAACAAGCTCAATTAAGGATTGATTAAAGCTCATTTATTTTATTAAACTGGCTTGTTAACAATCCAATTTGAACCGAGCTTGTGAACAAACATGAACCTAGCTCGAGCTCAATAATGATAAATAAGCTCAAGCTTTAACACTATTCTTAAAAGCCCAAATTGAGCTCAAACTCGATAATATTAAACAAGCTCAAGCTTGAACACATACATGCTCGGCTCGGCTCGGCTCGGCTCGGCTCAAGTTCATTTGCAACCCTAATCTGAATGCATACATCTATGAAAAAGAAATTCAACCAACCATTAATTAAAAGGAACTGAAAAATTCATATATTTGTTCGAGAAGTAGCTAAATAATCAATCCTTTAATAAATTAATGAGAATAAAAATGTTATTATTATTATTATTATTATTATTATTATGCTTTTAGTAAATTTTTATATTATATTTATAAATATGAGTATTTGAATATTATTTTATAAATATATTTTGTTATATAAAATTGGCCCAAATAAATTATAATAATCTTTATTATGATAAAAAATGTCCATTGTGGTTTTAAAACTAAGGAGTTTTATGCATTTACTATAAATGTTTTTTTTTTTCACATATAGGGTGTCATTAGTTATAATTTTGATTTTCTTTAATTTTTTTTATCATGGATTCAGTTTTTATTTTTATAAAACTGATCGATAAAATTAAATTATATTATTTTAAATATTTAATCAATAAAATTAGTAAATTGTAACTAAGTAACAAAAAGATTAAGGGCATTTTTGGGTTTAATTTTATTTTGTGTCTTTTATTTTTATTTTTATAATATTTTTAAAAATATGTTTGTTTAACATAATTTTTAAATATTTGATTAGGATTTTGCAAGGTTATGAAAATCAGATCAAATATTGAACTAAGAGAAAGAAATGTTCAAGATTTGATGGTTCGATTGAAATAAAGTTATATGATGTAATAAATATTAAAATTATTCAAATATAATTAAAATGATATAATAATTATGTAATAATATAAGTATATAAAAAAAATATAAATAAAAATGATGAAAGAATATTCTCAACTATTGAAAATTTAAATAACTTTAATATTTAAATTACTTACCTCCTTTTGTTACTCATAACTATAATGTAAATGATTTTTGAATATCTTGTATTTTGTTCTTTTAGAAATTTGATTCTTTGAAACATTTAAATTAAAGAAAAAAAAAAGAAACTTACTTTGAGATTACATATTGGTTGTCATGTTAGCCTCCATAGTTGATGGAAGGTCTTCTCTATAAATTTTAAAATCAACAAACTTAATGCTTGTGTAGTCCAAAGAATCATAATTTATTTCAATTGGAACCTAAAAAATATAAACATGACACAAGTCAAATGATACCTATTGATTATAATTGCTATATAAAAAAAAATTAAAAGTTAAGGTTTATACAACTTTTTTGTATTTTGAGCATATTTTTTATTACTTTTCGTTTTTCTATCCTTGTCATCATAAATATATCAAAGCGAGGGTTTTTATCAAAATGGACTACTCGAAGCAACTTATAAATATTTACAATTTTGTAAACAATATAAAAAATTGATATAATGGATATTTCATGTTTGATATATAAACTATAAAATAAGAAAGTAAGAATATTAGCATTATCAAAGTTCCATATAATTTAGACATTATTAAGCAATTATCTTAGAATTTGAAATCTAAAAAAATAGAAGCCACTTCTTTTTCCTTTATAGTTGTAACCAACTTTAAGTCTCTATAACACTTATTAGTAATGAATGTCTTAAATTTATGTTTATGCTCAAAAACACTCTTCAAAGTAATGACAGCAGTTTCAAATCTTTTTGCTCCATAACATATTCTCTCTTTATAATATGATCTTTTTCGTAACCAAGCTAATATGAAAATATGATTATAAATAAAAACTTTCACTTTAAATGCATTCTTTGCAAGCTAAGTGACGTGAGACATTGTATTAATATCTTTCAAGATAAGATTAAGGTAATATGCAGTATAAGACTGCTAATATATATTGTCATACTATTCATATAATAACTCTCCAGCCTTCTTGTAGTTTATAATATTGTTAATTATCATGTACATTATATTTTCAAAATTTACCCACTCAACAAATTTAACAAATAAAGAATATAATTGTTGCTGCTGAAAACCGAGGTAGAGTAAAGTTTGCTTTAGCCTGTTGAAATCCAATCTGAGATATTTAAAGAGTGAACAAAAACTCTAGAAATTTTCTGGAAAACCACTTGATAAAGCTTCCACTATGTATCTGTTTAGTACAAAATCTTCCGATAACGGATTACGATTGTATATGAAAACACAATGTGTAGTAATTCAAAGTAGCAATTCTTAGTGGTAGCGGATGATGAAACAACGAGCACGGACGATGAAGGTCGTCATGATGGATCTGGCGGATGTTGGCGGAGGATCGGGCGGCAATGGCATGGTTCGACCGTCGGTATGCGGTGTGCTTGGAGGATCTTCAAGCTTTAAGTCTCTCCTCTCTCGGCTCCTCATATGAGAATGAGGTATTTATAGGTGGAGTATGACCTCTCATAAAACCCGTACTCTCCACTTGGACATAATGATCCCTTTGATCATTTGATGTATTTTAAATATTTGAATGCTCAAATGAAGTCGAATTTTGAGATCTTAGCTTGTTAGATCCGGTCGTCGAGATTTCGATTTGACTATAAACACTCCATGTTTTAAGAGCTTTTAGGGATTTAACTGATATATCAAAGTTTCCAATGATATTTTAAGTGCTCGATCTCGAAGTACTATTTGATCTGAAACATGTATTATAAATAATCTTTAAAATAAATTGATTATTGTTAATAATAATATAATATGATTTAGGGTTTGAATCATGCAGGTTGACTCAAAATGAGTTGAATTAAATGCATTGGAGTGACTTAAAATTGACTTGATTGAAATTTTCAGTTAACTTGAGTTAATTTTAAGTTGACTAAGAGTGTATTTGAGGCAGAGGTACGAAAATAGATTATATGTACCGTTTAAGAAATTACTCTTCGGTTGTATTTTAGAGAATCTCATAATGAAAATGCTGTATTATTTAACTTAGCATAGTAGGACATAGTGGTTGTGAGAATACTGCGGTTAAGTTTAAAATTTTAAAAAAATTTAATGCCCACAAATCTTTTCAAACAATAGCTCCATCTTTAAGAGATTCACCATTATATTTTTATATTGTTAAAGCTTCTCCAAACAGACTTTAAGCATATCATTATTTAGAATTGAACGTGATCTATTTGAATTATATTTATTGAGATATTTGACTATTTGAGTGAATTTAATTATAAATTTACGTCTATATATATAAAATTAAAATTTTTAATCGAAGGCCTATTGTTGAAAGCTTAAGCTCTTAATCAATTGATTAAAATGATTTATATAATAATTTTTTAATTCAAATGAATGCGTAGAAGTCGTTTCATTCAGTTCAAAATAGAATAGATGATTGAACCATAACACTTATATTACAGGAGACGATAGTGCTCTGTGCACAACATTCAGAGCGTATGGAATATAAAGGAGGAGAAATATTTAACTATATGAGTAATTAAAAAGCCCGAGCAGTATTATTAAGAATATTATTGACCCACTCTTAAATTTCCCCTTACCCTCACTATTATGAAAGCAATATTTAACGTTTTATATTATTTCTGCTCGGCCTTATCAGGTCAGTTGATATGACCAAATAACTCCTCGTGGCTTTGACTTTGTCAACTATAAGTTAGTATCATGACCAATAAATACATCAAGGCAAATAGACGGATCTAAAACCCGCTGACTTATCTTTGAGAAATCAGCAATAATGCCAAGTTTAATATAGAATACAAATTACCAATATACCTTGTTGCGTGTGAATGAAATTTTTCCATAAACCTATTTATGAAATTTATTGCTTTAAGTATTTTTTTAAATTTATTTATGTGCTTTCATTGAGCTTAAGTGAAACATAAGTGAGCTTGGAAGTATTTAGTTTATGCATAAAGTTGACTTAAAATCTATTAAAATTTTATTATACTATTATAATGAATAAAATATTAATTTTAAAATGATGTATTGTATAATAAAGTTATTTATAGCTTTAAGTACTTGATTTTAGATGGTGGTCATAATTATTGTGATTAAAAAAATAAATCTTTAACAAAAAGGGCAAACAAGTAAGAAACACTATTTAAAGTGTAAGAAAAAAAAAATCTAACTACTAAATATTAGTCAAAATTGTTCTTCTTCCCTCAAGCACTTAGACTTAGTCCTATTTTTATGTTGACTAATGCTGGTATAGGCATGGCTTATTGAAAAATTGTTGTGAAAATCATAAATAATTGTGTAATGGATGAAGATATTGAGCCCCCCTATGGCAAGTCACTACTAGTGAGTTCCATAGAGGAGGACAACTTCAAATTGATCTAGCAAGGATTTCAGGCGAGCACTCTCAGAAGTTCAACTAGTCAGTTGGCTATCTAATTCTTTTAAGTTAGGTAGATGACTTTTTGGTTATTAATCTACTTTCTAGCAATATGATGTTGTAGTAACATAACATGCCACCCATTATAACGACAATCTTCTCGCAATTGGCTCCTAATTATATTCTAAGAAAGCTTTAAGAAAGCTCATGAAATAGAAACTAACAATTAAATCAGCATGGGCATCAGTTTTACAATGGGGACCTTTCAGATGGCATTGATTTTAGTTCCCATTGAATTTCTAAATCATGGTGTTTTTTTAGATCTAATTCAAGCATTGGATCTTCAAGATAAAGTTGGCGTCCTATAGTTTCTGAAATGCAAAGAAATTGGGTTCTACTTGTGTTATAGCGACTTAGCAAACTTTCTACTTGATAAGATGAGTCAATTTATCATTGTCCAATCAGTTACAATAAATATTAATGTCAACTCCTAATATATTGGCAACAGGTTAGGAGAAGACATTGACATTCAACTGTGTACAATCGATGAGTTACTCATAGTTCTTTAAATCAAAAGTAGTGTTAATATGCAAAGTATAATTTAAAATATTCTTGGGGATGATGACTTCTTCAATTATTTTATTGGTCTTATAGGAAGCCCAACCTGTATGTATGATGATTTAAAAAGTCTTCTTCAAGTTTTTAATATTCACTAAAAATTTGATAGAAGGGCCCCGTAGTGAGTGAAAGACCTACAAAGGTCAAATGCCTTAGATACAAAGCTCACATTCATATTATATTAATAAAACTCTATATGTTGAACCAATTATTATATTATATGTGCTTTTGATATTTCTTTTTATATAGGTATTTAGATTATTGTCATGAATCCTAAGAGGACTTTAAAGGGAGTGAACATTGCATTGAAATCACTCAATTATAACCTTTAAATAATTATCAAGTCGATATTAATGGTTCATTTCTTAAGCATGCTTACAACATGATAGAATAGTACAAATGCCCACATGAATTAGTAATATTATTTCCTTATTCATATTTGATATGACACTAAAAATCCTACTAGTCGAAGCACAAATCTTGATGTCAAAAACAAGCTGATCCTAAGTCGAAATTAGTCAAGATCAATCACTTAAAATATCATTCGAAACTTTGGGATATCAGCTAAATCCCTAAATAGTTCTTAAATATGGAGTGTTTATGACCAAATCAAGCATCTTGATGAGCCAGATTTAACAAGCCCAAGATCTCTTGATTCTAACCTCATTTGAGCATTCAAATACTCAAAATACATCAGATGATCAAGGGAATCATCTTGAGCCATCCGATATAGTGGTTTGGATTTTGCATGTATTTATGAAAATTCCCTTCCTCTAATATATAAATAGCCCCTCATTTTTCACATGAGAGAGGCTCAAGCTAAAGTGAAGAGAGAGCCCTAAAGCTTGAAAACCCTCCAAGCATAATCGTGCTACCACTCGACGATCACCGACCACCGCCGTTGGCCGCCAACCACCGCCGCCGTCAGCTGCCATCGCCGATCCCCATCGTCGTCAACTACTATCGCCGGTCATCACCATCATCACGGCTGCGGCTCATCTGACCCGCGTCGCCACCATCGTCGATCACCGTCGTTGGTCATTGTCATTAACCACCATCGGTATCATCGCGTCGACCACCATCGTCGACCCGCTCGCGGTCATCGTCGTCAGCTGTCACCCGGTCATCCCACGGACCCGCGGTGCGGTCGTCACTGACCGTACCGCCCACCATCGACCACCACCATCGATCATCGTCGTCATCAACCGCCGTCGTCGGTCATCACGGCCGACCACCGTCGCTAGTCGCCTCCACCGACCATCGCCAGCCATCTCCGCTGGTCATCACCACCGTCGACCGTCATCGTCGGTTATTGACCCCCGTTGTTTACCATCGTCAACTGCTACCAACAACTGCTACAACTAACGCTCATTGTTGTCGATTCGATTCTGATGCGCTCTTCTCGTACAATTCGTAATCCCATTATGGAAAACTTTGTACTCAAATAGATACAAAGTGGAAGATTTCTTGCTAAGCCCTGTGATTTTTTACCCTCTTCCTAGGATTTTTTCAGGTAAAAATTCTGGAGTGTCTTGTTCATTCTTCAAACATCTATATGTGTGTTGGATTCCACAACAAAGCTAAGGCGTAAACTTTTATTCTACCGTAACTAGTTTTCTAGCATGCAATAGTTTGACTCCGTTTGTGAGAATCAAACCCCACAATCGCAATTTCTGTGAACACCTGTATTATGGCCAACAGGGGCAATGCTCGTAATAACGAAGCCTCCCGCTCCAACTCCCGACACTCTCGAAACCAATCCTTGAACCAAGTACGTCAAACTTCTGCCTCACTTCCCCCTGATAGGCATGACCCTATTGGTGAAGGTGCAACAAGAATCTTTCTAGAAGATCGTGTGCCAAATGAAAGAGTCTCAAAATAAGATAATTTGACTTTTACGAGGAACACAACAGCCACTACTGCAGCAAACACATCTCTCCCAAGATCGATCATTAGCTATGGGAGGTCAAAATGCTAATACGGGACATTCTCACCATCAGACTGAAGTTCCTCCACTTCTAGGCCATAATGTTGACCTCATTGACACTACTAGTTCTACTCATCCAACATGTGCAGCTCAACCAATTACGAACCCATCAATTATTCCCGATATCTTGGCACATTCTCACCCTGTTGATTTCACTCATCATGTTATACATGCAGAATTACAATGCTTAATGCAAAAAAAATTTCATCTTAAAGACAGAAATCATCCTCCCCCTCACCATGGCTATGAGGAGTCTTCACCTTTAGCTGAAGCTATTCTTCAACATCCTATCCCCGTATATTACAAGCTTTCGAGCATCGATTCCTATGTTGAGCCAACTGACCCATATGAACACATCGATCATTACAGAACCATAATGCATATCCAGAGCTCCTGACACACATCTTTGTCAGGTTTTTCTAGTCACCCTCAAGGGTCAGGCCCGCACTTGGTTTTACTCCCTTCCAAGGGAATCTATCCGTACCTTTGGCGAACTCGCCAAGATTTTTGTAGAATAGTTCATTGCAAACCGGAGGATCATTAAAGATTCCTCTCATCTCTCAGGCATCCGTCAAAATAAAGGTGAATCACTTAAGGAGTACTTCCAGAGATTCTCCTTAGAAGCTCGCCAAATACCAGTAGAATACGAATTACTAAGAGGAGTTTTCCTTGAGGGCTCCCGGTCTTTCTTCTCGTCACTAATGCGAGATACGATCCTTTCATATGTCGCACCGGTTCATCGTGGAAGTTTTCTGGCCGATGAGGCTATTAATGACCATTGAAAATAATTTGAACAATCCACAGGAAAATGTAAGAGTGCCCCAGGAAACACAGATCAACAATCCCATCAAAAGAAGCAACAAGGTAGTCATGATCTCCCTCCATTGCCCCCACATCAATGACGTGAACCACAACTGGGAAAGGAATATACGCCATTGAACACATCTCGTGTTAACACCTTGATGGCCATTCGAGATGAAGAGACCATTAAGTGGTCACATCCATTGAAACTAAATTCAGGAAAATATGAGCAATATTGTCACTTACTTCCGTGGACATAATACAGAGGCATGTAAACGATTTAAAGAAGAGATCGAGAGACTCATTCAACAAGGATATCTGCCTCAATTTATGCAAAACCAATTAACTCAAGCAAACATAACTCCAACTGGGGGGCAACCAGAACAATCATCACAGAAACAACACAATAGTCGCCAAATAGTTGAAGAAATTGAAACGATTGCATGAGGGCCACTACTATCTAATCAAGTCTTCATCATCACCTTTGAAGAGCCGGAATTAAAAAAAAAATATTATATTAATCATCCCATTAGTGCGGAAGTATAAGTTCCGCATCAAGATCCTCTTATCATCAGTGCGGGAATCGGTGACCCCTGTTATAATGTGAAGAGAATTTTGATTTATAATGGGAGTTCTGTTGATGTTTTATTTTACTCCACCTTTCTAAGATGGGTCCGTTAAAGAAAAACTTCAACCACGTAGGTCAGGTTTGATAATTGCCCTGCACGAAAGTGGAGGGGACAATCACCCTTCCTATCGTCTCGTGAGAATTTCTCGACAAGTCACTCACCGCCCAATTCATAGGTCAAGTCAAATTCAACATACAACGCTATCTTTGGAAGACCCTTCAATCAATCTTTAGTTAGACTTCTGCCCTTATCTTAAGATGAAATTTTAAACCCCATTGGGGTTAGAGTGGTCCAGAAAATCAACAAATAACAATCATGTTACCTCGATAAGCTCAACAATGCCGACCTTCAACATCGAGAATTTTAATCTTCTTGAGATGAAGGAGTACCTAGAGGCTTGTCAGTACTTGCTCCCGTTTCATTATTAGATGACCAACCGTGTTGTGATCAAAGATTGAGGAAAAAATCTTCCTAAAACTTGGAACATGGAGGGTCTCAAAAGTGTTATATGTAATTTTTGGTGCATAAATATTGCAGCCTTTAATCTACCTTGTTTGCTTTTCCTCTCCACCTCTTGTCTTTTGTTAACTCTCTCTAAAAATTTATATTATTCCTCTTGTTAAGTTACCTTATGACAATATTGTATCACTGACATTATCAAAGTAATGAGTTAAACAACCTCGGATGGGTCAAAAATTCTCCATTCAATTCAATTCCTCTTCCATAGTTAACGCCATCGAGTAATACCGACAAATAACCTCGATAGGTCAAAAATTCTCAGATTCAATTCGACATTTTCCATGATTAATGTCAAGTAACACTCGATAAACAACTCGATGGGTGAAAATCCTCAGCGGATTCAATTCGACCTCTTCCATACATGTTAACGTCATCGAGTAATACTCTGACAAATAACCTCGGATGGGTCAAAAATCCTCAATGGATTCAATTCGACCTCTTTTATACAAGTTAATGTCATCAAGTAATACTTTGACAAATAACCTCGGATGGGTCAAAGATCCTCAGCGGATTCGATTTTACCTCTTCCATATAAGTTAACAGCATCAAGTAACATCATGGAGAATGATACTCAAATTACGCCGGACTTTTTTGAGTTGTTCAAGGATGGTTTCTGACATTTCCTCCATCTTGGCGCTTGTCACGAACCATCCATTGAAGTTTCAAGAAATTCAATTTCATACAAGAAGAAATAGAAACTACGCCTTGACTTTCCAAACTGGTCCGACGAGGATTGGACCTCTTCGAGGGAAAATTGGAGCCTCGGTATGAAATACGGGCCTTGATTTCCTCCAAACTCGGTCGGTCCGATGAAGACAGTTGACACCTCTTTCGAGGGAAAATTGGAGCCTCACCGTATGAACTATGGGCCTTGATCGTCTCCAAACCCGGTCGGTTTGATGAGGACAGTTGACGCATCTTTCGAGGGAAAACTGGAGCCTCGCAGTATGAATTACAGGTCTTGATCGCCTCCAAACCCAGTCGGTCTGACGAGGACAGTTGACGCCTCTTTTGGGGTAAAACTAGAGCCTCCAGATGAACGCCTTGATTGCCTCAAACCCACCGACGAAGTTGACGCCTCTTCGAGGGAAAATCGAGCTGTATGAGAGCAACGGTCTTGATCAAGAAAGAATGATCTTCTCTTAAGAAGAAGGTCAGAACTTCGCTGACGAAATGAAAGAAAAATTTTTTTTTACCATAGCCCTTGAACTTCAGCTAGATGATTTCTTATCCAATATAGAGGAACACTATAGCATATGAGAATTGTGTCTCCTCACTTGACCTAGGGGGGTTTTTATAGACCCCCTATAGGGGAAAAAAGGTAATAAATAAATGAAAAAAATGAAAAAGTAGGAGAAAATGAAAAAAAATTGAAAAAAAATACTCATCGCGCGTGTACGGTGTGTAGGCTAGGCGCTACCGCCGGAGCCCCTCTCGCCCGCACACCCATGGGCCCCTACAACAGCCGGTAAGCATCCGGATGGGTTCGTAAACTCGAAACCTTGTGTCCGGGCACTGGACACATCCACGGTCCTGCACCCACTTCCGTGATCATAATCTTGTGCACCCATGAAGATCTGTTCTCTCAAACTGTATGGGTAATGAAACCGCAAATTTCATTGAAAATTTTGTTATTTTCAATTATTTGGCATATATATTTTTGAATGATTGAGATAATATCATCCAAAAATAGGGCAACCGATATGATGACACTAAAATCCTACTAGCCGGGATCTTGATGTCAAAAGCAAGCTGATCCTAAGTCGAAACTAGTCGAGATCAAACACATAAAATATCATTGGAAACTTTGGGATATCAGCTAAATTTCTAAATAGTTCCTAAATATGAAATGTTTATGACCAAATCGCCTTGAAATGGATTTAACAAGCCCAAGATCTCTTGATTTTGATCTCATTTGAGCATTCAAATATTCAAAATACATCACATGATCAAGAGAATCATCTTGAGCCATCTGATTGAGTGGTTTAGATTTTGTATGTATTTATGGAAATGTCCTCCCTCTAATCTATAGCCATTCTTCACAGGGAGGCCCAAGAAAGAGAGAGAAGTTTGAAATCCATCGCCTAATTTCATTACGGCCAACCACCACCACCGCCGCCATTGCCGACATCCCCATCATCAACAATGCTCTACCATCAATCACCGCCGGGCCATTGCCATCGTCACCGCTCATCATCACCACCACTGTCATCGATAATTACCATCGCCGGCTATCACCGCTTAACCATTGCCGCCACCGCCGCCAGCTATCATCGCCACAACCATTATCGCTGATCATCCCCAACTATTGCCATTATCGCTGCCATCACTGCCGCCACCGCCACGGCTACCACCATCGATTATCATTCATCAACTGTGAAGGATTATCATCGCTACCACTGCTGGCCATTCTAGCGGTCGCTTTCCGCCCATCCTCATCATCTTTCGCCGGCTATCATGCCGCTGACCGCAGCGACTCCGCTGTTTACCATTATCAACCGCTACAACATAACAACCACGGCCAGAGCATAAGCTGTTGTTGCCGATTCTAAGATTCTATTGTCGCCTTTCTATATATAATTCAGAATCCGCGATCGGAAAACTTCAAATAGATATAGTAGAAGATTTTACGGCAGCCAGTAGTTTTACCCTCTTCCGAGTTTTTTCCATGTAAAAAATTCAAGTATCTTCTTCATTCTTCAAATATATGTATGGATTCCACAAAATTAAGTAAACTTTTATTCTATCGAATCGATTTTAGACGCAATAATAATATTTTTATTTTAACATACTTAAGGTGATAGAAAAAAAGTTCTAAGTTGAATTTTAATCTTAGTAGGTTAGCAAGTGTTCTTTTTTTCTTAATTTGTTTACTTTTCAAAATCAAATAGAAAAGCATAAATATACGATAGTAAATACCAATCAGAAAAAAAATTATTATGTGAGGTACAGATTTAGCTTTTGCATATGGATTTCAATAATATGTGATCTCTCCAATATATATATACAGACGTATTTATAAAATATCAATTAACTCAGAAAGACAAGATGAGACAGTTAATATTATATCTATACATAGTAATACATACTATTTTACGTTAATAATAGTGATGTATTAATTGAAGATCACATAATATTATATTATTGAAATTCGAATGTAGAGCTACATTCAAATTCCGCACTTAATGATCTCTCCGAATATAGACAGAGCATAGGACAGTTATGCTGAGAATGACTGCTAAACAATGCATATACTTACAAAAAAAAGAGAAGTTTCTTAATTTTTTAACTAATATTTAGCCCGAGATTTTAAAACTCCCTTTCAGTTTCGGTTTCTGTTTGGATTTCTGTCCTTTTGTGAAATTTTCGGTATCAATAATTTAGATAATTTTGTTGGCTTAACTTCCGAGATTCAGGTCAAAATTTCAGTTATTTTTATATTAAAATATTATGAATATTTTTTGAGTTATGAAATAAATAAATTTTTTTTTTCAAAATGTGCCTTATATATTAGCGCTAATTAGCTTGAACCCATAAGCTATTGGGCTAATATACTTGTCAAAGCAGTATTTCGAAAAAAAATGGCCAACAATGAATCTATATTATGTCGCTTAAAATAAAATAATTACAAAACAGTCCAAATTTAAAATTTTCTGTATAGCATTACTACAAAAATAAAAATAAAAATAAAGTAAAGATTGTTAATGAAATTTGGAGCATTTGTGTTTTTAGAATTTTGGAGGAAGTATATATTTATAATAATATTTTTTAGAAAGATTTACATACATATTATATATGTATATTACTTTTCTTATACATGCAAAAGATTCATTTTATTTAAAAAAGTTAATGATAGTGATAGTTTTAATATGATGTTAAAAAATTAAGTATTATTTATGTAAATATTAAAATTTAAGTACTAGATACATAAATATATAAGAATTATGTG
Organism: Cymbidium sinense; assembly: GCA_021442155.1. Classification (NCBI taxonomy): domain Eukaryota; kingdom Viridiplantae; phylum Streptophyta; class Magnoliopsida; order Asparagales; family Orchidaceae; genus Cymbidium; species Cymbidium sinense. The sequence continues at coordinate 98,916,179 of CM038226.1, read as the reverse complement.
ATATGTTTGTATATACTTCTATTTTTAAAAGCATATTTCTAAATAAACTAATTTCCTAATAATAAAAATATTAAAGCTTTTATTGTAAGTAGAGTCCATAATTTTATAAAATGATCTTATGCTCAACTTTTCTATAAATTAAAATAATAATAGTACTGTTGTTACATATGTTTTAATACAATACATATCACACAATTCTTAAAGCATTTATATATCTAACACTTAAAATTTATATTTATATAAATATTAAATTTTACATACTAAATATATAAATACATGCAAATCTTATGATATGTATGCAAATTCTGCTATTTTTTTTATTAGGGATTTACAAGCATATTAGGCAATTCTTATTTATTTGCATAATTAATATCTACATTTTAATATTTAAATATATAATATCTAAATCTTTAATATCACAATAAAAATATCACTATTACTGATTATTTTTTATTTGAAATATGTAATATCAAAATTTAAGTGTTTGATATATACAACAACAACAATAACAACAACAACAACAGTCTTTATCCCACTGGGGGTCGGCTATATGAATCCTTCTGCCATGTGTCATATTATGTGTCAAATTCTCATTTAATTCAAGTATATTGAGGTCATTTTTTATACATCTTAATCAAGTATTTTTAAGTCTACCTCTACCTTTCTTAACATAAGGCAAATCTAATACATTTACTCTCCTAACTGGGTCATCGGACGGCCGATGCTTTATGTGGTCAAACCATCTAAGGCGACTCTCTCTAATCTTATCTGCCACCGAAGCTACTCCAACTTGTTCTCGAACATACTCATTTCGCATTTTATCTCTAAGAGTAAAACCACTCATCCACCTGAGCATCCTCATCTCTGTAACACTTAACTTAGTCTTATGCTTCTATTTTATTGGCCAACATTCTACACCATAAGTCATTGCAGGTCTTACCACCATCTTATAAAATTTTCCTTAAGTTTAAGTGGACTTTCTATCACACAAAGCCGATGCATTCCTCCACTTCAACCATCCAACTTGAATTCTACTAATAACATCTCCATCTATTTCACCATCATTTTGAACAATAGAGCCTAAATATCTGAATCGCTCACTCTTATTAATGACTTGTTCACCTAATGTCACAACACTACCACTAGAACTTTTACAACTAAAATTACACTCCATATATTCAGTTTTAGATCTACTTAAACGAAAACCTTTAGACTCTAATGTTGACCTCCATAATTAAAGTTTTTCTTGGACTCCCTCTAGTCTTATCAATAAGAAGAATGTCATCAGAATAAGCATACACCAAGGCACATCTTCCCGTAAATGCTTAGTAAGAACATCCATAACTAAAGCAAAAAAAGATAAGGGCTTAAAGCTAATCCTTGATGTAATCCAATTGAAATGGGAAAATATGTTGTTAATCCTCCTCCTTGTTTGGACACAAGTAATGACTCTAGTATACATATCCTTAATGACTTGAATATAACCAATATTAACTACTTTATGTTCTAGATCTCTCCAAAGAACATCTCTTGAAACTTTATCATAAGCTTTCTCTAAATCAATAAATATCATATGTAAATTCTCCTTACTTTCTCTATACTTCTCCATCAAACCTCTTAACAAATATATAGCATCCATAGTAGATCTACCTGGCATGAAACCAAATTGATTGTGAGAACCTTTTGTATCACATCGTAACCTATGCTCAATTACTCTCTCCCATAATTTTAATGTATGACATATTAACTTAATTCCTCTATAATTTGCACACTCTTGTGCATAACCTTTATTCTTAAATATAGGAACCAACAAACTCTTTCTCCACTCGACAACTTTTTAATCTTTAAAATAACATTAAAAGATTTGAAGCCAAGAAATTCCTCTCCTAAACATTTCCACACTTCTATTACAACATCATTGCTCATCGCACATTTCATTTTCTTTAAAGCTTCTCTAAGTTCAAATTTACTAATACGACGATAAAAATAAAATTTTCTATTTTTGTTTAGGTATTAAGGTTGCTAAAATAAATCGTATATTCAAATCCTTCATTGAAAAGTTTATCAAAATATCTCATCCACCTATTTTCAACATCCTTTTCTAAGAAAAATACTTTATTATCTTCATCTTTAATACACCTCACTTGAACTATGTCTTTACTTCTCCTGTCTCTTTGGTTGACTAACTTATACATGCATCTTTCACCTTCTTTGGTATCTAATTGATTGTATAAATCACTAAAAGCTAAATTTTTTTGCATCATATATTGTTTTCTTAGAATATCTACAGACCACTTTATATCTTTCTCAATTCTCCAAATTTTTACATCTAAATCAAATTTTATAACAATGTTTATTATTTCTTATCTTTTCTTGTACACTCTGACTCCACCACCAACTATTTTTATTAAAATAAGCTTTTCTTTTTGATTCTCCAAGCACATTTTTAGCAACTTGCTTAATTTCACTTGCTACTTTTTTCACATAATATTAACTTCTTTATGAACATCCCAAATTCTAAGCTAATGTAGCTTGCACTTAAAAATATTTTTATTTGTGTTCTTTAAGTATCCCCATCTAATCTGGACAATAATTTGATTTATTTTTCCTCTTACAATTTTTCATCTTAAAATCTAAAACTAACAATCGATATTGGGTACTTAAACTTTCACTTGGAATAACCTTATAATCTATACAATCTAAACGATCTATTTTTCTCATTAGAAAATAATCAATCTTTGTTTTTCTAGATACATTTTTATAAGTAATAATATGTTCATCTCTTTTCTTAAATAAAGTATTAGCAACTACAAAATCATAAGCTAAAGCAAAATCTAATATAATTCTACCTTCTTCATTAGTCATTCCAAATCCATAACCACCATGAACACTTTTAAAATCTTCTACCACTCTACCAACATGTCCATTTAAATCTCCTCCAATAAATATTTTTTCTTCAAGAGGCATCTTTTGTATTAATCCCTTTAATTCATTCCAAATTTTTTCTTTTGAGCTTACATCCAAACCTACTTGAGGAGCATAAACACTTATAACATTGATAATCTTAGTATTAACAATAATCTTTAAAGTTATAATTTATCTCCACATCTATTAATATTTATAACATTATCCTTCAAACTTTTATCTATAATAACACCTACATCATTTTAGTAATTTCTACCGAATACCAAAGTTTAAAACATAAACTATCAATCTCCTTGGCCTTCTCCCCAACCCATTTAGTTTCTTGAACACATAAAATATTTATTTTTCTATGAACCATAATATTTATTAATTCCATTAATTTACCTGTAAGAGTATCTATATTCCAAGATTCTAACATAATTCTAGTTTCATGGACTAACTTCTTTGCCCACATACGTCCATAATGTGGGAACCCTTGCTTATTTAACGCATCCACTGTCTGCATTTTTTCAGTATTCAAGCCATACAAATGAGTCGCCCAGGGACGCTCTAGCATTAACACAATGATTCAAAGGATTCATGTCATGATTATTTCGACAAATTTTACGCTGGCTGTCGACTAACTATCGCAACCCTCCACTTTTCACATCGGGACTTGGGACCGGCAATGGTAGTGTTTAGGTGTTTGATATATAAATATATAAAAATTGTGATTATGTATGTAAATTTTTATTATTTTATTATTTTTTATTTTTAGTTGTGACAACTAAATGTCAAGTGATTACTGAATATGTTCTATTAAAATGAAAAAAGTTTATTAATTATATTTCGTCAATAAATTAGTTTTTTAATTGTTAATGCTCCTCATGTTATGGCTTATGAGAGCTTTGACGCAGCTTGGATTTGGGTCCTCTCCAGCTAGAGGAGAGTTGTTCATCCTGAGCATATAATCTGATTTTTAAAGAGTAATCCAAAATAAATTAAATGGCAAACTGTAAAGAATTTGAGGATTTTGTTTTGTAATTGGAGAGGATGGGCTGCAAATGAACCGAATGTTCGACAAACTACTCGTGGCTCAGCTCGATTAGAGCTCATTAGTGTTCATTTGATTAACTAATCAAACAAGCTTAAACAATTTTTGAAATAGTCTATTGTTAAATGAACAAGAAAGCAAATTGTCAGTTCATTTATGTTCATGAACATTATCATTCATTCAAAGTGAACAGTTTCGCTAGACATACGATTGAACAGATTATTCAAATTATTATTTTTTTTGGCTTAATAAGTTTTAATTGATACAGCTCATGTATATTTCTCAACAACTTACTCGTAAACAAGCTCAATTAAGGATTGATTAAAGCTCATTTATTTTATTAAACGGATTGCTCGTTAACAAGCTCGATAATCCAATTTGAATCGAGCTTGTGAACAAACACGAATCTAGCTCGAGCTCAATAATGATAAATAAGCTCAAGCTTTAACACTATTCTTAAAAGCCCGAATTGAGCTCAAACTCGATAATATTAAACAAACTCAAGCTTTAACATAATTTTTAAATATTTGATTAGGATTTTGCAAGGTTGTGAAAATCGGATCAAATATTGAACTAAAAGAAAGAAATGTTCAAGATTTGATGGTGAGAAATTAAGTTATATGATGTAATAAATATTAAAATTATTCAAATATGATTGAAATGATATAATAATTATGTAATAATAAGTATATATAAAAACATAAATAAAAATGAAGAAAGAATATTCTCAACTATTGAAAATTTATATAACTTCAATATTTAAATTACTTACCTCCCTTGTTACTCATAACTATAATGTAAATGATTTTTGAATATCTTGTATTTTGTTCTTTTAGCAATTTGATCCTTTGAAACATTTAAATTAAAGGAAAAAAAAAAGAAACTTACTTTGAGATTACATATTGGCTGTCATGTTAGCCTCCATAGTTGATGGAACAACATCTTCTCTATAAATTTTAAAATCAACAAACTTAATGCTTGTGTAGTCCAAAAAATCATAATTTATTTCAATTGGAACCTAAAAAATATAAACATGACACAAGTCAAATGATACCTATTGATTATAATTGCTATATATAAAAAAAAAAAATTAAAAGTTAGGGTTTATACAACTTTTTTGTATTTTGAACATATTTTTTATTGCCTTTCGTTTTCTATGCATGTCATCATAAATATATCAAAGTGAGGGTTTTCATTAAAATGGACTACTGACAACTTATAAATATTTACAATTTAGTAAATAATAAAAAAATTGATATTATGGATATTTCATGTTTTGATATATAAACTATAAAGTAAGAAAGTAAGAATATTAGCATTATCAAAGTTCCATATAATTTAGACATTATTAAGCAATTATCTTAGAATTTGAAATCTAAAAAAATAGAAGCCACTTCTTTTTTTTTTCCTTTATAGTTGTAACCAACTTTAAGTCTCTATAACACTTATTAGTAATGAATGCCTTAAAATTATGTTTATGCTCAAAAACACTCTTCAAAGTAATGACAGTAGTTTCAAATCGTTTTGCTCCATAACATATTCTCTCTTTCTAATGCGATCTTTTTCGTAACCAAGCTAATATAAAAACATGATTATAAATAAAAACTTTCACTTTAAATATTCTTTGCAAGCTAAGTGACGCGTGAGACATTGTATTAATATCTTTCAAGATAAGATTAAGGCAATACGGATAAGATAATAATGTATGTTGCATACTATTCATGCCATAACTCTTCTTGTAGTTTACAATATTATTAATTATCATGTACACTATATTTTCAAAATTTATCCACTCAACAAATTTAACAAATAAATAATATAATATTGTTGCATATTTCTTAATATCAAATGCATCAATAGATTCTAAAAAAAGAGACATCTCATTGATAATACTAATAATAAAAAATGATCAACATTCTACTTCTATTGTCCGTCCAGCCATCAATTATTATTGTATATCCATTATCTTTTCAAAAACTCTTATATTACTCTACAAACAATCTACATTCCTTTTTTTTAATCTTTTAATAAGCTTATTCCCATTCTATAATATGAAGGGAGTTGATAGTCCCAACAGCTACAATTACATCAACATCTTTTATGCAAAAGAAGAATTTAAAGCATTTATGGGAATACCAAAAAAAAAAAAACAATTTAGCAATAACCTAATTAGCACGATATATAGTATCTTTTGATGCTAACATACTTTTAAAAATGGCTGTGCTCCTGATTTTATTCTGGGAGAAAAATAATTTTCTATTTCAGTGATCTTTCTCTTTCCTTTGTCTTTACTAAGCTCTAAATCTTTTGCCGATAAACTTTATGTTCTAGAAAAAGAATTAGAACCCCTCTCTTCATCAATGGCTACATCATGATATATATATATTTATACTCTCTTCTCTTTCTTCATACTTTTCTTTTAGATATTTGTTTTAAATTTTTTGTATTTTATATAGAATATCATATGACACTTTTTTGCTAGATGTAATATTACTTTTTAGTCCGATAACATATTGTTTCATTATATTAGCTCTAATCAAATTAAAAAAAAATACTGAAATTAGATCATAGCGAGTTACTTTATAGTTAAATTTGATTTAACTGGAGATGGTCAAACTATCTTGAGGCATCGTTAACATAACTTAATCTATTTTAATCGATTAATTTTTTTCTATGATCAAATTTCGGCTCTAATCGAAGATACTAAAATGATATTATTGAAATTCTATCATAGCGAGTTACTTTATGCTTAAATTTGCTTTAACTAGAGATGGATCAAACGATCATGAGGTATCGTTAAGTTAAATTTAAATAGATTAATTTTAATCGAATAATTAACAGTTTTAACTTGATGGGTGCCCGGTTAACAGTGGACGGAAGTCACAGAATGAGGGAGAGAGAGAGAGAGAGAGAGCGACAGGCTTCCGATTTTTGAGAGTTCCTAGCTTAGTTTCGAGGTAAAAACTAGAGTGGTTGGTGCTCATCAATGCGATTTCTTTTCGCCTCGGGTTAGTACACCGTCTTGTAGGAAGGCTTTCTTTCTCTGCTGGAAAGGAGAAAGTTTGACTTTTGGCCTGGAACTGAGCGCATACGATGGCAGTGAGTTTTTTTTTTTTGGCTCTTGTGTTTTTGTTTTCTCTGTTGATTTTCCTTCTGGTGTTTGGATTGAGAAGCTGGTCTCTTGGGCATAAAGGCGGCCGTTTGATGCCGTTTTAGGTGTTCGGATTGATGAATTCGTTGGATAAATTGGAAGAATTTGGGAATTAGGTTTAGTTAATTTTATGAATTGAGAGTTCGTTCGTTCGTTCGTTGGTTTTGTTCTCCTCCTCGAAGGATACTGAAGTCTCAATTCTGTTGATTTGGGTGAATTAGTTCTTGGGAAATTTATTGGATCAAAGTTTTAGTATGGTTAATGAACTTTGCTAGCCATTTGAATCGTCTCTTTTCATATTTTGCTTGTTCATGAATCTTGAAATTCCTAGAATTTATGAAGTAGTATAGTATTTTCATTTTTTTTAGCGGCTGAAAATTTGGAGCTCAGGTATGGCGAGTGTTTAATAAATTTATTTCCTATAAAGGAGCCTTTTGCTAGATATGGGAAATTGTCATGATATATTGTTTCTCTGTTCTTTTGGCTTGGAATATTCAGATAAAGTACTTTATGGTGAGAATTTCTGTTTCATCCCTCTTTTTTAGTAGCTGTTATGAAATTGCCATGAGAAGCTTGACAGGTGCAGGGGTTTTGATCTTTTAGAGCTGCTCTTCTACAAGTAGAATTTAGTAAATCTTGAGAGGAATAAAACATAAAAACTGTTTGGCATGACAACTGCTAAATGTTGTTAAACTGTCAGCCTATTCATCTCAGGACTTAAACTCTGTGAGAGGAGAAATTCTTAAATCTGTTAAATCCTTTGAATGGTGGGATTTAATGGATGTTGGATTCAACCAATAATGGGCTAATCTTTGCAGGATTTAATGAGAATTTTTTCAAAACTTAAAAGTCTCCATAGTTTCAGTTGGCAAGATTTAAGCTAGATCTTGCTTAAATCCTTCTTAAAATAGGATGCAAAACAGCCCCCTCAGTAGAAATTATTTCAATTTATATGATTAAAGGGCAAGACTGAATCTGTTTTTCAAGATGTTTAAAAGCAGGAAAAGCTGTATTATAGCTGTAGTTTTTTGAAGTTTCATCCTTTTTATCCCTTTTCTCTTAAACCCATATAATCTGATTCTGAGTTCTATTACCTTTGAGCAATGATTTGCTAAACTATTGGGTTATTCATTTCAGGTTTTAAGATTTGTGAGAAGAGAAATTCATAAATCTATTTAATCCAGTGAATGATGAGATTTAACAAATATTGGATTCAACCAATAATGGGGCTGTTGGTTTCAGGATTTAATGAGATTTCTTTTTTAAACAGTAGGACTTAAATTCTGTAAAGTTTCGTTTGGTGAGATTTAAGCTAAATCTTTCTTAAATCGTGCCCAATATAGGATACAAACCAGCCCTCTTAGTAGAAATTATTTCAATTTGTAAAAATAAAGGGTTTGTGTCTGACTCTGTTTTCAAGATTTTTAAATGCAGGGAAAGCTCTATTATAGCTGTAGAGTTTTTTTTTTTTTTTTGATTATTTCAATCTTTTTGTCTTTTCATCTTAAGTGCATGTAATTTGATTCCAAGTTCTATCCCCTTTGAACAATGATTTTGCAAACATTTTATGGGCATAACTTTTTTGGTTGTTGTATTTCAATAGGTAATAGAGGAACAAAAAATTATGCATGTTGTACACCAAATCAAATGCTCTTAGTTTTTTCTTCAATTAATTGAACCTGTTATATTGTCCATTGATGAAGAAATGAATACTATATTTTTGAGAAAGCTTGACTTTATACATTTTAGTTTAGCAAATGAATGATAGGAAAGATTTCTGATGGAGGCAACTTAAAATAGGTGCATCTAAGGCTGTTAGTTTAACCAAAAAATCAAGATCATTCAACATCGAATCGAATTTGAATGATCAAGATCGAATTGAACATATTGAGTCGAGCTATGAGCCAAGGATTCGGATTGAACATTTTTTCAAGCTGGCCACAGATCGGATCGAACCAACTTATATATATATATATATAATATTTGTAAGTTTGTAACAAAAAAATTATTTCTAAAATTAAATATATTTAATTGTAATTTATAATATTTTAAAATAAATGTAATATATTTATAAGTATAAATGTTATTTGTTTGAAAATCATATTTTATTTTATTTCATGCACTCAATTTAATTTTTTAAATTTTTAATAGTCATTTTTATTAAATTGAAGCTATCGATCAAAATGAGCCACTTCCATTCGATATTGAGCAAAAAAAAAAGAGGAAAAGTTCAATTGAGCTTGCTTGAAATTTAGTGCCAAAGGGATGTGTCAAAATTTCTTTAATCGCATGTTTTACCTAAATATAGCGAATCTATTATTAGTTGGATTATGATCCCTTTATGACTAGCCTAAATGTGACAAGGCCATTATAGTACGATTATGGTAAAAGTCTCCCTAGTAGAATGCTTAGCCTAAATATGATGACGCCATTATATTATAGTCGACTAATGCTTTAATCCCCATGGCTTGCATATGAGCTTCGACATTGCTTGGTGCATCAACTAGTGCATAAAACTTTATGTCACCTCGAGCGATCTAAAATTGGTCATTTGATCAGTTTTTACTTTAATCGTATGAAGTTTTCTTCGATGAAATAACCCATGGTCACAAAAAAATTATTCAATCAGTTTTGGTCAAATATTTTTGTTCACTAAATAGGTCAAGGCCAGTGATTTGCTCAATACAACGTAACTATGGGATCTTAATTGAGGGAGTCATCAAACCTCTAATTAAACTTCTTTGAGCATAAAAGTTGAAAGCCTATTCTCTTACATCAAGAGAGCCATTGCAGGAAGACAACTATAAGAGTGTTAGAACCATTAGTCTTAACTGATGGTGCTCTTTCTCGAGGGTGAGGCAATTGTATTAGGGGTTTAAGATGAGTTGGTTCAAACTTGAATTGAACAATTTGTTAGTCAAGTTGATTGAGCCTTGAGCTTAGATTATAACTTTCATAATATTCGATCTTGAGTTTGAAGTTAACATGACTTGGCTCATTAGCTTGCAAGTTACTCGCTACTCGTTGCTCCTCTGTTTTACATTAAATTTCTTTTTCCTCATTGGCTGGTAGCTAATGGTCCTAAAAAACCTAAAGTTATTATTTCCAATAAAGAAGATGATCTAATGCTCGTTAAATAAGAATAAATGAGTACAATTGATGTTATTAAATATTTATCCAATGAGCTCCCATCATTTCATTGATGCTTTTGGCTTTACAAGAGCCATTATGTGTTATTGTTGATGTCTTCCGATAAGATTGTAATATCTTCTTTAGTGATCTATGGGCCTTTGATGCTTCTCTAACAAGTTATCGTTGCATCGTCAATGCCTTTTCCAGTGAGCTCTAATTTCAATGCCAACACTAATGCAGTGCTTCTCTAGCGAACTGCCATGTTAATGATGCCTTCTCTAACGAACTCTTGTTGTGTTGCCTTGTCTAGTGAGCTACCAAGTCAAGTTGAAGCTTACATTTATTTTGCTTAGCTAAGTTTGAGCTCAATATACAAGCTTGACCCAGGCTTCAGCTCGAGTTTGAGCTTGCTTTTGTTTTGGTATGTTGAGCTTGAGTTAGGTAACTTGGCTCACCTATTGCCTTAGAAAACCTGCATAAGGAAAATAAAATCCTCATAATAGGGCAAGAGCTTTATGCAGTTCCTTATCATTTTCTTATTTTATCTCTTGAAAAAAGAATTGCCCCAATCACATAATTGAACAGGTGCATTTTTTAGAGGTCCTCATTTTAGTATTTTATTACTTGCATCATATCCTATTGCATTATTCATTGACCATTTATATGAAAATATTAAGAAGGAATTTATTATTCATTATGACATTTATAAGTCAATTATTAATTTGATATGAGGCATATGCAGCTTGTGAAATATAAAACAAGTGATAATATAATGGTGTTTTTGAATTTAGAAAGTTTTTCTATTAGAGCTTTTAAGAAATTAAATGTGAGAAGGTAGGTCATTCGAAATCATACATCATGTTTAGACAAATACTTAAAAATTTAAAATTTCATTAAGTTTTGGTATTAGTTTAATTTTCAATGTGTCTAATTTAACTTTATTTCATGAACTTATAACCAATGCCTTGGATTTTTATTTCTTTTCATCTCCTTGTGAATTTGCATCCAATATCATGCAAAACAATAGTACATTTCTCATTCTTGTGGTTTTATTGAAGATGAAACTGTGTTTATTATTGATGATTGATTTTAGAAGTATTTTATGCATTAGCATGGAAAACTTGTTTTTTATGGTTGTTGCATTAGAATCAACATTTTTGCTCTAAGTTGTTTGATGAATTACAAATGCTATATTAACTGGTGCAAAAGTTTTTCAAGTTTGACATATTTTACGGGGATTTGGATTTTGCACTCATTGCAAGTATAAATATGGTGTAGACGATGAAATTAGCAAATTGATAATTTGTAGATTCATTGATTTCTTTTTTTTTTGTTTGAAATTATATTACTTCAATTTATTTGAGAACATTTAGAATATGTGATGAAACCTATGATAATGTGATATTTATCTTTATCATTTTCTTGGTCTGGGTGGCCTCTATTGTGGTTTCGTTTAAGTGGTTGGTTTCATTTGTTCTATTACTGGATTGAGATATTCTGTTTTCATGCATTTTTGAAACGGTGATCTTGTAGCAGTTTTCAATTTTTTTCTTCTAGCGGTGTAGTGACTTTAATTCCCATAGCCTTTGTGGTACATGTGGCATGCATATCTTTGTATTAGATTTTGCTTTTGGTGTCGTGACTTCAATTTTTTTTATCATTTTTGAACCTTATAGCAAGCGTATCTTTGTAATTGCTTTTGATTTTGGTGGTGACATGCCTTCGATTCTTGTATTCTTTGTGGTTTTTATCGTAGGGTCTCTCCTTATACTTGATTATGTGATTACTTACTTTTTTATAGTAATGAATGACATTTACAGTTTCAAGGCTATCTAGACTTATCCTTTGACAATTTTAAAGTGCTTTACTTTGCCATTATTTACATGCTTTTCAAATTTTAACTAAATCGAGAGCCAACTGATTGAGGGATTATATGGTTATAAAAACATAGCCTTAAGTAATTTTAACATTTTTGATGCCGTGAAACTGCATGATTAGACATATAAAACTACATAATTCAAATTAGAAATTTGTTGTTTAACAGTCACATATTTATACAAATATTTTCTTTATGTAATCTTTTAAATAGGAGAAAATTAAATGATAATCTTCAATTAAGAAAAATTACAAAAACAAGACCATAAAATCTTAATTCAAATTGGATTCATAACACATTCTGAACTTTGTTGGTATAATATTTGATTAAAATCTAAATGTTAGGAAAAACCTATTAGTGAAATATTTAGAAGAAAATTGAATGATGAAATAATTCACCAAGTAGAAAAAAATAGGCCTCACGTTGGTACAAAAAGATTACTCCCCTAAGAATTTGATAGCCACTTTTACTCCGCACTCAAAGAGCTCAACATTCAACTAAGCACCCTAGATCAAACAAATTATGAAATTTTATTAAGTTCCTTGAGTTATTTTTGCATTCCTAAGATAATGTGTTTATGATCATCTGTTGCTGTCATTGACCGCCTCTAAAATGCTTAGCTCATCCATAAATTATATCCAATGTGAAATACTCATTAAACATCTAAATACAAACTTAATGTATTGAATTTAAAATATTTGATCATGAGAGTACCCAAACAAGAAAATCAGTTGGTAGTATTAGGTTAAATGAAAAATACATTTAAATTAAATCAACACAATAACAAATCTCTAGATGTTGCAAGGATTGTGGGACCAATGCTACAAGATTGAAATATACAAAAGCTTCTTACAAAATGTTGACCATCTATACGAGATAAATCCAAAAAATCACCCATGGTAAAATTCCAAATCACGCAAATCTAGCTCATCACATAAGTTCTCATGTAAATTTAAGTAGTCATAGAATTGATAACGAGTATCAAGCCTTATTCTAAAAGTTGAACCAATCTAAATTAAAGATTGCCCAATATAGGAATATCATTCTGGTTTGATAAGTGCATTATTACAAACTTACTCCAAATAAACTAAAATATTGCAACTAACTAACTTTGGAAAATAAATAAAACTATAAAATCAAACTACACTTGGTTAAATTATCATTTTGGCTAGAAATTTCAGGTGAGTGTCAACTTGCAAATTTCCATTTGTTTTTTTTATGGAATTTTTAATGTTTGTTTAATTTTCAATGTTTTATTCGGTGTTGATTCCTTTGAGTATGGTGAAAGAGCAATTATTTTCAGGAGATGTTATCTTCTTATATTGACTTAGGATGTATTTGGTACTGCTTTCTGGTTGCTTTGTTTTTTGAGAACAATGATTCATATTTTTTTTCAAGAAGTTTGTAGTGAAAAGTTATTTTGAAGAACCGTTAAAGTTTGTTGTCGAAAGTTATTTAAATTTTTTTAGAAAAATATTTTAATCTACAATAACTTTTCAAAAAGCTATTTTCTCCACATCAACTTTACAAACAGCTTTACAAAAAACTACAACTACCCCAAATAGAATTTTAGACTTAGGGTGCGTTGGGGAGCGTGTATTTTACAATCACATTTGGTAACTTGCTCATTTTGTCCGAGTTTTAAGGAATTTGTATGGAAAATTTGTATTTTCCAACTTGACATAGTGCGATTGACTGACTTTCAGAAATAATAAATTTATATATCATAGCCTTTTTCAAACAGTTGCTTCTTCTGTAACAACTCCACTACCGCTTTTTCGTCCTAAATGAACCTTTAGATTTTATCAACTTGGTGAATTATTATTTTTATCATTTTTCTTCCAAGTAATTCATTATAGGCTTTATAAGTGATTGATTTTAGTCAAATTGGTTATGACTGATTGTGATATTAAATTTTAATTGCACTATAGGGTTTGATGATTTTAATTTCTTTGATTGAATTGATCATTATATTATCATTGCACGTGAATTTCTCACATTTTTTTAATTTGTATGGAAAGACAAATTTTCATTTGATTGATGGCTTTTGGATCTATGAATTCTTCATTTGCTTTGCTCGATTTTTTCATTTTGTGGGTCATGTAGTTGCATTAGGTGTCTTACTCTTAGACGCCCACAACCACAGTAGATAGATTCTTCCTAAAACATCATGATAGGTTTTGTGAGCATACTTGATGAAAAACTTTAAAACAACTCAAAAAAATAGCTAAATCCAAATGAGATACTGAAATGAATGGCTTAAAAAGAAAAATTGCGGTTGTAGTTGGGCTTTAGATGTAGTGACTATGAAACTTTGCCTATGTTGTTCATTGTTTTCCTCATTTATAACTATTTACCAAAAATTAGCCTGCTTTGTAAAGATCATGTAATTTATCCATTTGGCTGCAGAAAAATGCTCGGGTCCCCCAATTTGGGAAGTGGGAAAATGATGGTAGTGTTCCCTATACTCAGTATTTTGAGAATGCCCGGAAGGGAAAGAATGCAACAAAGCTGATCAATCCAAATGATCCCCTTCAAAACCCAGAAGCATTTCACCAGGATGATCCTCCAATTCATACCTATCCATCTCGAGCACCATCGAGTCAAGGATCAGCAAGGGTGAAACACGAGCGACGAAAGAGTCGAGAAGATGTTGATGTGAACCGTGCTGTGAAATACACGAGTACAGAAGCCTTGCCAACTCATAAGCGTTTCTCAGGTTCGCCCAACTGGCGTCATGATCAAGGAAATTTGGGTCATCCCTTGAGGAAGCCAAACCATAGTAATGGCGAATTTGAGCACAACATTGAGCACTCCTCCCCACTTCATCCTCATCTTAATTCGAGATCCAAGCAAAGGTACTGTTTCTTCTCCTTCAAGGGAGAGGAGATCCTCTTCAGATAAGCATGGACTTGCTCCCAATACTCCAGGAAGAACCAAAATGAAGCCTAGTGACCGCAATGATCATTCAGTAAATCTTCACTCTTTTTAGTTCACTTTCATATTTACATATCCAAAACTTGCAATGCTGGTGATGTTATACGTTCACATTTTATGACACTTTGATTCAAACAGATTGATAAAGGCTCAGCCGTGCCAAAATTTGGTGAATGGGATGTGATGGATCCTGCATCAGCTGATAGCTACAGTTACATATTTAACCAAGTGAGGGAGGAGAAGCATAGTGGTTCTACTAATATCTCTTCTATTTCTCGTGAGTCGAACTCTAATGGTCAAAAGAAAAAGATCAATTCTGAATCCACTGTAAGTTTATTCTATTATATAAAATAGTGCATTGTTAAAAATTTTATCATTTTTTTATTAACTGTAACATATGAAAAAAAAGATTTTGTAGAGTGTGAAAAGAAAAAAATATCGAATACACACGCACACACATGCTTCCATGAAGTTTAATGTGGGTGCTCTGTTTTTATTTTCTCCATGGTAACCTTCACAAAGGGTGTAAAAAATCAGAGTTTCACTGACATCCATGTATTATTTTACTAGAATTTATCCATATCGGAATCAAAAGTAATGATAAGATCAATTGGTATATACATTTCAGATGATACTTAAATGTGGGCTTGGTGGTTTTATTGAAGTGTTATAAATGAAGCTAAGAAGTCAAAATTTAAATTAAATGGGTAGTATTTTATAGTTTGACCAAAGCATATTATAGGATAGCTGGCTGCCACTTGGATAAGCTGAGGCCATAGCATCTCTCACATCACCTTGGTAGGTGCCTTTACTAAGAGATGGAGAAGTACGGATTTGTTGATAGAGAAGAGGGCTTAATTGATGTGAAGATGGCATAAATATCAATGAAGATTAGATTATTCTTTAGTTCTGTGCAATAGAAACTTAATTAGTTTAAGTGTGCTTATTTTAAATTATCTGCCAAGAAAAATTTTCAAGCTTGACATGAAATGAACTTTGAAAAATTCATCAGTTTATCCAACATGATTTATTATCATTTTATATTTTTCAATAAAGTTTCTCATAATTGCAGAAATTTTTGAGCTGGATAAACATTCCTTTATTGATGCCCATTTCTCTTAGGTGAGCGCTTAGTGTCTATGGTATTTGGCAATTTGTCAACCATATTACCTTGAGTGTACTTGACATTTTTGAAAATATGACTTTATTATAAGCATTTATGTATAAAATATTTTTAATGGTTGGTTTCAAAGAGTGTCATTAGGGATGGCAAAGGGTTCTAATAAACTCATTTTTTAAACATAATTTTATAACACTAATGTTAGGAGACTCAAAAGGGTGGTTAACAAGAATTGCCAGTAAAATAAAAAATCCATTATGCAAAATAAAGATACCACAGAGTACAAGTTTAATTGGCCTGTCTAGTTTGAAGTTTGATGAAAAATGGAGAGTGATCCCATCTGGTAAATGTGGTTGAAGATCTTATAGAAAGAGTAGTATTAAGGTATTCCTTCAAATCCAATCTTCTGCTAGTAATCACAAGACGATGTACCAATCCATACCTCTTTATGAAAGAGGAAAGGCAACATTTATTTCCTCCAGGTCGCTAGCTTGGAAGCTGTATAAAGATGGGCAATATAGACATCAATTTCTATAGGTCTTCCAAAAGTAGATCCCAGTGAATGTTAAGGTTGAATGATTAATGTAAATGTGCTCAAAATCCACCCAAATTGGGGTGATGGGTTTTTTTCTCGAAGGCATCGAATGGTGATCATTTCAATATTCTTATCAAAAATCCACTAACGTAGAATAAATGGCGATAAAAGAGCATAGTGAAATCTTACTCCAAAAATAATATAATCATAATATGACAATGCTCAAAGAGACCAACTAAATTTTTTTTGATTAGTTGTAAATCTAATAAGAATTTGTGAATAATATCAATGTTGGGACGACCCATAGAGAATTTTTCAGCATTAGTAAAAGTGAATGATCGAGCAAGTTCAGTGATATTATTATCAATAAAAATAAGCATAGTTTTCTTTTGGAAATAAGAAGCTTGCTTGTGTAATGTTTAGCTTGATGAGAGAAAATTAAGGATTGCATGGTCTCCAAACCTCTCAAATCCCCATCCTCCAACCTCACACTATATTAGCATGGGAGTGAGAGGTATGAGCAAAAGGTGAGGGAATCATAGAGATGGCAGAGCAAGGCAAGGCATATGTGGATTAAAGGGGATCACCAAGGCCATAGTAAAAGTTGAGGAGCTTGGGATTATCAGAGTGATCAGTAGGGGAAATGAAGGAGGATTAGAGGGGACCATTGAAACTCTAGGAGCTTCAAGGAGGGAGTCAGCTGAGCAAAAGTAGGGAACAAAGATAAGGAGAGCTGGATGACCACTATGATAGACCAGTCCAAAATAGGCGAGGACATGAGCACAATTGATTTGAAATGGTAAAAAGAGATTGCCAACTAAAGAGTAGAGCAGAGACTGCAAAAGAAAGATATAAGAGGTGGGACGTTGCCATAGAGGGATCGACATCAACTATGAAAAAAACCTCCGAATAAAGATTGAAAATGAGGAGGCGGACCCTCACACGAGCACAAGTGTCGGTGGATATGCATCCTTGTGCAAGCACAGGGAAGCAAGAATGGTGAAAGGGATTGCATACTTGCTTACGGGACAAACATGCAGACAAACTTGAGGTTTTAGTAGGCTCAATTTGCAATTTTACATATTTGATTCAAGATTTTTCGAAAACAAAATATGTTATAAAGCTATTAGGGTGGAGAATATTGTAAAAAATATCATTGCGAAATTTTTACACTCATTATTCTCTTCATCAAAGAGTTTGGACATTTGTTTAATTTGATTACTTATCCCTATGTACCTGATTTACAGCGTCTATTGGCTTGTTACTAGTTGATGTTTTTCAAAAATCATCCAAACAGATACACCTTCAAGAAAACTGCATACCTCATACATAATATCTTTAATAGAGGGTTCTTGTTATGTTTTCTGATTATCGATGTTGGGTTTGTTGGAGGTTTTTATTTAAATAAACACCAAATCTGAAGCAGACACAAAAATTATATAAGATAATCCCAAACTATCATTTGTTTCATGCATCTTTATTCCTTCAAATGGTATTCCCTTCATGATAATTCACCCGAGATGGCCAATCACTGAAAACAAGTTACTTTGTTATGCGTTTTGTTTGTGGTTGTGTATGATAGATATTATAATATTGTGATATGCCTAGGATCTTTGGATTTGATGTTGGCGACCTTTTTTACCCTCCATAAATTTGTAAGTTTCTTTTTCTAACATGAATGGTTTAAATAATTAGACAAAATTTTTCTTTGTTGATTTGGATTATAGGAGGTGAGAACTGAAGTACATCTATAGCCCAATTCTAGCTTGGATTTCAGACTTAATTTTTCTTCAAAGTAAAATTGCTCTCCTTGTTGAGCTCTTGAAAAGTATAAGGTTTTTTGATATAACTAGAATTCTTCCAATGACAGATGTTTATTTATATTTAGGGTTTGACCCAAGGGTTTATTCCTTCTTATTAGGAGAGCATTCTTGCTTAAGGAAATTGCATTGCTTTATCTTTCAAACATATAGTCTTCTAACGATGATATTCTCAAATATGTATTTCTTGCTCAAGGTTGCTAATAATGAAAGTACAATGCAACACCCAAATGGATTTTTTTTTTTTTCATTTTGAAGCATTGAACATATGCTCTTTTTAGTTAATTGAGGAATAAATATCATAAAGAATATTACATAATAGGGGGATTTACATACATAGCACACAATTCTTATTTACTTATATATATAACACCTAAACTTTATATTTATCTATATAACACATAAATCTTTAATATCATGCATATGAAGGTGTTTCATAGGTAAATATGAAACTTTAGGGTTTAGATATATAAATGTATAAGAATTAAGTGGTATGTATGTAATTTTTTCTACATAATATTATATTATTGAATATTTTTACAGATGTAATTGAAATGATGGATAAAATTTATGTCAAACATTAACAAGGAAAATTATTAGGAACTAGAAGCCAATTCTGAAAGTTAAAAAGTTAAGCTCAAGATATGTTTTTTGTCCCCCTTGAGAAGAATCAGTTTGAATGGTAGAACAAGTGTCCTTGCTTCTCACATTTAGTGTCTAAAAGAGAAGGAGAAAAATTGAAGTATTATGTGAAGTGAAGAATGATTATTACATGTAATAAAGAGTTGCATCTATATGAGATCGTTGGCATCTATTGTTCTTGTGAGGTTTTTTGCATCCCATGCCTTATGATGTTCAAAGGAAGCTGCGATCAATCGAGAGAGAGTTTGTGTTTAGCACAATGTCTATGTGATGGTGAGAAGCTGTGAGTTGTATAAGATGTGAGGATAAGAATCACAACATTTATGAACTATAATGAATTGTGATTAACATATTTTTGTAAAATCTAAAAGCCCATGAATTAATAATAAAATGAATCACTGGTGATTCACTTGCATGAAACATGCATTATGAGTTGAAGCACAAAGCAAAATATAAAGGCCTTACTATGAATTTATTTTCTTGAAAAGCTATTTGAGGAACATTTTTGACAACACTAGGTTCTTTATTTGTGGGGATGGATGGTAGACTCCATTAAGGTCCATAGTTCCATCATCTAGGATTTACTGAGTTATCAATCTTTAGTTGTTAAGGAACCTTGGCTATAATAATATAGCCCTAAATAAATGATTTATATGGTATGACTATGGTTATTAGATCAGAGATCCTATTGTTAACATTAGGAGCTTTGTTGACCTACATAAAAAAATCAAGAAAATTTCCTGTTGTAGCTGCTCATAGCTCCCTCAAATCCCATAAAATTTGGCCACTTGAGTGTTGTAGCAGGCCCATCACGTCCCATCCCATCTATTCATGCCATAAAAAAAACACTTAAATCTCACTAAATAGATAGCATAAGGCCTTCCCTACTCTCGCTTTCTCTCTTTGGCGTTAGTTCCCTCTCCCTTGGCTTCACATAAGCTATTGTGCTTCTTTTCCCGCTCCTCTCCATCTTGCACAAACCGGCTGACAATCCATGCCATCGATCCCAATCTCAAGAACCTTCCCAACTCCCCAGTCCATTGCACCGATCGTTCCCACCTATCGGCGAACTCCAACTTGTTTTCTTTACTCACGATTCCATCCATCTCACCGTCGACTTGACCTCCAGTTCCACTCTCCAGCCATTAGCAAGAACCCACATTTCACCTCCTCATATAACATTTCTCCCTTCAGTCCTTCTCGCCAACCAGCCAATGCCCTCTTACGCCTACCTCTCCTTTGTATCGCTCCGATCATCCTCCACTCATGACAAGAGAACCCAAGCTACCACCCTCACTGTACTGTTTAACCTCTTCGGGTCTAAGCTCCACTTGTTCTCAAATCTCTCGCCTTTTCTCCACTCAGAAAATCAATCGACCACCTCCCAGCTCTCCACTTCATTATGCCAAGAATATCATTATGAAATGAAAATATAATTGACATTGAATAAGAAGTTGGATTTGAAAGTGAGCCTGCATAAGAACTTGATAGTTTGCATACAAGCAAGAATGTCATTTAACAATTCACTCTCAGGCAGAGCGAGATAGAGCATCTCATTAATGAGTATAACTCTTTGTTGAACATTCAAATTGAACATTATATTTGCCTCAATTGGATTGCAATAGCTTGGATTGAATATAAAATAGAATTTAAAATTGAACAACAAGGGATTGAATAGCTTGCTTATGAGCTAAAATGAGATAAAGTGGCTCGTTGACAACCATGGTTAGAACTAAATAAACATTTGGACAATGGCATTTGATGTTAAATAAAGCAAGATCTCAATTGAACACCAGGTTGAGTAACATATGACTAGTGATTGACTTGAAAGTTTATTCTTAAGTGAGAATAAACATAAATAAGATCTTATTGCAGCTATTTAAACTATTACATTTGCGTTGAAGAGGCTGCTCGTGAACCTTTACATGCATTTCGAGATAAGTCTATATTATAACTTGAATGCATTACATCAAAATAATATAAAAGGTCAAGGCATGCGTGCATCTCAATGTAAATTTTATGCAGAAGATTGGTTGGGTTAAAAATGCATATATGGACGATCAACTGCTTTCAAATGAAATCATCTATGACATGCATTATGAGGTAGTTATAGGCTTGTAATTGATGTCTCGAAATTCGAGTGAATGATAAGATGAACCATATGTTTCTATCATAAGCTAAAATAAATTTGAATGTGGTGCCTCAAAAGATGCCTAAATCTTGCTTAATTAACTCACACGCTTTATGATAAAGTTTGAATTTAACTACAAATGCCTTACAAAACATGTGAAATCCCTAAATTGCACAAAATTCAGCAAAATTAAAAATTAAACCGAATGGTCCCCAACATATGTGCTAAAAGCCTAAATTTAGTATCTTAGGATGCACAGTTAAAATATAGCATCGACTAAAAATATTATTGTCTCGAAAAACATGTAAATTTCTTAAATTGCATGAAAATCTTCAAAATTAAAATCAACTCACATGAGCCCTGACATATAAATTGAATTTTTAAATTTATTGTCTAAAGGTGCTACGTGGGTTGTTTTTTGCTGAGTCTTAGGATTAGATCCAGTTAACAAAATCTAATAATGTTATTATAATATTCTCTCTTTAAAAAAATCTTTGAGAAGCTAATTTGATCATATGATTACGATATAGCTATCTTTGATTAAATACTCTAGTGATGGATGTGATAATCATAGATTTGAATTGGAGGGGTTATCAACTTAAAATTTTCAAAAAAAAATATCAATGTCAAATCATCTCAAATTTAAATATTTAAAATGCAAATTATAAACAAGATCCTCTATATTTAAGCTAGAGTCGACAAGGTTTATGAGGTGGTTAATCTTCAAGTTAATTATAGACCCGATTCTCTACTAGTAATTAAGCTGAGTTGATGAAGTCTAGAGGTATAAAATAAATTTAAATAGCTAAACTTAAATCTCCAATGATGACTGTGTTGAATGAAGATTTTAATCAGATGAGATATCATTATTAAAATATTTAAGATATTAATGTTCAATTATCTTAAATTCAAGTTTTCAAAATAGAAATTTATATTTAATTCTCTGTTATTAGATTAATAGACTTGACAAGATTTAAAATGATAAACTAAATGATTAAGCAAGCTTAAATATCCTGGTGATGGATGTGTTAAATGAAAATTTTAACTAGAGGAAAAATTACTATTAAAATGTGCTTAAAGTTTCAAATTAAATTAACCTACATCAAACATCAATATAAATTCCTAATTTTAATAAATTACTAAGTTCATAATGTCAAAATAAAAATCATCATCCAAAAGCTTAAGACAACATTTACTCAATGTATCTTTTGTAATTGTTTGTTGAAAGTGATAAATTAAGAAAATTCTAGCTTCAGAAGAGTTAATATCAAGTGAAGTGTGCTACTATGTTCATTTTCAAATAACTTCATACCAGTAAAGACGTGGTCTAAGTTCCCTGTCCACATAGTTTCTTCAGTAAGCTTCACATATGAAGCGATTTTGACTAGAGCCTTTTAACCGCGTGGTTTGACATAAAATGACACCATTATAGTACAATCATGGTTGTAGCCTATATGTTATCTAGTGGCTTTGTCCATTGAGTTGTGAATCATAGGATGCACATGATAGGCACAAAATTCTGTGTTAGTTAAGGTGAACTTAAAATTGTCTCTTTTGACAAACATTATTCCAGATCTACAAGATTTTTTTAATCGACGTAATCTATGATTGCTGATAAAGATCCTTCGGTCAGGTTGGGTCAACTACTTCCTTTGACTAAGTAGACTAGAGATCATAACAACCCAAAATGACAAAATTATGGGATCTTAATCGGGCGTATCATCATTTCTCCAACCATTCGCTTTAAGTTAATGGATGATGAATTTCATAACTTCAAATTTAAGCTAAATATTTAAACTCTATTTACTGCTACCATACACGAAGCAATTAGTGACCTAACGACTAGATTTATTCGAAAGTTCTCTCCCAACATTGGGAGGGATAATTAACTATTGACTATTGGTGCTTGGGCCTCAAGGAAACTTGAAATCAGATCTCGAGTCCTTATAAAATGAGGGCGAAATCTCTGGATAGTGTCTTATTTATTATTTCATCTGACTTTTGAAAAGTTGACTGACATTAATCTAAACTCTCTTCATTGAGAGATCAGGAGTGAGTTTTCGGAGCCCACAAGCTTGTTTTAACTTGTGGCTTATAATTCAAGAAATCATAGAGAGTGAATATGTTCTTATAAGTACCCAGTGGTTTACCTCATCTAAGGAGCTTCTCAAATAATAAAGATTGAAGCTTGGTATTTGTTATCACCCTTAAAAGTGGAAGATATTCCGCCTGAGATAGTGATCAATTTTTCTTAGGATACGTTTGTTATGGGTGCATATTTCATTATTGTTGATCTTATATTATCTTTTAAGGTTGTAATTGCTACTAAACCCATATTACTTTGAGTGTGAACATGTTTAGGTTGGTATCATACATTAGGTTGAAGTTGATTATGTAATCCCTTATAGTGGAAACCAAAATAGATGAAATATCACCCTTCAAGGTTGGTGCCAAAGCATGTATAATTTCACTTCTTAAGATGGAATCCAAATTAAATGAAATATCACCCCGTCAGCTCTAGAGCCAAATAAGGCAGTGATGTTGAGGTTCTAGAGAAATTCCTCTAGTTAACAACATAGTTTGTTCAATCTTTGCATTGGAGATTGGTTAATAGGGTTCTTAAATTGGACAACAATAAGGTGAATACCAAAAGTAGGTAAGATCATCACAAAAGTTGATTTTATAGATCTCCGTTTGTCTTGAGCATACCCCGAATGTGTTTGTTTACTTTCTCCTGGTTCAGATGTAGTAAGACCTTCAAGGAATTTGAGTGAATGGGAATGAAAAAAAAAATATTAAGCTCAAATTAATGGCTAAAGATTCATATCCATCCAAAATTTATTGGAATTTCACTTCACTTTCACCAATTTTTTTCAATCCAAATAAAGCCTTCATATTTGTTAGAATTTATTTTTGCAATAGTGTAGTTTTACGCCATGAAAAAAGTAGTAATTTGTCTCAATACCTTGTTCAATGAATATGTGATTGTTACTGATAATGCGTTTTTACTAGTTCAAGCTAGTTATGATTTTTTGAGGTGTGTTTGATAGGTGGCCAAGTTCTTGTGTAATTGTCATGTATAGATACCAAAGTTTAAAACCTAAATGTTCATTCTCTTATAGTTTCCCTTAGTGCAACCTCTAACAAGCCATAATAGGTGTTATAACTACCCCAGTTGTAGTTCTATCAGCATTTGGATGTTTTTCATCTTGAGAATTTTGATAATGACGCCCTATAAGGTGATAGAAGGGCCAAGCCTTGTTTTATGCAAATGACTCTTTTCACAAGGATATTATATTACTTCAATTATTATCAACTTGGTGATCGCGTATTGAGATCCACCTTGACACAGATGCTGAAATAGTTTACTGAGTCTTGCCCGCCATGGAGTCAAGCAAGAGAATTATGCTACTAAGTTTCGTAAGATTTTTGAAGCTTCATTAATCAATCAGCAATGAAGACATCTAATCTATGGCATAATCGCATTCATGGAAGACAGTTTTGCCTAATCATTTTTTCCTAGTTGTTGAACAATAGGACATTTTATGTGAAGCTCATTGCTCTCTCATTTACAAAGCTAGATATAAAAAATCATATATCCAATTACTAATAGAAAAGACAAAAGTAGATGACCCCTTTTGCCATTGTCAACAATAGGGATTTATTAAATAGATGGATGACCAACAGGAAACACCATGATTTCGTCCTGACATCACTTCTGGAGCTGCACATAGTTTTTATTGTCTCTATTCACCATTTGAATGCCATTTTGGTGATATGTCCCCTTCTCTTAATTGTTAAGCCTATTGCTACTTGGCTCATTGACCTTCAATTTTCAAGCATCTTCCGACTAGTTTTTGCCACAAATATCAACTTTTATTTCACCTTTTAAGTTTCTTGGTGATGAACAATGAAGAATTTATTTTTATCTTAAAATTAAAAGGAATTGTATGAACAATAGAAAAGTTGAGGAGAAGCAATCAGCCAATCAATGATCAAAGGATCTACTTTCTTTTAAAGGGGAAGCTACCAATTGCAATGAACATACTTTCTCCTATGCTAGAGTGTGGTTGAATGCCCTGCTACCAAGACCTGCTAAATTGTCATCTATGGTTCTACCAAAGTTTGTATTCATTTGGTTGTTGAGATTATCTCATACACTTGGCTCACACAAACTTATTGGGGATTGAGCTTCACTAGTCACTACTTAGGCTAGGAGATTGTTAGAAATAAATGTAAATGTGAGTATTAGATAATTATGACTATTAGATTGTCATTAGGTTATTAGAGGGTCATTAGGTTTTCTTATATGCTATCAATAACCTCCCTTAGGGAGAATTAAGTTATGCAACCAATATGTAGAAGAAATGGAGCTTTGGCTCAGTTCCTACCCTTCAGTTGTAGGCATCTTATAATTTCTTAATCCCTCATTATCTAGAGTTTTGGGCAAGCTTGAAGTTGCTTAGTTAGCTTATATATCCATTATTTTTTACTTAATGTATAGGTTTGGTTTGTTATGATTGTGCTTTCATTTACCTCACCTCCATTCAATCGTTGCGCTTGGAACATCCACTTACATTGACACCCAAATGCAAGCTACAATCACAGATCTCTGCCTTCCATCTTTCATATCTCCAATTTTCATGCAAGATCAATTTTCCATTCATCTTCATCCATTCACCAGATCTTTGCCTTCCCATATCCAAAGCATCAACAGCTTCATTAACTTCCATGAACTATTGTCGTATAATCAATCATGCTACTTCCTAGCCCTGTGCTGACATTACAATCCCAAAGTCCTTGAATTCACAACCCACCATCACTTTTTTGATTGTCATCACACATCCTGCCATTGTTAAATCACCGCCTTATAGTTCTGTCATTCTAAGTTGGGACTCCTATTGTCGATTATTCCAATAGATAGATTTCCAGCCATCTCTTGGATATCCCTCACACATTATGCATTGTTCGATTTCATTAGCTTTTTCAGATTTGTAGTTCCAAGCCATAGTGCCAATGACTATTGGCTCCACTCAATGTCGCCACAGACTTACTCCACTTAAGGGAAATGCTGTTGTGAATGGTGGGTAAAATTAGGAATAAATATCAATATGTGATTTAATGGGCATTATGTAATTGGGTCTAACAGACTTTATTGTTAGGTTATTAGTAGGCTAATTGATTTTCCTTATATTCTATGAATAATCTTCCTCAGGGAGAATTAGTGCATGCAACAAAAATGTAGAAGAAACAGGCCTTTCAATTACCAAACTCTCCATTTGATTTTTCTCGTATGCTTAAATAAATAAATAACCTCACACAAATAAATAAATAAATAACCTCGAGTTGTGGGCATTCTTTTTCCCTCTCACTGCTTGAAATTTAAGAGAAGCTTTAAATTGCCTAGTTATCTTAAGTTTCAGTAATTTCACTTTATAATACATAATTTCTAGTTTGGGGTTTTAACAACTACTTTGTGTACTCCATAGTTTTACATATGATCGACGTCTTCTCTTACTGTACTATCTTATTATGTTATTCTTTTTGTTTGGAAATCATGTAATGTGGCATGTATGCTTAAAAGAAATTTATTATATTCTTGCGTTTATATATTTAAAACTTTAATATTTATGTACACTTTACCGCAAAAGCATTTACTGGAAAAATACAATATTTTTGATGTAATAATAAAGATTTAGGTGGTATTTAAGTAAAATTAAAGTTTGGGAAAATTTAATGTTATTATCTTATAAAATGGGAAATTTACATACATACCGCAAAATGTACATTTCAGAAGCATTAATGAGAAGTATGGAATGGAAAATTTCTCTCTATTACTCTTATTAACTGTGCTGATGTTTAATACAAAAACGGGGAGAAAACAGGCTTGATTGTGAATTCGATATTCCAGTATGTTTGATTACATCAAAAATCCATCTTCTAAAATCTTTTATGCCACCTGAACTGTCTGTTCATGGAAATCTGATCTTTTTCTCCTCATGGTTATTACTACAGGATGTCTGCTGCTTCTGTTTCAGGAAGTGAGGGAGGCTGCCATGATTAAAGATTTATGTTAGTCTGTAAATATCTGGAAGCAGATCCCCTAGTGCTTGCTTTTGCTTTGTTAGAAAGGTTCATTCTTTTCCCATTCATGTACTCAAAAATTAGAGTGTGGTTGTGTACAAGTGAAACTTTATATCTTCCTTGCATTGGATCAATAGAATTCAAATTTCTGAAGTTTCCTGCCACCTGGAAAGAAAAAAAAAACCATCAAAGAGTAGATGTTCTCTCCCAAGATTGGTTCCCACTGAAATGAGAGAGGCAGAAGTAAAATGGAAAATTAGTTGCATATTCAATGTTGTGGAAAGTCAACTGGAAGTGTCAGTGTGGATTTGAAGAAGTTTGTAGCTCCCATCTATTTGTCATATTTATTATTTCAGATCTTTTTGTTTTGTTTTTGAAAAGTGTTGTATGATTGAACATATGACCCAAAAAAGAATTCCAGTGAAGTTCTTTCCATTTTTTGAATTTATGATATTTGGGATGAGTTTAAAGTCGAAAACTCATTAGCATAATAGAGGGCTTAAAATTAGAGAAAATATTACATTCGGAATCCCCAAGTAAAGCTACATCTGGACTCCAATCCGAATATGACATGTGTAATGTTGTACTCAGCTTTAAAAAATTAAATTTATTTTGAATAATATTTGTTGTGTAATATGAGTGTTTTGTTAGAACGATGGATTATAATATTGGTGCACCCTATGTATTATATATATAATTTATTATTATGATGTTTATAATTATTAGGGTGATATTTAGTACATATATGATTTAAAATTTAGTTATTTAATATGAGTAGACAATGTATTGATGTTGTACTTGATAAAATTTATAGTACACTCATCTTATACTCTATTATATAATAAATATTATTCAAAATAAGTATAATTTGTTATTTAAATTCAAATACATCATAAAATATGTGCAAAGTGTGAAATCTAGATGTAATTTTTTTGCGAACTTTGTGCGTAATATTTTCTCCTAAAATTGGCATCACATGGCTTGCAATTATTTGGCACTATAATGAGATAGTATTAGTAATCAAAGTGGTGTTATTGTTTAAAATGAATTAGAGTTTTAGTGGATCAAAAGCAACTATTCAAAATTATTTATTTTTCACCTATGTGAAGTGATATGTGATTGAATTCACTATCAATATATCCATACAATTTTCTTCCACAATAATGACTCATAATATGAATCATCACTTTCTCAAATAGAGCTGAGGCTATCAAAGAGGGATGGCATGTCTTGAGCTTTGCTCGATCATGATTGAAGTTAGGACTATTTAGATTATGAAATGTCTGAACCGTCAGTTCTAATATCATTTCTCAGACAAAATGAGGCTTATATGGGATAAGGTGTGATTATATCAACGGTCAGATTATTTTTCAGCCAAAAAAAAAAAAAAAAAAACTTATAGGATAATGCCTAATCACTTGATTTTGATATTTCTACACTAATATAATTGCCATCATATTTAATATTGAGATTGTTGCTTGGAGTAGCTCTGGTGGTAGATATAAAATATCAGTTATTTGATGATCCAATTTGAAGAGTAGATGTATTAGATGATACAATTATTCAATTTTATTTTATTAGAATTAAATGATAATTTGATACTTAATAGAATTTAATGGATAAGAAGGATCTATGTAACTAACCCCACTTGGTGGGATAATTGCTTGTTGTATTGTTTCTAGTTGGAATATTCTCAATGGGGGAAAAAAATGTTATCTTATGCTTAAATAAAAAGTTTGCATGCATAGATAAAATAAAATGAGCTCATAGGAGACATGATCTTTTATGGAAAATGCAAAAAGAAAATAAATTGAGCCTAGTTTTGTTGTTATGATTCCCTTAATGTCAGTCATATATTTCAAAATATCTGATATCTTTTAATGTTGAAGGCATTTTAATATAATATGATAAATATAAATTATGAAAATATTCTATTAATTCAAAAGATGCATCTTGTCCTACCCCTTTGAGGTATCATAGTTATAGCCAACAGATAATTGATGATTTGTTCAATTATTTTCTATTATTGCTCTTGCATTCTCCTTATAGATGGGTGATTAGTGGCTAAGAAAACTAGCATTAGCCTTCATAGCGATGACATGTGTTAGCCTTGGTAGCGACAATGGGTTTTAAAGAGGATGATGTTTGGCATTAGCATTAATGGCAATAATGAAAGTCAACCTAAAAAAAAACTTGTATAATCTTTAGAATTTTTATTAGAACCACTTTTTTAACAACTCTAAATATGTAAAGTAAAGCATACTTGTAGATTTATGAAGGGATGAAATAAAATATTTTAAGATGTTTTAATGGATTTTTTTAGGATAGATCTAGTTATCCTTAGATTTACATTGAGATTATTGCATATTTGATATTTAGATTATACAAGTTTTTTTTTCTTGTTGGAAATCAAACTACTCTATTTGATGTACCATGCTGAATTTAGTCATCTCACTATCTTCTTAATATTGAAATTGTGTAATCTTGTTCTTGTTGGAAAAGATGTTTAGTCTCTCAAACGATTTTGTAAAATTTTAATTATACTTTTGAGTATTTAATTTAGGTTTGATTGAATTAAAATTATTGTGTTATTTATATTACTGAATTCATCTCATTATGATCTCATTGTGATGTTTATTTCTACTGCAAAATTATTAAAAACAAAATTCACTCTTTAGATTTAGAGAATTTCTTATTCAAAATTCAATAGTTTATTTTTTGTACGAAGATAGGTTCATGCTCATAAATGTTGTATGTAGTGAAGAACTAAAATGTAAATTCGTTATAACTTTTCTTGCAAAGTTTTTGAGTATATTTTGCTATCCCATGCATCATTTCTACTTCAATTGGTGTAAATAAAGTGAAATTATTTGACTCAATTTTTTAGGTAGATAAGTCAATTTTTTTAGGTATTTGGTACATTTCTAAATTGAGATGAACATGTTTATAAATATAAAATCTATATGAAAGATGTATATAACTAACTTAAAATTGAACAAGTATGTGGGCTTGTCAAAATTAGTTGATCTTGAGTTTATTTATCAAGTCTAATGCAATTAAGCACACAAACAATGAGTTTTTCTCGACATCTTTATCATCAATAATTGATATATGTGTAATAACTAGGTTTGTTTTCTATCACATATGGCATTGTATCTAGAGCAAATTTATTGAATGAGCTAGAGTGAGCATTATTATGCCATGATGGTGATCAAAGTGAATGGATGGCCTTTATTGCTATGGGTGATGGGCCAAATCGAAGGGGTCCTTGTGGTTACTACCAACCATCTAACACTTGTATAATGTAGGGATTGAAGTGATTACAGACCATTTAAAAGGTTATAAAATCTACTCAATGATTACAAAGGTAGAAAAAAAAGAAAGAAGCACCAATAGGGAATCATTCCCATATCAACTAAATTTTGTCTAGCTTTTGTTAACATTTATAGAAAACAATAGACCTAGTTGACCAAGATACATCTTTAAAAATCTTTAGTATGATTTGATTAGGTATCAAATATATATAGTCAAAAATGGGTATCCAAAGTAAAATCAAATATAAATCCAATTGTTTGATTAACATTAGTACAATGAAAATGCCATTATGATTTGATTCATGTATTATCAAATGTGACTATGATTAGATTGACAACAAATGCACTAATTGCAATCTTACACACCTAAAATGTATTCCAATTTAAGTTAACCCATTAGTTGGATCTAAGTCTAAGATAGTCAAACCCTATAACCATTAATATCCTAATTAGCTATTCAAGATTTATCTTAGGTCGATTAGAAATGTTTTAATTCACCATGAATCAATGCCACTTAGTCCTCTAAAGTCAACATTGAGCTTAGACATAATTAAGCTTAGAACACTAAACTAGATACACCTAATCCCTAGCTTGATATTTTGGCTCAGAAGAACTAGAACTATCTTGAGTGGATTGACCAATTCCTAAAGTAACCACTTAGAAACATTTTAGCCAACCTAGGCTAACCCAAACCTAGCTTAAACCAATGTAAGTCCCATTCCATGGTAAATTGGTATACCCAACGTCATGGTCCAATCTTAAGCAAACTAACTAATCCAAATTGAGACTAACACATTGGATTAACCTAATTGGAGACATAATTCTTGTTTGACAAAAAAAAGTAAATTGGTCAAATATGACTCAAATATCTAACTTAGGATGGTTCTTAGGGAGAAATCATATCTATATTTAGTTAGACAAAATTCTCCTAAGCATCAAATCATTATGTTTAATAGTCTCAAACTTATCTAGATACATTCAATGTTTATACATATATAATTTTCTTTGTGTTATTTATATCTCCATCCAAGATAGTAAAACATGTTTGGGTAGACCACGTCTATGTCTATAGTAGGTTAGAGCATGTTCAAATATGCCAAATATTTTTATAAATTCTTATTATAATGATTTGCTAAATTGATTTAAATGAAATACATCTTTTTTAGTTGGTCAAGTTTACTTGAGTAAGTTATAGTTTCTCTTAGCGAGCTAAATACATTGAGCTTCATTTAGCTTGGAAAAATTATATTTGCCTTAAGTTTTTTTTTTTTTATTTTTATTTATTTTTAATGTCTTTACTCTACTTAGATTATGTCTAAATATCTAAAATATCTTCTTTTACATGTTAAGAATCATCTTGAATACTTGGATTGATTGAGTGATCGATGAACCCAAATTAATTCAATCATTCACTCTTTATATTAATTAGCATATATTTACATTCCTATTGATCTTTGTCAATACTTTGATCAACTATGGATCAAGTCCTTAAGCATAGGATTGATTTGCAATTATGGCATATTGACTATCATCATTAATGATTATTCATTATATGAGATGATAGATATGGCATAATCAAATATTATATGATTGTTACAAAGATTCAAATAATATGAAGAATGACACAATCTATATTAAATTTTATTAAAAAAATTAAATCATCTATATCATATGTAAGGTTAAATCCTTTTAAAAAACACTTTTCATAAATTAAAGAAAACATATTTTAAAAATTATATTTACATATACAATTTTTCAAAATTATAAATAAAAGTTATTTTCAAATATAAAATTTTAAATTAATAAATTAAGATGAAATGAACTTATTTTATTTGGAAATTTAAATTAGATTAGTATTGGTTATTTTGTCTCGTTCTTTATAAGAAGAACTTATGAACATATTGATTATGCACACATTAAGTAGTGTGATAAGCATAACTTTATATATTATTAATTTAAGGAAGGGTGTAGTTAGGTTTTTCTATGTATTATGAATTATTATATTGCTATATTTCATACTTTGAATTAGGCTATAATTATGTGCAACAAGATTGAAATATAATCATTTTTTTTGTAGGTTACATAAAATATAATGCCCATAGAAATGTGATAAAATCAATTGTCCATAATTATTGTTGTGGAAGTTTTGTTGTACTAATATATTAGGTCACATGCATTGTTTTGGTGTTTTGGGCCATGAAGTGGAATTTTTTATATGCAAAGTTGAAGAAAAATAAATTAAGTTATGAGATATATATTAGATAGTTGGCTTAACTTGGGAAGAGTAGGAGAGAAGTGTTATAACTTTGAGATAAGCTCCAAAACACTTGAAATGTGAGAAATAAATTAATTGAAGTGTTATAACTTTAGTTGGGATTTATATATTTGAAATTGAGGGGAATTATGTATTTGAGTTGAAATTTTATTAGAAAAGTAGAACTTATAATTCCACAACACAATATTATGAAAATGCCTAGCCCGAGGAAAAAAAATAACCTCTTATCCTAAATCTAGGGAGCATTAGCGAAGGACAAAGCATGACCTAAATCTAAGCGAAGATGGATATATTATTTACTTTTACAAGAGAGAGTAAATCACCCGACTGCTAGACTTATAACCTCTTGGAGTGGCAGTCAGCTAACTC
This sequence comes from Cymbidium sinense, assembly GCA_021442155.1. Taxonomy (NCBI): domain Eukaryota; kingdom Viridiplantae; phylum Streptophyta; class Magnoliopsida; order Asparagales; family Orchidaceae; genus Cymbidium; species Cymbidium sinense. Next base: position 98,882,835 of record CM038226.1, on the reverse strand, counting down.
TTCTTACATTTTAAAACCATGTAGTCAAGTCATATGTTTTGAAAGATGCTTAGGCTATTATTATTTAGAAAGAAATTAAAGTCCTTAAATCCACTCCCTAAGAGATTACATCATGAGTGGTATGAATAATGACTCAAACTAATGCAAATTTTACCAAATTTTATTTGATTTTTGACTCTTCATTTTGACAAAGGCTATAGGATTTTATATGCCTAAATGTATGATGAAATAGGATTATTTGCTAAATCAGAGAGAAAGAGGTATTTTCCACCACAAGAGAGGCCCTCAAAGGTCAAGTCTTTCCCTATTGTGCAAGGATGGAAACCCTCTCTTACCAAGAATGAAATAAGATGATATGCATAATATGAAATATACAACATTCAGCTAAGAGGTTGCTAAATCTTTTAATTATTTTGATTTAATATTTAGGCTTTAAATGAGATTATGAGTTATTTTAGAAAATTTAGTTATGAGTTATGATTGGGGTAAAAAGTTTATTTTTTCTTAAGAGCCTAATCGAATCTAGGCCACACATTAAATCACCATACATGAAGAAACTAGAAAAATATTTCATTTCTATTGCACAATGTAAACAAATCATCAAATAATTTATAAACTCAATGTGAAAGAATAATAGGCGGTACCAGACAACCCGAAAAAATGGGTAGTATCTACCCTTATACAACTCAGTATATTAAAGAATAATTACAAATTATAAATGATAAGTGTTATTGGGGGTCTTCATGTCTTTACTCCATTTATTTACTTGGATTTGCTTACTTCTAAGGCATTACACTCCCAGGACAAAGCCTTTTAACCTCGCTCATCCTAATTCCCATAACACTAATCTTAATTCTTAATGTAAGATTACATCAAAAATAAGAAAAGTAAATCTAACTACACTTGTAAAATAAGTGTTAGCTAAACACATCATGCAACCTAAGCAATTATATGTATAATTTAGAATTAACACCCTGCACATGCGTAACCAAGTCCACCTATTATAATGTAGATCATGCTTAGGGGTTAAGCAACCTGTAAAAGAGAGCATTTATATTTATTTTAAGTGCCCCTTAAGCATAATCTCCTACATAAAATATAATTAGGCTAATCACAGCCTAACATCTAGTTTACGAAGCATAGACCCTAACATCCAGTCTATAATAATACATCAAAAAATAAACATACATCAAACCATGCACCGCCCTAACATAAAGCTATAAGTGGTGGCCTAATCTAATGTGTGTGTATTATGCTTGTATGGTATGTTCTAACTAGGCTTTAGAGTTAAGATTTTCTAAGTATGAAGAGATTTAATTATAAAGGGTGGTTTCTCTTCAAGTGATTTAGTTGATTTTGAGAATTTTACTTAGTGTTTTTATTTATTTCATTTGACTTACACAAAATAACTAAGTGTTATAAAGAGAGAGAAAGAGAGGATCACTCTCTTTTATCCCTATCCTAAGTCACATCTAAAGCAAATTAATTAATCAATTCCCTTTAGTGAATGACTTATTACATATTTTAATTAATTCTAATTTTAGGTTTACTTTAAATAATCTCATTCAATAAGAAAGATATCTTAAGATTAATTGAAATTAATTACTATCACATAACACATGTTTGTTCATTTCTTTCCATCATATATACATGCATATGATTAAGTCCTAAACATACATATACATGCAATTTGTATCATAACACACTTAAATGATGAATCTAAGCAAATGTACTTGGAATTGATGTTTTATTTGGTTGAATCATTTTGTCATATTAATTTAAAGCTCTATCTAAATTCTTATACAAAAGTATAAGAAAAGAACTCTAAATCATATGACTAATCAATCCAATTACTTGAACAAAATATGAATGCATGTCTTTTTAATAGAAAAAAAATGGAGTTTTTATTTATTATCTAAATACACATTCAAATGTATGAAAGTTTTAAGCAAGTACCGTGTCATTGTTCTGCACCAAGGGAGTGAGGTAGGAACCTCCTTGGGGCTACTTAAAGTCGCACTAATGTCCACTAATATACCGCTATATTCTTAAATACATATGGATGTATAAGCAACTATAAGAATAGAAAATCATGCAAAAGTAGAATTTAATTGAATTGATTTATTTGTGCAAATGAATTAAAGCTCTATCTAAATTCCATGTTAAGATGCATAAGAATGAAATCAAATGAGTGCGTTGCCATTATTCTGCACTAGGGGAGTGAAGTAGGAACCTCCTTGGGGCTACTTAAAGCCGTGCGTCCCCAGAATGTCAAGACTAATATACCCTTTAACATTCAAACTTATGCAAATCAACACATGAATGCAAGAAAGAGACTTCACTTCATACACTAAGCTTATATTCACATGCATCTCCTATGTATTGGTAACTGAAGTCACAATATACATATTATTCTTCATTAATAAGCTTTTGAAAATATATTTGAGATTTAATAGTGATAATAACCACACATATTTCTAATTAAGTCAACACATGCAAATTGACATAAAGGAAATCAATTTCATTTGATTAATTTGAAAGAAATGAATACATGAATACAAGTGGCATACACCATTTTAACATGATTGGAAGAAAATAAAAAAGCACAAGCATGTAATTTCATTCAATCAAACTAAGTCCTAAAGACAATCATATTAAACAAACTCATTCAAAATAAACTAAAGTTTCTTAAAGCCATTTTTGATCTTTATGTTTGATTTGATTTAAGAAATGTGAAAGAGGTTTGCTAGTCCTAATCTCATTTCCCATATGTGAGTTAATTTGATTTAATGAAAAGCAATTAAGTTGATTTTATGGCTTAATTAGGTTGAGGTATGAATTAAATTAATTAATTAAATCCTTACCTATATCACCTTAAGCTGATTAACTAAATAATGATGAGCCAACATGAGATGCAATCCACATGAAAAGTAAATTAGCAATGCTCCTAAGAAATGAAAGGGGCCTAATATAATTGGCTCATAATTAATAGTTAATTAAGCTTAAGGGACTCACTTAATTACTTTTATGATTTTCTCACACATGTGACCTAAGCATAATTTCATTATCTCTCTCTTTAGGTTATTGAACACCCAAAGAGCTACCCAAGAGTTAATTAAGGAAGGAAGGTTTAATCAAGTTAATTAAGTTCATTAATTTTCTAATTAAATCCTAATTATCCTTAATCAATAATATGAAATGGACTTAGGGGAAGAGACAAATAAAGAAGCATAAGTCTCAATCCCTAAATCTTTTCAATTAGCTAATTAAAGTTTAAATATAATTTGGTTTTGATTGATTGATTAATTGATTAATTAATGAGTCTTAATTAATTAATTTTAAAGAGGGAATGAAAAAGACTTAAGGAAAAGATTGGTAAGAGGGTCCCAACCCATTTCCCTAAGTTTCTCCACTGTTAACAGAGGCTAATAAACTCAATTGATGGATCAATTCACTGTTCATTTGATTAATTATCACTAATTAAGCTAAGAGAATAATTAAGGTGTAATCAATTTCTAATTAATCCAATAAATTTCAAGAAAATAAGGGAGAGAGTCATCCCCAAACATCTCGAAAGTTTGAAATTAATTGGATAATTAATTAGAGAGTAATTATGATAATTAAATTTTTAATTAACCATTAATTAAGCAAAAATTACTATTCAAAATTAATTAATAATAATTTTCTTGGATTCTCCTATGAAATACCTTTAAAATGAGCCCTCATTTATTATTTTTGAATTTTTCTAGGATTAGTTATGATTTTAGGAAGTTTCAACCTTAAAAAATAATTAAAATAGCCCTAATTAATCCTTAATCCTATCGGCGCCACGTGGCTACTAACGTGGTGCACGCTTTCCATGTAGCGTGACAGGATAAGCTATTTAAGTTGTTATGGTGAAATTTATAAGAGTTGATTTCTAAAAGAGATGTATACTTCCATCTTCACTTTATGTGGGATAAAATGAAGATAGAAATATACTTTCTTTTTTATGCATTTTTGACACCACGTAGATCCGTAGATGTTCTTATTGAGGGTGATCGGATGCGATATTGAGGAGAGATGTACTATCTCGAAAGATAGAAGTCACCACCCTACAATGGACCTAATCACCTTAACAAGGACTCCTAAGGATAATGGGTATGCATATGTACGAGAGATTCTTCCCCTACTTTACATAGAAAAGTAAAGTAGGGTTTATTTTAAATCGGGTTCATTAAGTTCCCTACAGGGGCAAGCCCCCATAGTTAATTACATCATAAGGAAGGAGATTCCTTAGTAATACTCCCGATTAAGGTAAATGATCATTGTCTCCAAAGATTTCAATAGTGACTATAAATCGATTAGTTTATTTTAAGATCAAATGGGATTGATCAAAGAGAGAGTTATTATCAAAGCCAAAGTAAGATAAGTAGGAGATGCTCACGATGCTAGGAAACCTAGCGAGCATCTCAAACTATCCTATGGTTGGGCTTTACATTTTTAAAATTGAATGATTTATCTGAGTTGAATTTTAATAAAAGTCCAGGACTTATGATTCCACAATACAAGGTTATGAAAATGCCTAAGAGGTGAGGATTTATGCTTATGACCCATAGAAGGGAGAAGAAACCTTAAAATTTAAATATAGGGAGCTTTGGCGAGGGCCAGAAGCATAACCTAAATCTAAGTTGAACATGAGTATTTGGTTTGCCTCCATAAGAGAGGACAAATCACCCGACTGCTTGGACTTACAACCCTAGGTGGTCGCCAACTAACCTCCTATGATTTTAAATTCATGTAGTAAGTCATATGATTTATGCAAGATAGTTAGCATTATTTATTTAGAAAGAGACTAAGTCCTTAAACTCACTCCCTAAGAGACTAGACATGTAAGGGCATGAAAAATGACTTAGATCTAATGCAATACATATTACATTTTATTTTTATTTTCGGACAATAATTTGACTCAAGCCCATAGGATTCATATGCTTAATGTATGAGAAGTAAGATTATTGGCCAAAGTCAGCGAGAAGGGAGGAGGTGTGTTTCCACCATGGCTCTCAAAGGTCAAGCCAAGTTTCTCTGGCAAAGGTGAAAGCCCTCCAATCAAGAGTGTAACAATATACTTTTATGCATGATGTTATAAAAGAAATACTCATCCAGCTAAGGGGTTGCTAATTATTTTATCTTGATTTTAACTTAGGCTTTAAATGAGTGTTGACCTCATTTTTAGGATGAGCTCTCAACCCTTCCATCTTAGACATAATACTTCTCTTGGACTTTAAGAGTTTTTTAATCTTGAGACACATCTAGTCATTAGATGGACACTCAACCTAGCCCTAGAGACTTAGAAGAGTTGGCCATAGGAATAGGTTATGCCTTAGGGGTGTTAGGAAAATTTGCCTACCCTATAGCTTGAACCACTTTCCTTGCTTCCTTCCTTCAAGTCAAACTCCAAATGAAATCGACATCAAACCTAAATCAATTCTAGCCTAATTGATTTTTCTCCAAACTCAAATTAATGCCACATGATTGAAACACATGATTGAAACACATGATTGAAATACATGATTAAAATCCATGATTGAAATCCATGATTAAATTCCAAGTTAAAATTCCAAATTCCAAATCTTGCTCAAGTCCTTTGATTTTCCTTCATGGACTTAGCCAAAATCAAATATAAATCAATTAAAATTCATGAAATTTTTTCATAACTCATTTATATTCTAATTTATATTCACATATATAAATGAAATATAAATTCAAATCAATCAAACCAAATCCAAAGTTCAAATTCCTAATTCAAAATCCTTATTAAGTCCTTTAATTCCATCTTAAGGACTTAGCCTAAATCAAATATAAATCAATTAAAATACTTGAAATTTTCTCATAACCCATTTATATTCTCATTTATATTCACATATATAAATGAAATATAAATTTAAATCAATCAAACTAAATCCAAAATTCAAAATCAATTCACTAAATCTTTCTAAATCCTTAATCTCCTCTTATGGACTTAGTCATGATCAAATCACTTCAAATCCTTGAAATTTTTTCATAACCCATTTATATTCTCATTTATATTCACAAATATAAATGAAATATAAATTCAAACAACCAAAACTAATTTCAAATATTAAACTCAAATTCAATCAAAATCCAATGTAAGTCTCTCAAGTCAAATTCTTGAACTTAGCCAAATCAGCTTCAAATCAAGTCAAACTCTTGATTTTCCTTCATAATTCAATGAATACTTCAATCATGAATCCAAATATAAATACAAACTTCAATCACCAAATCAAAACTCAACTTAAAAAATCAAGCCAAAATCTATTTCATGATTCACCCTTTGAACTTGAAATTGTCAAATGAATCAAAACCCATTGACTTCAAACCACTTGCAAATGGATTTATATTTTAATCATAAGTCCATATACAAGTTCAATCAAGCTCAAATCAAGCTTTGACCAAGCTATTTGACCCACTTAGGCCCACTTGACCCAAAGTGACCTAAAGTGTCTTTATGAGCCAAATTCTAATCCTACCAAATTGGATGGAACTAAGCCCACCTAAGCCTCTCATCATGAACAACAATCATCATGAGATGATCAATCACTCAAATTGGGTCAAACTAAGTCAAACCTAAGGGTTAACCAAGTCAACACTTAGCCAAAATGAAACCCAACATAGCCAAAATCCACCATAGGCCAAATTGATTGAAACAAATGATCTAAGTTCATTCATGAACAATGTTTTAACTTGACCAAGTCAACATTTGAGTCTAACCTAACCCAATTGGCCACTTGACCCAAGTTGACCCAACTTGACCTAAAAAGTCAAATTGTATCAAAACTTGATCTCAACCAAATTTATTGAAACCGATGGGTCAAGTTCATTCCAAATCACTTGTTAAACTTGACCAAAGTCTCAATTGACCAACTAGACCTAACCTAGCCCTATTGACCTTGAATCCAACTTGACCTAAAAGGGTCATATTGAGCCAAATTCAAACTTAACCATTGTTAGAAATAAAGATACCAATCCACTTTATATGACTAACCAAACCTAAACCTACCCATGACCTAGCTCAAATAAATCAAATGGGTCAAATTGGTCAACTTGACCCATTTGACCTAAATGAAGTCATATGAACCAAATTCAAACCTAAAACAAATTGAATCAAACCAAAGTCACCAAAATATTTCAAATGGTCATATGAACTTGACCCAACCCTTGGTTTGACCCAATTTGACCCATTTTGACCTAAATGGGTCAAAATGAGCCAAACCATATCAAATGAACTCCAAACTCAATGAAACTTGGCCAAACCTATTTTCTCAACATACCAAACATACCCAAATTCAAAATTAGCCAAATGACCATTTTACCCCTGGCCATAGAGTAAAGGCTAATTACACTTGGAATTTGGTCAAATCCTTTTCATACGTACTTGATACTCTCCTAATGAAACAAGTGAATACTAGGGAGGGTGGTGCACCCAACCCAATGGGTTTGGGTCAACTCAACTTGACCCAATGGCCAAACCAACTATGTGCATGGAAATGGGCACATGGGAATCTTCCTTACACTCAAATGGAGCATGGGAGTTCACCATTCCACTCCCTAGCCTAAAATGAACTCAAGGACAGTCCTAATAACTCAAACAACCCAATGAATCAAGGAAATTGGATCAAAATGTAAGCTTATGCTTACTATTCGATTGCCAAAGGGGGAGATATACTCCCCCTAATTCATTTGAATCTTCATAGAGCCATTGTCGATTGAGTGAGAGGGAGTCATAGGAGCCATTTACAAGTGAACCTAAGCTTTCTAGAGGGAGATTCAATTTCCATTTTTCTCAATTTTCCTTAAGTAAAAATAGGGGAGTTTGATTGAATTTCCAACTTTCTCCACACTCAAAATCCACTTAATTCCTTCTTCAAGCTTCATCAGAGGACCAAGTCAAGTGCACCCATACTCTTTCCCAAGCTTTAAAGGCAGAGGAGGAGTGCCCTAGATCAAAGTCAAAGCTCAAGCTAAGGAGGAGTTGGCCTCTAGAAGAATCCATTAAATTTCTAAGCCTTAAACTATCAGCAAAGCTTCGTCTCAACCAAACGAAGCTTCTCCAAAGGAATCAGTGATGATCACCTCCGATGAGGTTAGCCATTTTGAGCATTAAACTCAATGTGGTGTGGGGATTTGTGAAAGAAATGTTAATCTCATAGGATCTTGACCATTGGATGTAATCTTCTATGCATGGTGATGGTGTGGGTAAAATTTGGGATAGATCCGAGCTCAATCGAGCTCGGATCATCCCCTAGAGCATGGAAGACCTCCATTGTTCACAGGGGAGAACATGGACAGATTTCTGGCCATTCATCCACGCATTTTAGATGGACAGCCGAGATTAAAATGCACGATATATTCTTTTTTAATTTTGATTCATGATTTTTAATCTGGATCCTTGATCGGATGAGGAGAAAGCAAGACGCCGCCATGGCCCTATGATGTGATCTTTTAAATAATAAAATGACGTGTAAAGCGATGTCGGCCATGCGCGCACCCGTGGGATTAAGGATTTAATTAGGGATTTAAATAATTATAATTAATCACCTAAGCTTGTAAAATTCATATCTTGACATAGAAAAATCAGAGAAAAATATGAAATAAATTGTATTATAAAGATAATTGAACATAGAATATTCTAAAATTGATTTTGATTGATTTTGAATAGTTCTTTTCTCTTAATTTGGGTTTTATTGGGAATGTTAATTTGTTAATTACTCCCTAATTAATCCACTGATTAATCTCAAACTTCTTGGGTGTAATTATAGGGATGACTTCTACCTCCCTAATTTCCTTGGGATTTATTGGTGGCTTAATTAGGAAAATTGCTAGTTCATTTCTTAATTACTCACTTAATATAATTAATGTTAATTAAGATTGTAATTAGTTTTTTAACCCTCTGATTAAGTTGATTAAGGTCTGTTTAAATGAATAGGAGGTTTAGAGAATAATTTTGGGGCATTTCCCCTAAGCTATTTCTTAAACCCCATTTTTCTTCCTTAATCCATCCTTAATTAAGGGTTAATTCACTATTACCCCTTAATTAATTTCACAAAATTCTAAAACTTTCCAGAACTCAATTAATTCTTCTTGGATAGATGCTTAGATGTTCAAGAACCTAAGTACAATTAAGAAAATCAAAATTCAACTCATATGTATAGAGAGGTGTTTTGAAATTACTTAAGTTAAACCCATTAGCTTAATTAATCATTAATCATGAGCCAAATTGCATTAGGCCTTTTCCTTCCTAGGTGCATTGTAAAATTTAAATTCCTTGAGATTTTATGTCATCTCATTGGCTCATAATTATTTGATTAACTATGCTAAGGTGGTGTGTAGTAAGGGTAATTAACATGCTTAATTCATACCTTAACCTAATCAAAATATAAAATGAATCTAATCACCTAAAAATTGAACAAAAATATCAATCACATGTGGGAATGGGTTAGGAATAGCAAACTCACCTCACATTTTCCAAATTAAATCAAACTCAAGATCAAATAAAAATCACATTAAACAAACTTTGATTTGTTTTAAGCTTTCTTATTTCATAAGATTGTCTTTAGGAATTAATTAAGGTGAATGTGTTTACATGCTTTCATTACTTTAGTTCTTTCCTAACATGCTAAATGTGTGTGTCATATGATTTCATGCATTCATGCTTTTCAAAAATCAAATTTAAAATGAAAATATTTCCTTTATGTCAAATTGCATGTTTTGGTTAAAGTAAGAATATGAGTGGCTATTATCACTATTAAATCCAAATTATTTTTATAATATATGAATCAATTATCAAAACTCAAAGTGTGTTACTTATATCTTACTTATAAGCTTGCATGTGAGTAAAAATATAAGGATGTGCTTAGTATAGTTTTCCTTCTCTCTTTTGGAATAGTTTTGAATAGGATTTGGCAAAGTGTATAGTTCATTTGAAAAGAACCTAACACTTGCCTAATTACATCTCCTATTCATTCATATGCTATTGCTTAATAAGGATACCTATCTTGTACATATAAATTGCATAAACAAAAATAAATTAACCAATACAAACTTTTACATCTTTCTTTTCCATTCATTTCTTTTGTACACATGCTTGTATTTAAGAAAAGTGGTATATTAGTCTGGACAACCCCAGGGTTGCAAGACTTTAAGTAGCCATAAGTAGGTCTTGTACCTTACACCCCTGGTTAACAATGACGTCATACTCACTTATGCATTTTATACATTCATATATGCATGTGAAAATTGGATAAGAAACCCCTTTGTTCTTAATGAAAATCATGCATCAAAAACATTCAAATTTTCTTAAATGAACTACTTAGCATGCATCATAAAGTGTGCTAAACATTCCCATTTGTATGTATAGATATGTTTAGGACTCATTCATATGCATATTATACATGTTGGGAAAGAAATGAAGTGATGTATGTTTTGTGAATTTAGTTCATTTTACTTAATCTTGAAATGCCTTTCTTTTTTGAATATGTTTATTTAGAGTTCATCTAAACTTAGGATTAATTAAAGCATATAATAAAATATTAACTAAACAAAACTAAAACATGAATCCACTTTAGAAATTACTTAGGCTAGGGAAGGAAAGAGAAGTTCTCTTCTCTTTCACTCTTTTCATAACTTAGTAATTAATTGTAGGATTTACTTGAACCCAATCAAAACATAAAATAAAAATCAATCCAAAATAATTAAATCATTTAAATGAAACCCTCCTCTAAGTTGAACATTCTTCACACTTAGAAAATTCTAACTTAAAGCCATAGCTAAGCATACTACACAAACCTCTAAAGCACACACATCGCTAAGTCACCACTTCTAGCTTTAGGTTAGGGAATGCATGGTTTGATGTTGTTTTATTTTATGATATATATTTTAGTCTGATGATTAGGATGTATGTGAAAATGAATGATAGATTTAGTCTAATCATTATTTTCTATGATTGTGCTTAAGGGTGTCTGATAAATAAAAATATAAATGCTTATATGCATGTTTATACCCCAAGCATAATCCAATTAGGTGGACTTCATCACCCATGTGTGGGGTGATAAGTCCAATATACATGCTTGGGACTTGTGTTGTTTGTTTAGCTAATCTCTATTTTATGTTAGTTAGATTTACTTTTCCTTTTCATGTAATTTTATCAATTGAGATTTTGGAATGATTATTATGGGGACTAGGATGAACATTGGTTATAAGATCTTATCTTATGTACCATGTGAAGCCTTTAGAGCAACCACCTTCCAACAAACCAAAAGAAGGAACCAAAGAAGAAAGAAAAAAGAAGAATGAAGAAATGAAGCTTGAAGACCCCATAATAATGAATTTCTTGCTTAATTGTATTTAATTCATTTATAATCTGGGTTGTATAAGGGTAGAGCTTGGCTACCCAATTTGTTTTGAGTTTGTGCGGTGGTACTCGACCATAATGACCTCTTATTCTTTTCGATTAGCTTTATAAATTGATTGCTAATTTGTTTAGCTTATGCATTAAGTGGTATCCTTTTTTCTAGTTTCTTCCTTACTTTATGTATGGCCTGGATGTGGATTAGGATGTTATAAAAAAATAAATCTTCTACCAAATTTAACAATTCAAAATTAAAAATAAAGAACTCATAACCTCACCTAAAGCTTAGACTAAAAATCAAGATAAAAGAATTAGCAACCCCTTAGCAGGATGAGTATTTCTTTTGTAACATCATGCACAAATGCATATTATTTTCACTCTTGATTGGAGGGCTTACATCTTTGCCAAAGAAATTTGGCTTGACCTTTGAGAGCCATGGTGGAAACACACCTCCTCACTTCTCACTGATTTTGGCCAATAATCTCATTTCTCATGCATTAGGCATATGAATCATATTAGCCTAAGTTAAAATGATTGTTCAAAAATAAAAAATAAAATGAAATCTGAATTGCATTAGATTTAGGTCATTTGAAGCATACCCTTACATGATCTAGTCTCTTCAGGGAGTGAGTTTAAGGACTTAGTTTCCTTCTAAATAAATAATATCCTAGCTATCTTGCATAAAGTATATGACTTTCCTACATTAATTTAAAATCAAAGGAGGAGTTAGTTGGCGGACACCCCCAGGCGGTTGTAGGTCCAAGCAATGGGGTGGTTTATCCTCTCTTGTGAGGCAAACCAAATACCCATTTTTGCCTTAGATTTAGGTTGTGCTTTTGGCCTCACAAAAGCTCTCTTGATTTAGGTTATGAGGTTGCTTCTCCCTTCCATGGGCTATAAGCATAAATCCTCACCTCTTAGGCATTTCCACAATCTTGTGTTGTAGAATCATAAGTCCTAAATTTCAAATGAAAAATTCAACTCAAACAAATTAAATCAATTTCAAAAATATAAAGCCCAATTATATGATAGCTTGAGATGCTCGCTAGGTTTCCTAGCATCGTGGGCATCTCCTACTTATCTTCCTTTGGCTTTGATAATAACTCCCTCTCTTTGATCAATCCCATTTGATCTTCCAAAATAAACTAATCGATTGATAATCCTATCTATTGAAATCTTTGAAGACAACGATCATTTACCTTAATCGAGAGTATTTCTAAAGATCTCATTCTTTAGGATCTAATTAACTATGGGGGCTTTCCCCTGTAGGAAACTTAACAAATTCAGTTTAAAATAAACCTACTTTACTTTTCCATGTAAAGTAGGGGAAGAATCTTTGGTACACATGCACTCATTACCTTGGGGAGTCCTTGTTAAGGTGATTATGGGTGATGACTTCTATCTTTTGAGATAGTACATCTCTCCTCAATGTCATACTGGATCATCCTCAATAAGAACATCTGCGGATCTACGTGATGTCAAAATTTCATAAAAAGAAGAGATGTATATTTCGATCTTCATTTCATCCCACATGGTGTGAAGATGGAAGTATATATCTTATTCTTTTAAAGAAATTTATAAAAAAATTTTACCACAATGAGATTATGAGTTGATTAATTGGGTAAAAGATTTATTTTTTCTTAGGAGCTTAATCATCATCCAGGCCATACATCAAGCAAAGAAGAAACTAGGAAAATATGTCATCTTAATGCACAAGCCAAATAAAATATTAAATATTTTATAAAGCTAGTGCAAAAGAATAAAAGACCATTTATGTTCTGGCACCACCGCAAAAACCTAAAAACAAAATGGGTAGCCGAGCTCTACCCTTATACAACCCGGATTACAAATGAATTAATTACAATTAAGCAATGATTTCATGTTATGGGGGGTCTTCATTTCTTCTTTTCTTCTTTCTTCTTTTGGTTCCTTCTTTTGGATGGTTGGAAAGTGGTTCTCCAAAGGCTTCACATGGTGCATAAGATGAGATCTTATGACCAATGCTCATCCTAATCCCCCATAGCATTTATTCCAAAATCCTAATTATAAAAATACATGAAAAAGGAAAAGTAAATTTAACTAATATATGCAAAACAAAGATTAGCTAAACAAATCATACAAATCCCAAGCATGTATATTAGGCTTGCACCACACATGGGTGACCAAGTCCACCTGACCTATTGGATTATGCTTAGGGGTATAAGCACTTGCACAACAAAAGTATTTATATTTTTATTACAACGCCCCTTAAGCACAATCTCCTACAAAAAATAATGATTAGACTAGATCATCTTACCATTCATTCTATGCATATTCACCCTAATATCCAGACTAGAAATAATAAAACACAAAATAAAAGCAAACATCAAGCCATGCACCATCCTAACCTAAAGCTAGAAGTGGTGACTTAACCTAATGTGTGTGCTTTAAAAGGTTTGTGTGGTATGTTTGGCTATGGCTTTAAGTCTTAGATTTTCTAAGTGTGAAGATGTTCAACTTAGATGGTGGTTTTATTTAAGTTGTTTAATTGATTTGGGTTGATTTTATTTTGTATTTTATTTTGATTTAAGTGAATCCTACAATTAATTACTAAGTTTTAAAGAAAGGGAAAAGAGAAGAGAATTTATCTCCTTCCTTACCTTAAGAAATTTCTAAAGTGGATTCATATTTGATTTTATTTAATGAATGTTTTATTATGTTTTTAATTAACCCTAAGTTTATATTTTTCCAAAACAAACCTATTCAAAAAGAAAGGTATTTTAAGATAAAGTAAAGTGAATTAATATCACAAAACACACATCACTTCATTTCTTTCCCAACATGTATAACATGTATATGAATGAATCCTTAGCATATCTATACATACAAATGGAAATTTTTAGCATACTTTATGATGAATGCTAAGTGAATTACTTAAGAAAATTTGAATGCTTTATGATGCATGATTTTCATTAAGTAGGAAAGAGATTTTCTTATCCATTTTTCACATGCACACATGTATATATGAAAGGCATAAATGAGTATGGCACCATTGTTAGACCAGGTGTAAGGTATAAGACCTACTTAGGGCTACTTAAAGCCTCGCAATCCCAAGGTTGTCCAGACTAATATACCACTTTTCTTAAATACAAGCATATGTACAAAAGAAATGAAGTGAAAATAAAGATGCAAAAAAAGGGTTGTGTTGGTTGATTTATTTTGTTTATGCAATTTATATGTGCAAGTGTAGCTATCCTTCTTAGGTAATAGCATAGGAATGATAGGAATGGGGTTAAGCAAGTGTTATGTTTTTTCAAATGAACTATACACATTGCCAAATCCTATTCAAAACTATGCTAAAAGAAAGGTGAAAGAGAGCTACACCATGCACATCTTCATATTTATATCCACATGCAAGCTCATAAATGATTATAAGTAGCACACTTTCAATTTTAAGTATTTGATTTATAGATTTTAAAATAGTTTTGGATTTAGTAGTGATAATAGCCATTCATATTTTTTACTTTAGCCAAAACATGCAATTTGACATAAAAAAATATTTCATTTTAATTTGATTTTTGAAAAGCATGAATGCATGAAACTCATATGACATACACATTTAGCATATTGGGAAAGAATTAAAGTGATGAAAGCATGTAAACACATTCACCCTAATTAATTCCTAAAGACAATCTTATGAAATAAGAAAGCTTAAAGCAAATCAAGTTATTTTTAAAGAAGGTTTGATTTTGTTTTGAGTTTGATTTAATTTGAGAAATGTGAGGTGAGTTTACTGTTCCTAACCCATTCCCACATATGTTTGTTATTTTAGTTTAATTTTTAGGTGATTAGATCAATTTTAAGTTTTGGTTAGGTTAAGGTATGAATTAAGTATGTTAATTACTCCTTATCTATACAACCTTAGCATACCTAATCAAATAATTATGAGCCAATGAGATGACAAAAAACCACACAAGGAATTTAAATCAGCAATGCACCTAGGAAAGAAAATGGCCTAATGCAATTGGCTCATTATTAATGATTCATTAAACTAAGGGGTTTAACTTAAGTACTTTCATAACCCTCTCACACATTTGAGTTGGGTTTTGATTTTCTTAATGTACTTAGGTTATTGAACACCTAAGCATCTACCCAAGATAGATTAATTGAGTTCTAGAAAGTTTTAGAATTTTATGAAATTAATTAAGGGGTAATTAGTGAATTAACCCTTAATTAAGGTTGGATTAAGAAAGAAAAGGGGGTGGGGTTTAACGAATATGTTAAGGAAAACATTCCAAAATTATTCTCTAAACCTCATATTTACTTAATCAAAACTTAATTGGCTCAATTAGAAGGTTAAACCACTAATTATGCCCTTAATTATATTAAGGGAGTGATTAAGGAATAAACTAGCAATTCCCCTAATTAAACTACCAATAAATCCCAAGAAAATTAGGGGAGGCAGGAGTCATCCCACTAATTAAGCACAAAAAGTTTGGGATTAATCAGTGGAGTAATTAGAGGGTAATTTGCAAAATAACATTCCTAATAAAACCTAAATCTAGAGAAAAGTACTATTAAAAATCTATTCAAATCATTTTTAGAATATTTTATGTTCAATTATCTTTCCAATATAATTTATTTCATTTTTTTGATTTTTCTAGACTTAGATATGAATTTAGGAAGTTTTCATGATTAATTAATAATTAAATAAGCCTAATTAAATGTTTAATCTCATCGACACCACGTGGGCCGCTGACGCGGCATGTGCTTTCCACGTGGTGCGACAGGATTTGATAATAAAATTGTCACATCGTAGCGCCACATCAGCGACGGCGCTATGCATTTTCTCCTCACCATCCGATATTATGTAAGGTTAAAGCCGTGGATCTAAAGGATTAAACATGTGATTCTACACATCTTAATCATGGTCGTCCATCCAAAATGCGCGGATGGATGGCCCATGATCTATCCCTATAATTCTCTATGAAGAATGGACACCATCCATCTTCTAAAGGATGATCCAAGCTCGATTGAGCTCAGATTGATCCCAAATTTTACCCACACCATCCAAGTACAAAGGAAAACACATCTAATGGCTAGATTTGGATGAGATTAAAATTCACTTCTCAAAGGACCAAACCATATTGAACTTAAGCTGGTTTAATGGCTAACCTCACCAGAGGTGATCACCAATGCTCGATTCCCTTGGAGAAGCTTCGTCTAGTGGAGATGAAGCTTTGTTGAGAGTTTGAGGTCTTGAGATTGGGTGGATCCTCCTATGGGACAACTCCTCCTTGACTTGAGCTTGAGATTGCTCATGGTAGCACCTCCCTTGCCTTTGGAGCTTGGGAAAAGGCTTTGATAAGTTTGATTTAGCTCATTGATGGAGCTTGCAAAGGGAATTGGGTTGATTTTAAGTGTGGAGAAAGTTCAATTTTCAGTGGAGCTCCCTTATTTTCAAGCTATGAAAATCAAGAAGATGGAGTTTGGAAAATGCTTGAGAGAGCTTAGGGAGGCTGGGAAATGACTCCTCTGGCTTCCTATCACTCAATCAAATTGGGGACTAATGGATTCAATTCAAATTATGGGGAGTATATCTCTCCCTTGAAGGATTGGACGATCGTGCTTCTCCCTTTTGTTTTGATCTAATTGAGCTTATGCAATGGGTTTTTTAGGATGTTAAAGGTGTCCTTGCATTCTGTTTGGCCTAAGGAGTGGAGTGGTAAGGTGCCATGTGCTTGAAATGAGTGGAGGAATCATTCCCATGTGCCCATATTCAAGTAAGTGGTCAGTTTTGGCCTTGGACTAGGTTGGGATGACCCAAATCCATTGGGTTGGGTGTACCACACTCCCTAGTGTTCATTTGATCCACAAAGAGGGTGCCAAGTGGTTATGGAGAGGATTTAACCAAATTTCAAGTGGATTTGGCCAAAATTTACCCTTTGAACTAGGGGTAAAAAGATCACTTGGCTTAAGTTTCAATTTGAATATGTTTGAAAAATGGGTTAGCCCAAGTTTCATTGAATTTGGAGTTGGTTTGATGTGATTTGGCTCATGTTGATCCATTTAGGTCAAAATGGGTCAACTTGGGTCAACTTGACTAATTGGTCAAATTGGGTCAAACCAAGGGTTGGGTCAAGTTTATATGACCATTTGAAATGATTTGGTGGCTTTAGTTTGATTCAATTTGGCTTATATTTGGTTTTGGTTCAATTGAGTTCATTTAAGTCAAATGGGTCAAGTTGACCAAATTGACCCATTTAATCTATTTGGGTTAGGTCATGGGTTGGTTCATGTTTTGTTGGTCATATGAAATGGATTGGTATCTTTTTTCCAGTCAATTTTGGTTAAGTTTGAATTTAGCTCAATTTGACCTTTTAGGTCAAGTTGAGTTCATGATCAATTGGGCTAGGTTAGGTCTAGTTAGCCAAGTGAGGCTTTGGTCAAGTTGAACAATCATTTTGAAATGAACTTGACCCATTGGTTTCAATCAATTTGACTTAGATCAAGTTTTACACATTTTGACTTTCTAGGTCAAGTTTCAAGTATCAAGTGGCCAATTGGGCAAGTATGGCTCAAATGTTGACTTGGTCAAGTTCAAACATTAATTATGAATGAACTTAGATCATTGGTTTCAATCAATTTGGCCTATGGTGGATTTTGGTTATGCTGGGTTTTCATTCTAGTAAGTGTTGACTTGGTCAATCCTTAGGTTTGACTTGGTTTGACCCAATTTGAGTGATTGATCATCTCATGATGATTGTTGATTATGATGAGAGGTTTAGGTGGGCTTGGTTCAACCCAATTTGATTAGGATTAGAATTTTACTCATAAAGGGTACTTTAGGTCTCTTTTTAAGTGGGTCAAATAAATGGTCAAAGCTTGATTTGAGTTTGATTGAACTCACATATGGACTTATGATTGAAATATAAATCCATTTGCAAGTGGTTTGAAGTCAAATGAGTTTTGATTCACTTGACAATTTCTAGTTTAAGGGGTGAACATGGGTTTGACTTAGGTTTGATTTTTGAATTGAATTTTGATTTGGTGATTGAAGTTTATGTTTATATTTGGATTCATGATTGAAGGATTGATTGAATCATGAAGAAAAAATCAAGGGTTTGGCTTGATTTGAAATTGAGTTGGCTAAGTTCAAGATTTTGACTTGAAAGGCTTAGGTTGAATTTTGATTGAATTTGAGTTTGGTTTTTGGAGTTAGTTTTGGCTATTTGAATTTATATTTCATTCATATATGTGAATATAAATGAGAATATAAATGGTTATGAAAAAATTTTATTTGATTTGAAGTGATTTGAACTTGATCTTGGCTAAGTCCTTAAGAGAAAATCAAAGTGACTTAGGAAAGATTTTGAATTTGGATTTGAATTTTGGGTTTAGTTTGATTGATTTGAATTTATATTTCATTTATATATGTGAATATAAATGAGAATATAAATGAATTGTGAGAAAATTTCATGAATTTAAGGTGATTTGAATTTGATTAAGGCTTGATCCTTAAGAGGGAATTAAGGACTTAGGAAATATTTTGAACTTGGAATTAAATTTTGGATTTAGTTTAATTGATTTGAATTTATATTTTATTTATATATGTGAATATAAATGAGTTATGATAAAATTTCATGAGTTTGAATTGATTTGAACAAGATTTAGGCTAAGTCCTTAAGAGGAGCTTAAAGGACTTGGACAAGATTTGGAATTTCAATCATGGGCTCAAATCATAAGTTTCAATCATGGGTTTCAATCATGTGGCATTGAATTAAGTTTGGGAGAAATCAATTAAGCTAGAATTGATTTAGGTTTGATGTTGATTTGATTTGGAGTCTGACTTGAAGGAAGGAAGTGAGGAATGTGGTTCAAGCTATAGGGTAAGCAAATTTTCCTAACACCCCTAAGGTATGACCTATTCCTATGGCTAACTCTTCTAAATCTCTAGGTCTAGGTTGAGTGTCCACCTAATCACTAGATGTATCTTAAGACTAAGGATATCTTAAAGTCTAAGAGGGGTCCTATGTTTTAGATGGAAGGGTTGAGAGCTCAACCTAAAAATGAGGTTAATAATTGTCAAATCGGGAAGTAAACCCGGATTACGGTGGACACGCTTTCCCGTGGATCACCCAATCTAAGATCGGATGGCCACGATCAGATCCCGCAATTAAGGAGGAAATAGAGGCGGATCTAATGTGATCAGATCAGGATCATCCATTATGATCACGCGGAACAGACGGCCCGTGATCTGTCTCCTTTGAATGGTGAAAGATAGATACCATCTTTCTCCATTCGATCTGAGCTCATCAGAGCTTAGATTGGGATCAAATTGATCCCACACCATCAAGAGAGGAGACGAGTGCATCCAACGGTTAAAAATGCATGACATACAAATTTCCTTTGGAGCTTTGATTTGAGGTGGGTTATTCTATGAACCAAGCTCCTCCTATTTAGTGTTCGATCTTGATTGAAGTATGGCTTCCGGTGGTTTTGGAACTCAAAGAATGATTTGCTTGGCTTCGATTAGTTGTGGTGAAGGTGTGTGCAAGTTTAATTGGAGTTTGGTTGAGAAATGGGTGGGTTTGAATCAAGAGAAGTCTCCCTTATTTTGGTTTCACACGCATAGAGAAATGGCCAATCGAGGGAGGCTTGGGGTGCTCTAGGAGTCTCTCAGGGATTTCAAAATCACTCAAGGGAATCATAGAATGAAATGGTGACCAATGCTGCTCGAATTAAGGGAGCATACCCCAAAATTGAGTTCAGATGATCCGCCATCATTGAGGCATCAGAGGCATCACCGTCAGCTCCATGTGGCTCACCAGGAGTGGAAGAAGCTATGACAGGAGCTCAAGGCAAGATATGGGAGGATTGAGTTGGGTTGGTCTTTTGGGTGCTCAGGTATGAAGAGAGTTGACTTAATTCTCCTCCCTTTGGTACATGGTTGATCCTAGTGATTCTAGGGTAGGCTAGGGAGGTTAGACATACCCCATTTGGCAATGGGATGACTGTCATGGTGATGAGAGAGTAGACCTTGCCTCTTATGGCAAGAATCCAATGCAAATGAGCTTATCCAATGGTTAATTCCCATGGGTTGGGTCCCACTTGGATTTGGGCTAGTTTGGGAATGATCTAGGGATAGTTTGGGTCGGGTTTGGCCAGCTCCTAGGGTCCCATGGGTTGGTTTAGCTTCATATAGTCAAATGGGTTCAAATGGGTTAAGTTGGGTTGGGTTGACCAATTGGTCAAATTGGGTCAAACTAAGGCTTGAGTTAGGTTCAAATGATGTTTTGAAGAGTTTTGGTTCAAGTGGTTTTGATTAATTAGGCTTAAGTTTGATTTTGGTTCATTTGGATTCAAATAGGTCAAATGGGCTAAGTTGACCAATTTGACCAAATTGGGTTAGTGTTAGTTTCATGTTCAATTGATTAATTAAAATGATTGTAGTTTTTTTGGTTTGATTTGGGTTTGATTTGGATTTTTAATTTGACCAGGTCAATTTGGGCAAGTTATCAAGTCAATGACCAATTGGTCAATTGGGCTCAATCATAGCCTTGGTCAAGTTAAATAAATGATTTGGAATGAATTTGAGTCATTGGTTGCAATCAATTTGATCAAATCATGATTTGACCCATTTTGGCTTTTTAGGCCAATTTGGGTCAACTTAGGTCAAATGGCCAATTGGTCTTGGTTTAGCTCAATTGAAGGTTTGATCATGTTCAATCATTGATTATGCATGGGTTTGAATCAATGATTTCAATCAAATTGATATATGGTGAGTTTTGGCTAGTTTGGGTTTCATTTGGGCTAAAGGTTGACTCGATCAAAGGACCAAGTTGACTTGGTTTGACCTAATTCAAGCTAGTTGATCACCCTAGGATGATTGTTGATCATGTTATGGGGTTTGGATGGGCTTAGTTCAATCCAATTTGGGTTGGATTAGGACTTGGCTCAAAAAGGGTCTTTAGGTCACTTTGGGTCAAGTGGACCTAAATGGGTCAATTGGTTTGGTTTTGGCTTGATTCAAGTTTAGTTGAACTCACATATGATCCTAGGATGAAGATATAAATCCAATTGTAATTAGTTTAGAGTCAAATTAATTTTGGTTCATATGACAATTTCAAGTCAAATGGGGTCAACATGGGTTTGACTTGAGTTGACTTGGATTTAGTTTGATAATTATAATTTGTGTTTATATTTAAAATAATGATTGAAGGAATGATTGAATCATGAAGAAATCCATGAGTTTTGAGTTGATTTGGATATCATTTAGTTAAGTTCAAGAAATTAGCTAAAAAGCTAAAATTGGAAGTTTGATTTGAGGTTTGGTTTTTGCCATTTGGATTTATATTTCATTTATATTTGTGAATATAAATGAAGATATAAATGATTCATGAGAAAATCACTTGAGTTTGGAGTGATTTGGAAGCAAATTTGACCAAGTTTTAATGATGTAGGCCAAAGGGGCCTAAGTAGGGAATTGATTTAGTTTGATTTATTTTTGGTCATTGGAGGGAGGGTTTTATTTATATTTGAATATAAATGAAGGAATAATTGATTTATAAAGAAGTCAATTGAGTTTGGGTTGATTTGAGTTGATATTTGATTAAGCTTATGAAGGCAGATCCATATGGCTTGAGAAAGGTCTTAGTTTGATTTAATTTAGTTTGATTTGGTTTTCGCTATTTAAATTTGGATTTCATTCATATTTTTAAATATAAATGAAGGAATGATAGATTTATAAAGAAATCAACCAAGTTTGATTTGGTTTAAAGGGAGTTTGGCTAAGCATATGAAGGTGGTTCATATGTCTTAGGAATGAATTTGATTTTGGGTTTCAATCATTTTATTTGGAATTTGGGTTGGGATTTGGTTTGAGATTGAATGGATATTTGAGAAAATCAATTGATTTGAGGTTGATTTGAATTTGGTTAGAGCTAAGTCCATAAGATAAAATCAAAGGCTTAGGAAGGCTTTTTGGAATTTGAATTTAATCACGGGCTTCAATCATTTGATTTGGAGTTGATTTATCATTTTGGATTTGAATTTGAGGTTTGGTTTGGAAGAAGGAAGCAAGGATTGGGTTTAAGGCTATAGGGTAGGCAAGTCTTCCTAAATCTCTAAGGAATAACCCATTCATATGACTAACTCTTCTAAGTCTATAGGCTTAGGTTAAATGTTCACCTAATCACTAGAAGTGTCTTAAGACTAAGGAGCTCTTAGTGTCTACAAGAGTCCTAGATCT
Organism: Cymbidium sinense; assembly: GCA_021442155.1. Lineage (NCBI taxonomy): Eukaryota > Viridiplantae > Streptophyta > Magnoliopsida > Asparagales > Orchidaceae > Cymbidium > Cymbidium sinense. The sequence goes on along the minus strand of CM038226.1, from coordinate 98,860,198 downwards.
ATGATGAGGAAGTTGAGAGCTCACTCCAAAAGTGAGGTCAACATGAAACAATCACTTTTTTCTCATCAAAGTATGAATGTTACCCTCAACCAATTCAAAGAAGAGAGTTCAAACTAGTCACCTAGCTATCTTTGAAAAGAAGAATAGTCTAATTTTATATGTGATATATCACTACGTACTCAAAATATAATGCTTTGCATTTATTGTGGGATCCAAGAAGACTTAAGTCTACCTTAGCTAAAAAAGGCTTTATGCCTATCAAATATATCCTATGATTCATAATTGAAAGGGCTGAGCCATCAGGAACATACGGCTATGTCACCGTAATATAATGGTGTCATTTGGTGGCAACCACCGATCAGAGGACTCTGGTCGTAACCGCATCATATGTGGAGCCTACTGACCAAACCACGCGGACAGAGGACTCGAGCCACATCTTTACTGGCATGAGATTATTTGGTTTTGAATATAGTTATTTATTTGACTTGACATTTTTGTGCTAGTTTTCTCTGCCATCCCCAACAAACGATTGTGGATGGGTGGATGAGTTGTTTGCTATAAGTATTTAAATAATAAATTTCATTTAGTTCAAATATTTTCTTAGTTAAAATTTAGTTTTAAGATGAATTAATTTAGAGCTCAAATATCTTTTAATGATAATATCCCCTCCAGTTGAGATTTTAATCAACATGGCATCATCGGTAGACCTTGTCACCGCTATTTTAGTGAGGATCGGTCTACAACTTGCATTTATAAATTTGAATTTGAGATATAATAATTTAAAAATATGAATAATAGTAATTGCCTCTGGTTGAGATTTTCATTCAACATAGCCATTATCGGGGTAGACCTTGTCAACACTACTTATTTGCTAGTAGAGGATCCCTGACTTATATGTAGAAATTCTTTAAGAAATTGATATCATAATGCATCTTATCAACTCCATTACAAATATAGAGGATTATGTCTTATGATATAATGTAATTTAAATTCATTTAGAAGTTGATTATTTAGTATACCGTGTCAACTCCATTTCAAACATAGAGGATTAGGCCTACTATGATCATATTCTATGGAGCTGAATACTTATATCTTTCATTAACTTGATTTAGCATATGAAGATATTTATTAGCTTATAGTCATAAATGATTGAATTGATTTCATCATTTTTCTCCCCACCCCCCTTTCTTTTTAAACCCGCGTAACATCCTCAGACACTAAGTTTAAGTATTTAGTATATATGTCGGGGTCCATGCAGGTATTTAGAGATTTTAATTTTATTTCTAAATTATGAGATTGATTTCATATTTATCTAATCTCAACTTAGCCTACGCAGGTTTTTCAGACATTAGAATTTGCACTTTAAATCTCTATGTCTGAACACGTGCAGATGTTTTTAACTTAGATAATTTTATCTAATTAATGAAATCATTGATTTTGAAAATCATAATTAGAATAAGAATTTTCTAATTTTTGGATTGAAGGAAGCTCCTTCATTTGTGCAAAATTTAATTTAATGTCGCCTTCTATCTGCTTGAACAAAGAATTACAAATCCGGTGGCGAGGAAGATATTTTAAATTGTTCTAATATCTTATTAGATCCCTTGAAATAACATATATTGAAGTGCCATATTTTTATTTACTGCTAACATATTCAATTCACTTCAAGTTCATAAATCTGTTTGAGTTCAATTCATCTTTCTTTATTTGAAATATAATCTTCAAATTCATTTCAAATTCGTTCCCATTTATAATTCACAATTCAATTTGATATCAATTTTATTTTAGCGAGCTTAGGAAAGGCTATTTATTTAGCTTGAATTTTGTTTGCAAGTATGAATTTTGGATAAAATTTTGGTAGCATTTTGGCAGTATTCTAGCATCATCCCCGCGTAGGGGGCTACATCGGAACTGGCTTGGCTTACCCAGTACACCCTATTGAGCATAACGGACGGTGTCTTGCAACACCACAGTCGAATCTTCATACCCACTAAGCCATATTGAGCATTAGTGGGATCTTTGATCACGTGCATAAAAGAAAATATATATGCAATTTCAAATCATTCAAATTTTATTTTAGATTATCTATTTTGATGTGCTCAATTTCTTTTTTTAAATGAATCTTGATTCCCCCTCGCCCTTTTTAAGTCCAAAATTTAATCAAAGGGGGCTACATCAGAACTATTTTGGCTTACCCGGTACACCCTATTGAGCGTAGTGGATGACATCTTGTGACACTACAACTGAGTCTTCATACCCACTAAGCCCTATTGAGCATTAGTGGAGTCTTCGATCACCTACATGTAGCAAACATATATATGCAATTTCTACACATTCAAATTTCATTTTAGATTATTTATTTTTGATGTGCTTGATTTCTTTTTAAATGAATCTTGATTCTTCCCCCCTTTATTAAGTCCAAAATATAATCAAAATTTTGGTAGCATTTTGACAGTATTTTGATGTCATCCCCGTGTAGGGGGCTACATCAAAATTATTTTGATTACCGATGCTCTATTGAGTGAAGGATGACATCTTATACACCACCCGAGTCTTCATACCCACTAAGTCTATTGAGCATTAGTGGGGTCTTCGATCACCTGCATGTAGCATTTCGATAGTATTTTGGTGTCATCCCCGCATAGGGGGCTACATCAAAACTGCTTTGGCATACCCGGTATGCCCTATTGAGAGTAGCGGATGGCATCTTGCGACACCACAACTGAGTTTTCATACCCATTAAGCTCTATTGAGCAGTAGTGGGGTCTTCGATCACCTGCATGTAGCAAACATATATATGCAATTTCTACACATTCAAAGGGGGTTGCATCTAATAATTTTTTGCTTACTTTGTGCCCTATGAAGGAAGCTGCGGTCTTATGACACCACATCTGAATTTAATCTTTTCATGCCCTGATAAGCATGATGAGACCTTCAAACCTGCATAAAGAAGTACATACATATGCATATATTTTTCATATATTTTCATACATTCATAATCTACAACACTAATGATTTTGTGTGAGTTCGGCTAGCAGGGATTGAATATAAAATATTGGAGTGTTGATTATTTGGATTGAATAGGTGAGAAATGCTAGAAACCTAGCAAAGAACCTACTTGATGACGGTGTTCTTTCTCAATTTTCATCATTTGCAAGGAAGGAAAGAGAGGCTGTTTGGCTGCAAGAATAATGGAAATGCTGAAAACCTATAGGAGAGCCTGCCTGATGACGGTGTTGCTTCTCAGTTTCTATCATTTACAAGGAAAGAAAGAGGAGATGGACATGGCAGACATGGTGAAGTTTGAAATGAACTTGTAGGTTGAGACACTTAGTGTCCATTTTTAGAAGCCTTCTAAGGAAATGGATGAGCAGCTTTGTGCTTGGGCCAAGGAGGTGGGACATGTTCGCTTATTCCATTTTTTTGAACTTTTAAAAGTATTTTTGTGCATGGTTCCTAATCTGGATAACTATCTTTGACCCAACAAATGCTTCTATCTTCTTCCATTAACGATCAAAGAGCTGGAAAGCCTCTAGGAACTTGTCGTGCTCTTGCTCTATCCAACTCTCCCTTGACTTAGTGATGGTGTATAGCTTACGGATCTTCTTGTTCGGATCCTCAAGCTCCTCACCGCAGGTGAAGGTGGTAATAGAACCCAACACCTGGAAAGCCAAGCCCGCAGGAAACCCCTTCTGCTGCTGATGATGATGTTGCACAGAATCCACACTAAAGCCTACTTATCCTTTGAACTTGCTATCGCCACCTTCATCCACCATAATAGAGGATAACATAGAGATCCAATGCTACAATCCACAAGAAATTCTCTTCACACCCTAATTCGATATGTCTCCACAATTGATTCTCTCTGCTTGTGTGGACTGGTTTCTAGAGAAGAGATGTTTCTAGTGTGTTTAGGTCTAGGCTTCATTTTGGTTGAGAGTAAGAGATGGAAGGGCAGAGACGGCTTGGGATGGGAGAGGAAAAATGGGCAAATGGCATTGGACGTGAAAGGGCTGGCTGGAGCTCGGAGAGTGGGAATAGAGAAAGAGAGAGGGAAAATGAGAGATTTTACCTATGCAGTGGAAAGAAGAGTGGAGGCTTGGAAGAAGTTGTAGGGTTCCTTTTTTTGCAGAAAATCCTAGCTGTCCCTTTGTCTTGGGAGGGAAAAAAAGGGATTAGGACTCTTAATTGCATATCAGTTACTTTCCTTGTGAGCTTAGGCGGGATTCTCTTTTTTTTTTAAATATTTGAATAAGATTGGATCTATTTTGGAAATAATTTATACCTAATTTTTTTGAATTGATTCTGAAATAATTCGGATATCAAGAAATCATATATGATCAAAATTAAAGAAAATATTTGATTTTAGTTATTTTTTGTGGTAATATTTATGCAAAAAATTATTCAAAATTAATCTCATGCAATATGGATGTCATTTCTAGGAAAATTCAATGTTCTGGATTCAATGACATAGTCCATTTTACAATTGGAGGTTGTTTGATTAAAGTCAGCACCGAATCGAGCCAATTTTGATTCAAAGTTATGCATCATCACTTTCTTTGAACGCAATCGCATTAGTGCTACCAATACATGTAGTCTCATTTAATAGATTTCAATGTTTCAACATTAACGACATGACCAATTTTGTAAATGGAGGTTGTTTGGGCATCATCGCAACTTCCAGACCTTAGTATGCACGTAGGCACATCGACAGATTTCCTTCTTGATCGATCGACCATTGAATTATGCAATATGTATATTCTGATTAATTTTGATGTTCTGAACACAATGGAAAAGTCTGTTCATTGATCAAAGACCATTTCGACTGGTTTCGATAATGTTGAGTGTATTTTAGTTCTGATTTGCGCATCATTGCTTCCAAAGTTTGTTGAATTTGGCTTGTGAGTTCAACTTGACTGATGGAGCATACATGTAGGTCAATAAATGGCCCCCAATAGATATGGTGTGCATATGAAGTGAACCATGTTTATTGCAAACTAGTTGACCATACAAGATCTGACCTGATTTATTTTTATTGATCGAGGTAGGAAGAGAGATACCTTCGGCCATATGCTTAATGCTTTGATAGGCTTGAAGAAGGTCTCATCTTAGTGGTTTATATCTTTAATCCTCCTTTTGCCTTAGCTTCGTAGATAGTAGGCTTGGTGAAGGAAGGATTTTATTTATTTTGTGATTTAGGTTTCTTACGTCTATTTCGAGCTTGGCTCACTTGATGAAGGATTGACCGATTTGTCTAACTCAACTTGTCAGGATGATGTGCATACCTTCGATCCTTTGCTTATTGCTTTAGTAGACTTGTTGAAGGATTAACCTGATTTGTTCAGATTGACTTGTCAGGAGGATGTGCATACCTTTGGTCTTTTGCTTATTGCTTTAGTGGACTTATTGAAGGATTAACCTGATTTGTCCAGATTGACTTATCAGGAGGATGTGCATACCTTTGGTCTCTTGCTTGTTGCTTTTGGCAGACTTGTCGAAGGATGCGAGCTAACGACCTAGTCTTCAAGATGAGCATTAGGTCTATGGCAAGAAGTCGTCGATCCAACACTTGATGTTTTAGTGGATTGGTTGACTATAAAGTTCTCCTAGTTCAGCTGCGAGCTTTTTACGAACTCTAAGATAACTTTGCTTGCTGCTTTGTCGGACTTGTTGAAGAAGTTATATAGGTTTATGATTTGTGGTTACTTAGACCTCTTCTTAGATCCTCTCTTGATTCATCGATTTGGAAAAATTCTCTAGATGGATGCTTAAATTTATGAGTTGGATCACTTTGGAGGATAGATAGCTCTAGCATTCAAGTTGTCTTCTACATGCTCGAGTGAACATTTTCTATTATTCACACATAACCACTATACCTAACCAAATTTAATTATAAATGTCATTTGGGTATTTCAGTATGAGTCATGATGTCAACCCAAAATAGACATAAGTGCTTTTCTAATATAAAAATTAAAAATGCCCCCTGTATGATAAAGAATTTTTAAGCTAAGATAAAGAGGTACTTATATCTCTTTTTATATCAATTATAATAGTATTGAACTTATTTTCAATCACCACATGTGTATACTTCATCTTGGGATATCAGCAGAAGGCATGATATCAACCTAAATAAATATATAAAAATACCCCTGTCTTGTAGGGAGAATTTCATCACAACTCAAAATGTGTAAAGAGAATTTTGATTATTTCATATATATATATATATATATATATATATATATATATATATATATATATATATATATATATATATATATATATAATATGAGAGTCATGATATAATGTTTATCCAATCATGCAATTATGTGAACTAAGACGTGATACTTCGAGATAATGACCATTGATGGGTGGCATAGGTCCACCACTCAATCAACAAGTCGGTAGGCTTTTCCTTCAGATTATACCTTCTGATGTAAAGGCCTTTCCAATTAGCAAATTTACCAATGATTCTTTGTGAGGGATTATCGCCTTCGACCAAGACTAACTCTCCTCTTTGAAAAGTTTGAGGAAACCTTGTCCATCAAGGCTTTAGACATTCTTGCTCGATAGATTTCTATGCTTTGTTGAGATTGAAGTCTAATTTCATCAAACATGTCAATATCTTCCATTTGTAAATGTGTGTTCTCCTATTGAGTGAGATTATATTGGATGGCTACTCAAAGTGATGGTAGTTTGACTTCTAGTGGCAAAACTGTTTCGACTCCAAAAGTTAGAGCATAAGGAGTGGCTTTAGTTGGCATATTGTAAGAAGTTCTATATGCCCATAATGCCTCGAGCATTTTTATGTGCCACCCTATTTTATTTCTTGTGAGGATCTTTTTAAGTAGCTTGATCAGTGTTTTATTAAAAGCTTTTTTCCAAACTATTGGCTCTTGGATTATAAATTGATAAATATCGCCAATCAATTTTGTATCGATTAGTGAATTTATAGATCTTTGCACTCACGAATGCTGGGCCACAGTTTGAGATAACTCATCGTGGTATATCAAATCTATAGATAACATTATAGGTGAAGAAGTCAATGACTCGATCAGCAGTAACCTCTTTAAACAGAGCTGCTTCGGTCCACTTAAAAAAATAGTCAGTTGCTGCTAAGATAAAGTGATGACCTAATGACGATGGTGGATCAATAGGTCTGATTATATATGTTCCCCAACACTCAAATGGCCAAGATGTGACTATTGGATGTAGTGGATTTGGATGTTGATGAATGAGATTTTCATGGACTTGGCATTCATGGCACCTATTGCATGATCAATACAATCTTTCACCATCAACGACCAATAATATCTCATTCTCTTGATTTTTGCTGCCATTTTAGGACCTGATTGATGTGCCCCACAAAGTCCTTCATTAATTTCAGACATAACTTTGTTGGCTTCATCCATTCCTAAGCATCGCAACCACATTTGTTCAAAGGATCTATGATATAATGTATCATTAACATAGACATATCGTAGGATACTTTTCATAATTTGCGTAGCTAGTGATTTATTGCTCGATAATTTGCTTTCCTTGAAATAATCGATGAAGGGTTGTCTCCAATCATCAGGCTCTTCCACTATGAAAGCTTCACATGATTTCTTTGTAGAACTTTTGAGCTTTTCTATCTCTTGTACTTATTCTTTGGGAGAATGAGGAGCAATTTGAAAAGCTTCCTATTGGCTTGAGTTTGATGTCCCCTCTAACTATGGGGAATATGGATTTATTGGCTGTAGAACTCGATAGGTGAAGACTTCTATCAACACATGCTCATTGTTCATGCTTGCCATCTCTTTGGCTAGTTTAGCTAAGCAGTCTGCTTTGCTACTTTTGGATCAAGAGACTCGAGTCAATGTAACATTCAAAATTTGTGTCATTAACTTGATAACTTGTTTATGATAATAAGCTAACTCAAGCTTGGTGATCTTATACATTCCCAAAACTTGATTGATGATCACCGAGAGTTTCCAAAAACTTGCAAATTTTGGATACCTATCACAATATCTTCTTCAAGACCCACTATCAAAGCCTCATACTCAGCTTCATTACTAGTTCGAGGTTCAGTCAAGCCATATGAATGTCTTATGATGCCTCTTTCTGGTGTTATAAATATGAGGCCAATATCGACTCGCGCATTGGGTAGTTCGAGGTTGCGCTGGCTTGATCGAAGATGGTCCATCAAAATACATCTCCGGATCTACTTTTCTCTTTCATTATAGATAGAGCTCATTGCAAGTCATCATTAAGCGATCTAGGATAGGATGCGCAAGAAGTCCCAAGATCCGCCTTCACTACTTGGGGTAATGCATATACAATAAATTATAATAAGAGTACCGCCATAGAGTTAAATGACCACAATGTTAGTCTCATCAAGAACTTCAGATCAACCTTTGAGATTAGTGTGATTCTATGAGAAAGCATGTAGTGGTGAAGCTTCTGAATTGCAAATATCAATGCCAGATAATGCCTTTCTATTGGAGAGTGTTGACCTCATTTTTAGGATGAGCTCTCAACCCCTCCATCTTAGACATAGGACTTCTCTTAGATTTTAAAAGATCCTTAGTCTTAAGACACATCTAATGATTAGGTGGACACTTAACCTAGCCCTAGAGACTTAGAAGAGTTAGCCATAGGAATAGGTCATGTCTTAGGGGTGTTAGGAAAATTTGACTATTCTTGAACCAAATTCCTCACTTCCTTCCTTCAAGTCAAACTTAAATCAATTCCAACTTAATTGATTTTTTCCAAACTCAAATCAATTCCAAATGATTGAGATCCATGATTGAAACAAATGATTGAAGCTTATGATTGAAATTCAAGGTTTAAAATATTTCCTAAGTCCTTTGATTCCCTCTCATGGACTTAGCCTAAATCAAATATAAATCAATTCAAATTCATGAAATTCTCTCACAACCCATTTTTATTCTCATTTATATTCACATATATAAATGAAATATAAATTCAAATCAATCAAATCAAATTCTAAATTCAAATCCAAATTAAAATTTTTCCTAAGTCACTTTGACTCCCTCTTAAGGACTAAGCCTAAATCAAATTCAAATCACTTCAATTAATGAAATTTTCTCATAACTCATTTATATTATCATTTATATTCATATATATAAATGAAATATAAATTCAAACAATCAAAACCAACTCCAAAAATCAAACTCAAATTCAATCAAAATCCAACCTAAGCCTTTCAACTCAAAATCTTGAACTTAGCAAATCAATTTAAAATCAAGCCAAACTCTTGGTTTTTCTTCTTGATTTAATTAACCCTACATTCATGAATCCAAATATAAACACAAACTTCAATCATCAAACCAAAACTCAATTCAAAAATCAAACCCAAGTCAAACTCATGTTCACCCTTTTGAACTTGAAATTGTCAAATGAATCAAAACCCATTTTTACTTCAAACCACTTGCAAATGGATTTATATTTCAATCATAAATCAATATGTGAGTTCAATCAAACTCAAATCAGGCTTTGATCAAGCCATTTGATCCACTTAGGCTCACTTGACCCAAAGTGACCTAAAGTACCCTTATGATCCAAATTCTAATCCTAACCGAATTGGATTGAACTATGCACACCTAAGCCTATCATCTTGATCAAAAATCATCATAAGATGATTAATCACTCAAATTGGGTCAAACCAAGTCAGACCTAAGGGTTGACCAAGTCAACACTTAGCCAAAATCAAACCTAAACTACCCAAAATCCATCGTAGGCCGAATTGATTGAAACCATTGATCAAAACTCATTCATGATCAATGTTTGAACTTGACCAAGTCAACATTTGAGCTTAACCTAGAAATTGGCCACTTGACAAGTTGACCCAACTTGACATAAAAGTCAAAATGTGTCAAAACTTGATCTAAGCCAAATTGATTGAAACAATGGGTCAAGTTCATTCCAAAATGATTGTTGAACTTGACCAAAGCCTTAATTGATAACTACATAACCCAGCAATTGACCATGAACCCAACTTGACCTAAAAGGTAAAATTGAGACAAACTCAAATATAAACCAAATTGATTGGAAACAAAGATACCAATGTATTTTATATGACCAACCAAACATAAACCAACCCATGATCTAACCTAAATAGATCTGTTGGCCTCATTTTTAGAATGAGCTCTCAACCCCTCTATCTTAGACATAGGACTCCTCTTAGACTTTAAGAGTTCCTTAGTCTTAAGACACATCTAGTGATTAGTTGGACAGTCAACCTAGCCTTAGAGACTTAGGAGAGTTAGCCATAAGAATAGGTCATGCCTTAGGGGTGTTAGGGAAAACTTCCTACCCTTAGCTTAAACCATTCCCCACTTTCCTTCTTTCAAGTCAAACTCCAAATCAATTCTCATTTGATTTTTTCAAAACTCAAATCAACTCCATATGATTGAAATTCATGATTGAAATCTATGATTGAAACCCATGATCAAAATCCATCAAAAGTCCTAAGTTCAAATTTCTAAGTCCTTAATCCTTTCTTAACTTAGCCAAAACCATGATCAAAACCAATTCAAATCTTTGAGATTTTCATAATCCATTTATATTATCATTATATTCACATATATAAATGAAATATAAAATCAATCAAATTAAACTCAAAATTCCAAATCAATTCATGAAATTTCTTTAAGTCTTTAATTTTCCATTAATGGACTCAGTCTAAATCTTGATCAAACCATTTCAAATTCATGGGATTTTCTCAAAACTCATTTATATTCTCATTTATATTTACATAGATAAATTAAATATAAATATAAATCAATCAAATCAAATGAAAAAATTAAATTTCCAATTTTAAATTTTTCTAAGTCCTTTAATTTTCTATTAAAGGATTTATCCAAAACCTTAATCAAACTAATTCCAAAATCATGGGATTTTCTCAAAACTCATTTATATTCTCATTTTGTATTCACATATAAATGAAATATAAATATAAATCAATCAAATCAAACCCTCCAATTAAATTCTTAATTTAAAAATTTCCTAAGTCCCTTAATTTTCTATTAATGGACTTAGCCTAAATCATCATCAAACCATTTCAAATTTATGGGATTTTCTCATAACTCATTTATATCCTCATTTATATTCACATATATAAATGAAATATAAATATAAATCAATCAAACTAATTCAAAAAATTCAAATCCCTACTCCAAATTTTCCTAAGTCCTTTAAATCCTTCTTAATGGACTTAGCCCAAATCATGATTAAACCCCCTCAAATAATTGAAATTTTATCATGATCAATTTATATTCTCATTTATATTCACATATATAAATGAAGTATACATTAAAACAATCAAAACCAATTCCAAAAATCAAACTCAAATCACTCAAAATCCAATCTAAGCCTTTCAAGTCAAAATCTTGAACTTAGCCTAATCAATTTCAAATCAAGCCAAACCCTTGATTTTCCTTCATGATTCAATCAACCATACAATCATGAATTCGTATATAAATACAAACCTCAATCACTCAATCAAAACCCAAGTCAAAAATCAAACCCAAAATCCCTTCATATTCTTCCTTTGAATATGAAATTGTCAAATGGATCAAAACCCATTTGACTTCAAACCACTTGTAAATGGATATATATTTCAATCATAAGTCCATATACAAGATCAACCAACTTCAAATCAAGCTTTGACCAAACCATTTGACCCACTTAGACTCATTTGACCCAAAGTGACCTAAAGTACCCTTATGAGCCAAATTTTAATCCTAACCAAATTGGATTGAACCAAACTCATCTATGCCTCTCATCATGATCAACAATCATCATTGGGAGGATAAATCAATCAAATTAGGTCAAACCAAGTCAAACCTAAGGGTTGACAAGTCAACACTTAGCCCAAAATGAAACCTAACATAACCAAAATCTACCATAGGCCAAATTGATTGAAACCATTGATTTAAGTTCACTTAGGACTTATGTTTGAACTTGACCAAGCCAACATTTGAGCCTAACCTAGCCCAATTGGCCACTTGACCCAAGTTGACCCATTTTGACCTAAAGGGTCAAAATGTGTCAAGATTTGATCTAAGCCAATTTGATTCAAACCAATGGGTCAAGTTCATTCCAAATCACTTGTTGAACTTGACCAAATCCTCAATTGGCCAACTAGACCTAACCTAGCCCAATTGACCTTAGACCCAACTTGACTTAAAGGGGTCATGTTGAGCCAAATTTGAACATAACTAAAATTGATTGGAAACAAAGATACCAATCCACTCCATATGATTAACCTAACCTAAACCTACCCGTGACCTACCTCAAATAGGTCAACTTGACCCATTTGACCTAAATGAAGTCATATGAGACAAATTCAAAACTAAACCATATTGAATCAAACCAAAGCAACCAAAATATTTCAAATGGTGATATGAACTTGACCCAACCCTTGGTTTGACCCAATTTAACCTAAGTTGACCCATTTTGACCTAAATGGGTCAACATGAGCCAAACCCTATCAAATGAATTCCAAATTTCATGAAACTTGGCCAAACCTAGTTTCTCCACATACCCAACATATCCAATGTAAAAAAATAAGCAAAATGACCATTCTACCCTAGGCCAGAACAAATTTTGGCTTAATCCATGGGTAATTTGGTCATACCCTCACGCTCACTTGAGGCTTTCAGCTCAAGAGGACCTAATAGAGTGGTGGTGCCAACCCAATGGGTTTGGGTCAGCCCAATTGGTCCCTAGACCAAACCCAACCCCATGGGTCAAAACTCAAAATTCAAACTCCCTCTCCCACTCAAATTCAAGCACATGGGAGGTTGGCAATCCACTCCTCAAACCAACCATGTGAACACTCTAACTGATCAAACAACCACTAAGCTCAATTGGATCAAAATAAGAGGATGGACCCGATCCTTCAAGGGGAGATATACTCCCTAATTCATTCATAATTTCACCTCTATTGATTGAAGCTAAGGAGCTCAGAACAAGCATCATAGACTATTCCCAAGCTTCTTAGAGAGGATTTAAAAACTCCATTTCTCAATTTTCAGAGTTTGAAAATAGGGGAAGTCCATTGAAGAGCTAACTTCCAATTGCTCTTGCATACTTCATCAAGGAGCTAAGTCGAGTGCACCCAAGCTCTTTGGAGTTCCACAAGGAAGAGAATTAGATCAAGCCGCAAGCCAAAGGAGGAGGTGGTCCATCTACCAATCCACAACCTCAAGTGCTCATACTCAACAGCTTGTCTCAACCGCATGAAGCTTCTCCAAGGGAATCGAGCATCGGTGATCACCTAGGTAGTATGAGATTTTGACCATTAAACTCAATGTGGTGTGGAGCTTTGTGAAAGAAATTTTAATCCCATAGATTTTTTACCATTGGATGTGCCACTCTTTAGCTTTAGATGGTGTGGGTTGAGTTTAGTTTGAATCCCAGCTCAATCGAGCTCGGATCTTCCCGTTGATCATGGACAGTCTCTATTGATCAAGGGGAAGAACTTGGGAGATCTCAGCCCATCATCCGCATATTTTGGATGGACAGCCGAGATAATTCCCCACGTTTAGATATCCGTTATCTATTTTTAAAATCGCAGGGAGATCTATGGCCATCTGATCTTTGATTGGACGACAGAGATCAAAGCGATAGCCATTTGATTTGACAACTAAGTAATCCCTCACGGACGCATGTATGCACACCGCCGCATCGCAGCCGCGGAGCTAGTGATTAGTTAAATGTTTTAATTATTCTAATTAATTTAGATCTTCTAAAATTCATAACTCCCTCTAGAAAATTCAAAATTATGAAATAAAATCCTATGGAAAGATAATTCAACCTAGAATATTTTAAAATTAATTTCAATGGGTTTTGAATTATAATTTTCTCTGATTTTGGGTTTTATTAAAAACTTTATTTTGCTAATTACTTTTTGATTAAGCTTCTGATTAATCCCAAATTTCTTGGGTATGATTTAAGGATGACTTCTGCCTCCCCTATTTTTCTTGGAATTTATTGAAGGCTTGATTAAAAGAATTGCATTTGGATTTATTCATTACCCTCTTTATGTAATTAAAGATAATTAAGGTGTAATTAGAGATTTTAATCCATGATTAGGGTTGATTAAGGTCAAATCCAGTAAGTAGGAGGTTTTTGGAATATTTTGGAGGCATTTCCCCTAAGCTATTCGCTAAACCTCCTCTTTTCTCTTTAATCTCCTCTTATTTAAGGGGTTAATTCATTACTTATCCCCTTAATTAATTTCTAAAAATTTAAAAAGTTCCAAAACTTAATTAATATACTTTGGGTAGATGCTTAGGTGTTTAATAGCCTAAGTTCAATTAAGGAAATCAAAACCTAATTCATATGTGTGAAAGGGTGTTTTGAAATTACTTAAGCTAAACCCTTAGCTTAATTAACTATTAATTATGAGCCAAATTGCATTAGGCCTTTTTCTTATTAGGCATTGCAAAATTTAAATTCTTGTGAGTTTTTTATGTCATCTCATTGGCTCATAATTATTTAATTATTCTAAGGTGGTGTAAGTAAGAGTTAATTAAGTTACTTAAATCATACCTTAACCTAATTAACACATATAAATGGATCTAATTATCTAAAAATTAAACAAAACCAAACGCATGTGGGAATGGGTTAGGAACATCAAACTCATCTCACCTTTTCAAAATTAAATTAAACTCCAAACTAAACAAAAATCACTTTGAATTCACTTTGGTTTATTTTAAACTTCTTATTCTATAAGAATGTCTTTAGGATTTAAGTGAAGTGAACTTTTACATGCTTTGAATCTTTCCCAACATGTTAAACTTGTATGTCATGTGATTTCATGCATTCATATTTTTCAAATTCAAATTTTAAATGAAATTGTTTACTTTATGTCAAATTTGCATGTGTTGGCTAAAGTAGAAATATGAATGGATATTATCACTACTAAATCAAATTATTTTCAAAACATATAAATCAAATATTAAATCTAAAAAGTGTGCTACTTATACTTTTAATTATAAGCTTGCATGTGTAAGATATATAATGTATGCTTAGCATAGGTTTCCTTTCTTTCTTATATTGGTATAATTTTGAATAAGAATTTGGTGAGGAGTATGGTTCATTTGAAAAGAAACTAAACACCTAATTTTATATCTTATTCATCTCTATGCTACCACTTAAGAAGGGTTACCTATGCTAGCATACATAAATTGCATAAATAAAAATGAATCCATTAATACAACTTTTGAATTCTTCTTTTCCATTTAATTTCTTTTATACACATATTTGTATTTAAGAAAAATGGTATATTAGTCTAGACAACCCTGAGGTTGTGAGGCTTTAAGTAGCCCTAAGTAGGTCTTGTACTATACACCTCTGGTTAACAATGATGCTGTACTCACTTATGCCTTTCTTACTTTCATGTGTGTATGTGAAAATTTGGATAAGGAAAACCATTTCTACTTAAAAAATCATGCATATTCAACTTCTAAATTTCCTTAAATGGATTACTTAGCATACATCATAAAGTTTGTTAAACATTCTCATTTCTATGTATGAATATGCTTAGGGTCCATCAATATGCATGTTATACATGTTGGGAAAGAAATGAAGTAATGTGTGTTATAAAAATTTTGATTCATTTTATTTTATCTTAAAATGCCTTTCCTTTTGAATAGGTTTGTTTAGAGTTTATATAAACTTAGGATTAATTAAAATATTTAATCAAAACATTCACCTTAACAAAATTAAAATGTGAATCTACTTTAGAAATTACTTAGGTTAGGGAAGGAAAGAGAAGTTCTCTTATATTTTCCTCTCTTCATAACTTAGTAATTAATTGTAGAATCCACTTAAACCAAACCAAAATATGAAATAAAATCAACCCAAAATAATTGAACAACTTAAATGAAACCCTTCTCTAAGTTGAATATGTTTTCACACTTAGAAAATTTGAACTAAATCCATAGCTAAGCATACCACACAAGCCCTTCAAAGCACACACATTAGCCTAAGTCACCACTTCTAGCTTTAGGTTAGGTTGGTTAATGGTTTGATATTTATTTTATTTTATGATATATGTTTTTGACTGGATGTTAGGGTGTATACTCATAGAATGAATGGTAGGATGCTCTTATTCTAACTATTCTTTTCTGTAGAGGATTGTGCTTAAGGGGTGCTACCATAAATAAAAATATAAATGCTTTTGCTTGCACATGATTTATACCCCTAAGAATAATCTAATAGGCTTGGTGGACTTAGTCACCCATGTGTGGGGTGATAAGTCCAATATACATACTTGGGATTTGTGTGGCTAGTTTTAGCTAACCTTTATTTTGCCAGTGTGTGTTAGATTTTCACTTTTTCTTTTCATGTAAATTTGTGCAATTAAGATCTGGAATGATTATTATGGGGATTAGGATGAGTATTGGTCATAAGATCTTATCTTATACACCATGTAAAGGCTTAGAGCATCTACCTTCCAACTATCCAAAAGATGGAACCAAAGAAGAAAAGAAAAAAAGAAGAAGAAAGAAGAAAAGAAGAGAGAAGAAATAAAGCTTGAAGACTCCCATAATATTGAATTCCTTGCTTAATTATAATTTAATTAATTTATAATCCTAGTTGTATAGGGGTAGAGCTCGGCTACCCAATTTGATATTTTTGGGTTTGTGCGGTGGTGCCCGACCACGACGGCCTTTTATTCTTTTTGTGATTAGTTTTGATTGATGATTTGTTTAGCTTTTGCATTAAGTAGTATGATTTTCTAGTTTCTTCCTTGCTTTATGTATGGCCTGGATGTGGATTAGGCTCTTTAGAAAAAAATAAATATTTTACCCAACTTAATAACTCAAATTAAAAATTAAACAACTCATAACCTCACCTAAAGCTTAGTTTTAAAATCAAGATAAAAGAATTAGCAATCCCTTAGCTGGATGAGAATTTTGTTTTATAATATCATGCACAATTGATCTTATTTCACTCTTGATTGGAGGGCTTCCACCTTTGCCAGAGAAACTTGGCTTGACCTTTGAGAGCCATGGTGAAAACTCACCTCTTCCCTTCTTGTTGATTTTGGCCAATAACTCTATTTCTCATGCATTAGTCATATGAATCCTATTAGCCTGAGTCAAGATGATTGTCCAAAATAAAAATAAAATGAAATTTTAATTGCATTAGATTTAGGTCATTTGAAGCATGTCCCTTTACATGACCTAGTCTCTTTAGGGAGTGAGTTTAAGGACTTAGTCTCTTTTAAATAAACAACAACCTAGCTATCTTGCATAAGAATAATGACTTGCCTACATGTATTTAAAATCGTAGGAGGAGTTAGTTGGTGGCCACCCTCAGACGGTTGTAAGTCGAAGCTGTCAGGTGATTTTCCCTTCTTGTGAAGGCAAACCAAACACCCATTTTTGCCTTAGATTTAGGTTGTGCTTTCGGCCCTTGCCAAAGCTCCCTAGATTTAGGTTCTGATATTGCTCTCCCCTTTGTGGGCCATAAGCTTAATTTCTCATCTCTTAGACATTTCCTTAATCTTGGGTTAAGAAATCATGAGTCTTAAATTTCTAATAAAAAGATGCAACTCAAACAAACTAAACCAATTTCTAAAATATAAAGCCCAACTATAGGATAGTTTGAGATGCTTCCTAGGTTTTCTAGCATTTGGGCATCTCTTACTTATCTCCCATTTTTTGCTTTTATAATAACTCCCCCTTTTGATCAATCCTATTTGATATTCCAAAAATAAACTAATCGATTGATAGTCCTTCCTATTGAATCTTCAAAGACAATGATGATTTACCTTAATCGAGAGTTTTCTTAAGGAATCTCCATTCTTTATGATGTAATTAACTATGAGGGCTTGCCCCTATAAGGAACTTAATGAACTTGGTTTAAAAAAAACCCTACTTTGCTTTTTCATGTAAAGTAGGAGAAGAATCTCTGGTTCATATGCAGACCCATTATCCTTAGGAGTTCTTATTTAGGTGATTTGGTCCATTAAAGAGTAGTAACTTCTACCTCTCGAGATAGTACACTATTTTCTTGATGATGTACTCGATCACCTGAATAAGTACATCTGTGAATTTGCGTGACATCTTAAAAAGACAAATTTCTATAAGTCTCGTCCTCTTTCATTTCTCCCCAATAGATTTGAAAGGCGACTCCCCCTATAGAAATTTGTCTCCACAGATTTTTCTGTCGACTCCGCCGGGGATGCTTCCTCTCTCCATCTTTGCTAAATGCTCATTATCTTTGAGTATCGATAGTGGGTTTGTACTTTGGTATGAATCCAAGACTGTCTTTCTTTCCATTGTCACTTAGGTTATTTCATTCTTGAGTTGAGTTAGCCAACATATTTAGGTTTTAGTACCACATTCCTTGTTGGTCTTAAAACCCCCATTGGGTAAAAATGAAAAGCTCTAGATAAAAAGAAGAAAACCTTTTTAAAGACTTCTTCCTTATCATTTTTATGATAAGGAAAGGTTCATTCTAAAAAAATAAATATAAAATAAATCTTTCATAAAGACTTTGCTTTTCAAAAAGCACCTTTTCAAAAATGCACTTAATAAAATATTTTCCACAAAATTTTATCACCCTCATTTAACAATTCCCATAATTTTTACATGTAGAGATTTTCAAAAATAAAACTAATGGAATTTTCCAAAAGCATAAATGAACATCTTCTTTTAATTCACTTTAATGAAGATTTCATTTTTAAAATAAAATAACCAATTATCTTTTCCAAAAATCAGAATCATGATCATTAAGTTCTCAAAAAGCACACATGAATCTTTTTATTCATTACAATCAGACTTATTGAATGGAAGGTTCATTTCCAAACAAAATTAAAACTTTTCAAAAAGCACGGATGAATCTTTCTATTCAATACAATCACACTTATTGAATGGAAGGTTCATTTCCAAACAAAATTAAAACTTTTCAAAAAGCACACGTGAATCTTTCTATTAAATACAATCACACTTATTGAATGGAAGGTTCATTTCCAAACAAAATTAAAACTTTTCAAAAAGCACACATGAATCTTTCTATGCGATACACTCACACTTATTGAATGGAAAGTTCATTTCCAAACAAAATTTAACTTTTCAAAAAGCACACCTAAACATCTTCATTTAGTATACTCAAATTTATTAAATGAAGATTTCATTCCCAACAAAAAATAAATATCACATAGGAAATCCCACTTGAACATATCTCACATATGTTTTAAGTTGGAATTCCTCTCTTTCAAAAAGCAACAATCATACACAAAAAAGTTTACATTTCAAAAATAAGATTAATCTCTATTCTACATACCTAAATCTGTTGAATGGAAGTCCTCTTTTCAAAAATTAAAGCTTCAACAATCATATTTCAAAATTTTCTAAACATATTTGGAACCTCACTTAACATACCCAAATATGTTAAGTGGAGTTTCCAAATCCCAAAATTAAAATAGTTCACACAACTTTTTGGAACTTCATTTAACATGCTCAAATTTGTTGAGTGAAGTCTCCAAATTCAAAATTCAAAATTTTTCAAAACACATTTGGAACTTCATTTAGCATAATAAAATTTTCTAAGTGAAGTCTCCAAATCTAAAATCAAAAATCAACAATCATACTTTCAATACTCTAAACACATTTGGAATTTCATTTAACATACTCAAATTTGTTAAGTAAAATCTTTAAAACCAAAATCCAAAAATTTTCTAAAACACATTTTGGAACTTCATTTAACATACCCAAATTTGTTAAGTAAAGTCTCCAAATTCAAAATCCAACAATTTTTCAAACATACATTTGGAACAATTTTGCTTAGTGAAGTTTCCAAATCCAAAATTAAAAATCAACAATCATATTTTAACATTTTCAAACATATTTGGAACTTCATTTAACATATCCAAATTTGTTAAGTGAAGTCTCCAAATTCAAATCCCAAAAATTTTGTAAATACATTTGAACTCATTTAACATACCCAAATTTATTAAATGAAGTTCCAAATCAAAATCAAAAATTTTCAAATAACTTTGGAACTTCATTTAACATACCCAAATTTGTTAAGTGAAGTTTCCAAATCTAAAATCTAAAATCTAAAAATTTTTTGAACACTTTTTGGAACCTCACCTAGCATACTCAAATTTGCTAAGTGAAGTTTCCAAAGTCAAAACCAAAATTTCCAAGCACCCCTTGGAATTTCTTTCCTTAGCAATCCAAATTTGCTAAAGAGAAGTTTCCATTCTCAAAAAACCAAAACAAATCAAAAAAATTTTAAACATACTATTTGGAATTTCATTTAGCATACTCAAATTTGCTAAGTGAAATTTCTTTTTTAAAACTAAGTGGACTTCATCTTAGCATACCAAATTTGCTAAAGTTAAGTCTCCACTTTCAATCACATCAAAACAAAATGAAACACTTAGGATTCCCTTAGCATACCAAATTTGCTAAGGATCCCACCCTTTTCAAAAATCAAAACATCAATACAAAAATAAAACACTTAGGATGTTCTTAGCATACATAAATTTGCTAAGAATCTTATTTTCAAAAATCAAACAAAACACACTTGGGTTTTTCACTTAGCATACCTAAATTTGGTAAGTAAGAATTCCAAAATTTTCAAAATTAAAACAAAATTAACAAAAAAGAAACAATCACTTTCTCAAACACTTCACTTAGCATACCTAAATTTGCTAAGTGAAATTCCAAATCAATCAAACAAAAATAAAATCATTTGACCCTTACTTTAACATACCCAAATTTGTTAAAGGAAAGGGTCCTCAAATAAAAAATTCAAATTCAAAACAAATAATGAACCTATGGAAGCATCCTTATCAAAATTTTGAATCCATATTTCAACATACCTAAATTTGTTGGAGTTGGATTCATATTCAAATTCCTCTTCAATCAATCTTCAAATCCATTTGAACCCCACTTAACACTTCCAAGTTGTTGGATGTGGGTTCAAATTTTCAAATTCAAAATTCAAAAATCTATAGATAAAAAATCGATACAAATTCATTTCTCATTGCGAGATTTTTTCAGTGTCAGCCTATTACAATTATTGAAATGGTGTTCTAAGTTTGTCTTACCTTCCCCACGGTATGGATCGCCGACTTTCCTGACCGACCATACCCACCATTCACTTTATCGGGATTTGAGGGGGGATCACTTGTGAGGGCTCCCTCACCACGTAGAGGACCAAGTTGTTCCAAGTAAACCGTTGTTTCTGCCTACCCGATTCTCGCTGTTCCTGTTGAATAGGAAAGCTATGAAAGCATTCTCGCTATAGTAGTGCCAACAATAGTACATCGACAGCTTCTGTGAGTCACACATGTTTCCCCAAAGGAGGGTTAGTACCTACCATCTGCATTCTTCGGCGGTAAGGCTCCGTCTCGTGGCTTGCCTCCCCTACATTTGAGTATGGGTCTAGCTCATACTCCTCCCATCCTACCCATACACAGTGTAGGAATAAGAATTGCATGATCAAGCGGTACCACATATGGATAGCTAAGGAGCTAGAGGCAGCAACTCGATTAGTCGTGGATGAGTTTCCCATCATCACTTCACCATTGGTTACAGAAAACTAGTTCCATCCTCTCTCTAGATCATACATAGAGGGGAGGATGCTTCATCACCTCCTTCAATGCAGCCTGCAGCTTGTGAGCAAGAGGTCGTATGTGGCCTCCCATCTCATCTGCCTAGGTGGATCATACAGATGCTCAGAGTCCAAGATGCAGTTTGATCTTCAATCTGTTATCCCCTATAGTGTGGGGAGGCAGATTCATCAAGAGTGGGCCCGTGAGGCCCATATAGCACCTGTTACTAGCTGGGAGCGATAGAGGTTCAACCACTCGCTTACTTGATTTTCACTGATACCACCAACCATACTGATGGTATTCTTCTCAATGGGAGCAACCACCAAAAGAGGGTAGTTCCTATGCACAGAGAGTTGGTGGTGTCTCCAACCCACCATTCTACCCCCATCCTCAGCAGCCATCTGATGTCCCATTCCCCATGGCCATGAAGGCCCATCTAAATCACTGGGTGATCCACTACCAGGGATCCTACCTCTTATACAACACCCATTGTGGTAGGGTGAGCTCTCACCTTCGCCCCAGTGGTGGTGCGGAAGGAGGGCACCGCATCATGGTCATCCTTCACCAACTCCACATGCCGGATGTGGAGATGGTGATTATTATAGATATTTAGATGATAGTTCCCCACTAGTGGTAGAGAACATCCTAGATTGTTACCCTCTTATAGCCAAGAGTCGAGGTGATTCATCCAAAGTGATCCACACGTGGATTGACTCTCCAATGCGTCCGCTCATGCATAAGGATCACACCGGCCAAATAGATCATTTATTCCCATTCAAATGGATCATTCTTAAGAGATAGTAGCATTATTTATGAGAAGAAGGAAATCTTGGGTACTTAGTCGATGAAGAGAAAGTCACTTTGATCCCAACAAGATGACTTAATGATGACGATGGGTATTCGTTGGAGTGCATGGTTGACACTGGGATCTCTTCTTAGGAACAACAATCCATGGAAGGTGATGAGGTTGATCAAGAGATCACAGATCGCCCCAACACCTCGACAAGTTGAGCGTATGATGAGGATTGATACAATGGCATGCCAGTTATAGGACTTGTTAGCAGTAGTGTCAATGCTTTAGAAACAAGCCCTTTAGTTCATCCTACTACATGACTCGTCAAATACATGTCTTGGACCAGCCCAAGACTCTACCACCCATTGAGGTAACTAACTTGTATAGAAGGTAGTGGAAAGTACCTCCATACAAGAAAAGATATAAAATCTATGGTTGAGCAAAGAAGAAGGAAGCGCTCAAGCCCGGGAGGATCATCGTCAAAGGGTAGACCATACCTAGAGGAATTTGATGTATATCCAAGATCCCAAGGGTTTCATGCCTCCTTCCTTCAAAATCTTTGATTGGAAACCAGGCAACACATAGCTTTTCGTCGCTTATTGCAATGCGGTGTGGTAGCAATGCTTTTTTTCCTTAAGTTTTATTAGTAGGGTATTGCTTTTGATTGGTATGCTGAACTTTTCAATGTTTCAGTAAAGACATTTGCTGAGTTAGAGCAACTCTTCATCAAGAGATTTGTTGGAGCTCAAAAAGGGTTGTTGTAGATCTCAGCACAACAACACCCCTGAGTCACTTGTTGATTATATTTTGATAGCATAATGAGTATGAAGTGTGAACTATCAAACATGCCATTGAGATTCTCTTGAAGAATATCCATGGCTCGGCTTCATGCTTAAGGGCTTGACATTTGAGAAGCTAATCAACATGATAGTCTACAAGGAGAGGCCAGCTACCTTTTCAAGATTAGTTGCCTAAAGTCATAACATCTAAGGTAGAAAGGGGTTGATAGGGAAGGTGACAAAGAGATCCCAGAGACCATGACCTCAGCCTCCACCTCCTTTGCCACCACCAAAGCCCCATCGCTCCACCGCAGCCTCCATGGCAAAGACACCACCGCCTCACCATAAGAGGCGACATGCATGCATGCCACCGTGTAGCTATGGTCCACCTACTCTTTTAGATAAGTTAAACATATTTTATTCTTTTAAGAGGGAGGTAATCAAGAAAATCTTTAAGAATCTCTTAAAGAAACCTAATTTTCAGCTACTCGAGCCTAGGAGACCGGAGGAAGTAGGCAAAAGTCATGATCCAAACTTTTTCCCTTACCACCATATGTTAGGCCACATTTTGGAGGATTGCTTCACATTTAAGGACTGGCTTGAACACAGTTTCAAGACCGGTAGTTATCCCAAAGGAATACCTTGTGGAACAACCTTCCAGTTCCATCAGGGTAATCCTTGGGAAATTTCTTTGTATAAAACCTCTAAGAAAATAATTCAGAAGACCAAAAAGCTTTCCTTGAGTGCGAGTCACTCAAACCTCCAACACCAAGGAAGGTAAGTTGCCGCCAACTCTAGAAAAGTGGGAGCTTAGTAGTAAGAGTGTCATGCCTAGATAGCCCTTTAGCTCCACCGATGTCCATTTCTAAACCTTAGTTGCTTCCACCAATGAATTCTTCCATTTCAGCTAGCTCTTCTATTTCTTTTACTACTAGAACTCTTATATCAACGAATAAGGGCACCAAATCCCTTACTCCACTAACTTTACTTGACTTCTACTTTGTACCTTCAAATAATTCTAAGAAATTGAAGAATAAAGCTAGTTTGAATTACATCCATGTCACTTCTAATGTGTTATCTTCTTATACTCCTAACGATAACTCTTCAAGTCTAAATAATTTTAATAATTTTGATCTTCCTCTTTCTGATTCAGAGTTGGACTTTCCAATTATGATACTATAGGTTCACCTTTTGAGATAGACTTGGAATCATCTGATTCTGAGAGTCCCATAGGAGAAGTTGTAGGTGAGCTTGAAGTGTAAGTAGAACCTTCCACCACCTTGCCTCAAGAGATCATCGAAGTCAACCTCTGTAGTGGCAAGGTTCTACCTCTTAGGGAAGCACCTCAAGATAGAGGGAAATAAGTCATTTGTACTGAAGATCGAGAAGCCCTTCCACAGGATGCTCCACCCATGAATATACTTGTGGAAGACCAGCTGAAGGTGGACTACAATGTCCTTTCTCATCTAAGAAAGTTGTCATCTAAGCTAAGCATATATGATGCCCTTGTCTTATCAAAGAGATGAGGGAGTCAATCAAGGCTCCTTGATCAAAATATGCTTAGCACCAATGGCTATGAGGAACCACATTATGCAAAAGAAGCCCAATGGATCACCTTCATAGATGAAGACCTTCTTAGGGGACTTGGAGCACAACCGCCCTCTACATCACAATGACATGTGTTCGAGACTCCGCTTCTTATGGATTCAGGTACATTGGTGAACATTATGAGTCTAAAGACCCTTGTCTATTTAAAGATTGACATCTCTACACTCTGAGGAGATAGGATTGATGTTGAAAGAATTCAATGATAAAGGTGAGCGGGCTTTTGGTTTTATAGTGTTACCTTTGGAGATAGGTGACTGGAAGACTAAAGCCAAGTTTTACATCATTGATTTGAATACTTCATTCACTGCTTCACTTGGTAAGCCTTGGATGCATCAAAATAAGATTGTTTCATCCTCCCTTCATTAGTGCATCAAGTTTAGAAAAGATGAAATATAATACCATGTCAACTGGGATGAAAAGCCATTTTCAGTTAGAGAGGTAGAGATTTATGAAGATGTGACCTATTATCTTCCCTAAAACACCCTTTCTCATGAACTTGGACAAAATTCAAATGCAAAGACAAAAGAAAAAGAAAATGAAACAAAAGAAAAGATAAAAGAAAATGAAAAGAAAAATAAAAGTCCAAGTGAACAAGAAAGGGGAATTGAAGAAGAAATAGATCAGCATATCACATTCCACCCATAGTTCATTTCATCTTATAGACATGTGGGTAGGATGGCTCAACCTCCACCAGACAGAGGTAGAGAAAGAAACAGAGGAAGTTCTAGAGGTGGGAGACCCCAAGTTGGCCTTCAGCCAATAGAGGTCATGTTCCAGTTCATAGGAGTATCTCTGCTATTCACATAGACTTAAAATCTAGCTGGGAGGATGAGTCCAATATGATTAGTAGACCATCCAACCCCTCTTAGTGGATTCCATTGGAGGTGACTTTTGATCTAGACAGAGACAAAGACCAGACCTCCAAGCAAAAGCATATTGAATGGTTTATATGAAACTATTATGCGGGAGAACCTTAGCTCTAACCTCACTTACATCTCTAAAGTTGAAGGTTTAGTAGTTTAAAGTCTTCTAGTGACATGAAGAAGAAGAAGTTTTTTTTAGGATCATCCTCCTCAAGCCATGAAGTCGATGTAGATCTTGAGGAAGATACTTTTAAATAATTAATGGAATTACCTTTTGACTTTTACTTGTCTTGTGTTCAAAATCTTATACAGAAAGGTTTAGTTCCTCACACATGATCCAAGCACAGGTCAAAATACTTCTGAAAGCTATGGAATAATACAGGAAGGGAAGCACAATCAAGAGAAGAACTAGGATTTGGTATAGTGGCTCCGGTCAATGATGAAGATTATTGCTTAGTTGTTAGCAACCATTTGGAATTTGATAGATTCTTCTCACTCATCCCCAATTTTTATGAGAATGTGTGTTTAGAAACTTCAGATCATCTCCAAGTCAAAGTGGAACTGCCAAAATTTGAAGAGCATTCATTCAATCGACGTTAAAGAATTCAACCTCGGATAAGAAAATCCTGCCTGATACATGCTGAAGAATAAACCAATGTCATAGTTAGGCTATTGATGAAGTTTAAAATTATTTTGCATGGAGTTATAAAGAAATGCTCGACATTCCTAATGTAGCTCCACAAGCTAGCAATAGATAACGCTATGCAACCCACAACAAATGATGGGGAGATCAAGAAAAGAGTCTTTTACGCACTGATTAGTTCTAGAAGACAAAATGGGTTGGGTAGGAAAAAGTTGGAGGATCGGGCGGGGAAAATGGGGTTTGAACCCACGACTTCTGGCGTGATAGACCATCACTCTAACCAACTAAGCTATTACCCCCTTTTGTAACTACTATTGATTCAAAAGTAACTATCGTTACCTTTTCACGAAGAAGTACATAATGTTGTTTTTTTCTTTGATTTGAGTAGTGATAAGAAATAAATTCCTCAGGTAGACTAGGGGCTCACTCATAAGCTATCGAGTTTTGAGTTTGAGCACAACTTCAATTGTTAAAAGCTAACAATTTAATGCTAAGTTCTTTCTAGTGTTCGCCTTCTAAAAAAAAGGCCTACCCCTATTAAGCAAGCTCCTAAACGCATGCGATTAGAAATTGAACAACATGTCATTTTTGAAGTCAAGAAATTGATCGATGTTGGTTTCATCAGAGAAGAAAAATATCCTACCGTTATGTGTCATCCCACTTAAGAAAAGAATGGCCAATATGCGAATTTTAGGGACTTAAACAAGGCATGTCCTAAGGATGAGCTTCCTCTTCGTATACCAGAATTAATGGACATTGCCCCATCTCATGCAGTCTTCTCTTTCATGGATGGATCATCTGACTATAACCAAATCAAGATATCCCTTAAAGATAAAAGAAACACTACTTTTTGAACCTCGATCAGAATCTTCTATTATAGGTTCATGCCTTTCGGCCTTAAAATTGTCTGCTACATACCAATAGGAGACTCGATCTTCAACAAACTCATCCATCATCAAGTGCTTTGTTGATGATCTAGTAGTCAAGCAGAAAAGAAAGACCAACTTTTTGACTTGAGAGTAGTTTTGAACGTTAAGGCAATATAACCTCAAAATGAATCGAGTGTGCATTCGGAGTCGCTTCAAGAAAATTCCTTGGGTTTGTTGTTCGACACCGGGGTATCCACTCAATAATCAACCCTATGTCGAGTTTGATTTGTTGCCCAAAACAACTAATCACCCTGATGGTTTCTTGTTTCTAGAAGATGTGAGTCCCCATGCTTTCTTCTTAAGACTTGACCATTGTGTACTAAAAGGAATTTCCCCTTAGTTGGATAGTTTTACCTTGTGGTTGGTTAACTACTCCCTTTGAATTGATAAATCTGAGTTAGGTCTAGGCTTCCATGGCCCTTACTCAGTGCAGTTCATTGAAAATCTACCGGATCCATAACAATAAAAAGAAATAAATTTGAAAAATGAAATTAATTTTGACTACCTTTGAGCTGATCTTAGTCCCTCGATGATATTCACTCAATAGTCAGCCCTAGGTTGGGTTCAATCTATTATCTTGCTAATAGATTACCCCTGCAACTTGTCCCTACTTTGGAGGATGTAAGTCTACTACGCTTTCTTCAAGTAGGCCAGATAAAGGCATCCCTTTGGTTGGCTAATCCTACTATGTTCTTAGTAGACTACCCCTTTGGATTAGTAAATCTGAGTTAGGTTTTAGCCTCCATGGCTCCTACGTAGTGCAGTCCATTGCAAACTAACAAGGTTTATCTCAAAAATCTAAACCTAATAAAATTGAAATAAATCATCCCTCTTCCCTAGCAGAATAAATCCAATATTTCTCTCCTCAGTGAGATTTATATCAAATCAAACCTTTCATCCCCTTATGGATGACTTGAACTTGTTTCCCTAGTGGAAGGTTCACACTCTATCCCTTAGTGGATTTCTTCCCCCTCTCTTATGCCTTGGACATAAGTAGAGCCACATTACACTAAGCTCTAAATTTTTTTATTCCTTGGGTTAAGGATAAATTGTTTTTGTTAGTGCTTGTGATCTTTCGGTGTTGTTGATCATCTAAGACATGCGCGTTCCTTGTCACACTTCACCTATTACACCTTTGTTAATCTCATTTTTGGAATGAGCTCTCAACCCCTCCATCATAAGCATAGGACTCCTCTTAAACTTTAAGAATTCCTTAGTCTTAAGACACATCTAGTGATTAGGTGGACATTCAACCCAACCTTAGAGACTTAGGAGAGTTAACCATAGGAATAAGTCATGCCTCAGGGGTGTTAGGGAAAACTTCATACCCTTAGCTTAAACGATTCCTCACTTTCCTTCTTTCAAGTCAAACTCCAAATCAATTCTCATTTGATTATCTCAAAACTCAAATCAACTCCATATGATTGAAATCCATGATTGAAACTTATGATTGAAACCCATGATCAAAATCCATCAAAATTTCTAAGTTCAAATTTCCTAAGTCCTTAATCCTTTCTTAAAGAACTTAGCCAAAACCATGATCAAAACCAATTCAAATCTTTGAGATTTTCTCATAATCCATTTATATTCTCATTTATATTCACATATATAAATGAAATAGAAATTTAAATCAATCAAATTAAACTCAAAATTCCAAATCAATTCATGAAATTTCCTTAAGTCCTTAATTTTTCATTAATGGACTTAGCCTAAATATTGATCAAACCATTTCAAATTCATGGTATTTTCTCAAAACTCATTTATATTCTCATTTATATTCACATATATAAATGAAATATAAATATAAATCAATCAAATCAAATGCAAAAATTAAATTCCTAATTTGAAATTTTTCTAAGACCTTTACTTTTCTATTAAAGGATTTATGCAAAACCTTAAGCAAACTAATTCCAAAATCATGGGATTTTCTCAAAACCCATTTATATTATCATTTTATATTCACATATATAAATTAAATATAAATATAAATCAATCAAATCAAATCCTCCAATTAAATTCTTAATTAAAAAATTTTCTAAGTCCCTTAATTTTCTATTAATGGACTTAGCTTAAATCATCATCAAACCATTTAAAATTCATGGGATTTTCTCATAACTCATTTATATTCACATATATGAATGAAATATAAATATAAATTAATCAGACCAATTCAAAATATTCAAATCCCTACTCCAAATTTTCCTAAGTCCCTTAAATCCTTCTTAATGGACTTACAAATCATGATTAAACCCCTCAAATCCTGAAATTTTCTCATGATCAATTTATTTTCATTTATATTCATATATAAATGAAATATAAATTCAAACAATCAAAATCAATTCCAAAAATCAAACTCAAATCAACTCAAAATCTAATCTAAGTTTTTCAAGTCAAAATCTTGAACTTAGCCAAATCAATTTCAAATCAAGCCAAACCCTTAATTTTCCTTCATGATTCAATCAACCCTACAACCATGAATTCATATATAAATAAAAACTTCAATCACTCAATCAAAACCTAAGTCAAAAATCAAACCCAAAATGCCTTGATATTCTTCCTTTGAATATGAAATTATCAAATGGATCAAAACCTATTTGACTTCAAACCACTTGTAAATGGATTTATATTTCAATCATAAGTCCATATACAAGATCAACTAACTTCAAATCAAGATTTGACCAAACCATTTGACTCACTTAGGCTCACTTGACCCAAAGTGACCTAAAGTACCCTTATGAGCCAAATTCTAATCCTAACCAAATTGGATTGAACCAAACTCATCTATGCCTCTCATCATGATCAACAATCATCATGGGATGATCAATCAATCAAATTGGGTCAAATCAAGTCAAACCTAAGGGTTGACCAAGTCAATACTTAGCATAAAATGAAACCTAACATAGCCAAAACCCATCATAGGCCAAATTGATTGAAACCATTGATCTAAGTTCACTCATGACTTATGTTTGAACTTGACCAAGCCAATATTTGAGCCTAACCTAACCACTAGCCACTTGACCCAAGTTGACCCATTTTGACCTAAAGGGTCAAAATATGTCAAAACTTGATCTAAGCCAATTTGATTCCAATGGGTCAAGTTCATTCTAAATCACTTGTTGAACTTGACAAAGCCTCAATTGGCCAACTAGACCCAACCTAGCCTTATTAACATGACTAAAGTGGTCATGTTGAGCCAAATTTGAACATAACCAAAATTGATTGGAAACAAAGATATCAATCCACTATGATTAACCTAACCTAAACCTACCCTTGACCTACCTCAAATAGGTCAACTTGACCCATTTGACATAAATGAAGACATATGAGCCAAATTCAAATTTATACCAAATTGAATCAAACCAAAGCCACCAAAATATTTCAAATGGTCATATGAACTTGACCCAACCCTTGGTTTGACCCAATTTGACCATTTGGTCAACTTGACCCAAGTTGACCCATTTTGACCTAACCCTATCAAATGAATTCCAAATCTCATGAAACTTGACCAAACCTAGTTTCTCGACATACCCAACAAATCCAAAGTGAAAAATCAACAAAATGACCATTCTACCCCTAGGCCATAGAATAACTTTTGGCTTAATCCGTGGGTAATTTGGTCATACCCTCTTCACATTCGCCTGAGGCTTTCGAAAAAGCTCAAGGGGACCTAGTGAAGAGTGGTGCACCCAACCCAATGAATTTGGGTCAGCCCAATTGGTCCCTAAACCAAACCTGACCCCATGGTTAAAAACTCAAAATTCAAACTCCCTCTCCCACTCAAATTCAAACACATGGGAGGTTGGTAATCCACTCCTTGGCTTAAATCGACCATGTGCACACTCCTAACGGATCAAACAACCCACTGCGTAAGCTTAATTAGATCAAAATGGTAAGAGGATGGACAACCGAATGATACTTCAAGGGTGAGATATACTCCCCCTAATTTATTTCACCCTAATTGAAGCTAAGGAACCTCAGAGTATTCCAAGCTTTAGAGAGGATTTGAAAACTCCATTTCTCAAAGTTTGAAAATAGGGAATCAAAGAGCTAACTTCCTCTTCACTCAATCTCCATCCAATTGCTCTGTATACTTCACAAGAGCTAAGTCGAGAACCAAGCTTCCTTTGGAGTTCCCACAAGGAAGAGAATTGGATCAAGGCCGCAAGCTAAGGAGGAGGTGGTCCATATAACAATCCACACAACCTCAAGTGATCATACTCAACACAACGGGTCTCAACTCATGAAGCTTCTCAAGAGAATCGAGTGGTGACCACCTCCGGTAGGTGAATTCGACCATTAAACTCAATGTAGTTGGAGATTTGTGAAAGAATTTTAATCCCATGGATTTTTTACCGTTGGATGTGCCGCTCTTTAGCTTTAGATGGTGTGGGTTGAGTTTAGTTTGAATCTAACCTCAATCGAGCTCAGATCTTTCCCTTGATCATGGATGGTCTCTGTTGATCAAGAGGAAGAACTTAGGAGATCTCAGCCTTCCATCCATGCATTTTGGATGGAAGGTTGAGATAATTCCCCATGTTTAGATATCCGTTATCTATTTTTAAACCACGGGGAGATCTTTGGCCATCCGATCTTTGATCGAACGGTAGATATCAAACCACGTGCGTCGCCAATCGCCGTTTCAAATTTGACAACTTAAGTAATTCCTCACAGTGCGATGAATGTAAAGTTAACGACCACACCACGCATCACCGGAGCTAGTGGATTAAAAATGTTTTCCTAATTGGATCTTAAATTCATAACTCCTCTAGAAAATTCAAAAATTATGAAATAAAATCTATGAAAGATAATTCAACCTAGAATATTTTAAAATTAATTTCGATGGGTTTTAAATTATAATTTTTTTTTATTTTAGATTTTTTTTGGAAACTTCATTTTTCTAATTACTTTTTAATTTAGCCACTGATTAATCTTAAATTTCTTGGGTATGATTTAGGGAATGACTTCTGCCTCCCATAATTTTGAAATCTATTAAAAGATTGATTAAAATAATTGCATATGGATTTCTTAATTACCCTCCTTATGTAATTAAGGATAATTAAGGTGTAATTAGTAATTTTAATCCATGATTAGGGTTGATTAAGGTCAAATCCAATAAGTAGGAGGTTTATGGAATATTTTTGAGGCATTTCCTCTAATCTATTCCCTAAACCCCCTCTTCTCTCTTTAATCTCCTCTTAATTAAGGGTTAATTCATTAATTATTCCCTTAATTAATTTATAAAAATTCTAAAAAGTTCCAAAATTTAATTAATCTACTTTGGGTAGATGTTTAGGTGTTTAATAGCCTAAGTTCAATTATGGAAATCAAAACCTAATTCATATGTGTGAAAGGATGTTTTGAAATTACTTAAGGTAAACCCCTTAGCTTAATTAACTATTAATTATGATCCAAATTGCATTAGGCCTTTTCCTTATTAAGTGCATTATAAATTTAAATTCCTTGTGAGTTTTTTTATGTCATCTCATTGGCTCATAATTATTTGGTTAATTATTCTAAGGTGGTGTAGGTAAGGGTTAATTAAGTTACTTAATTTATACCTTAACCTAATTAATGCATAAAAATGGATCTAATTATCTAAAAATTAAACAAAAATATCAAACACATTTTGGAATGGGTTAGGAATAAAACTCATCTCACCTTTTCAAAATTAAATTAAACTCCAAACTAAACAAAAATCACTTTGAATTCACTTTGATTTATTTTAAACTTTCTTATTCTATAAGAATGTCTTTAGGATTTAAGTGAAGTGAACTTGTTTACATGCTTTCATTACTTTGAATCTTTCCCCAACATGTTAAACTTGTATGTCATGTGATTTTAAGCATTCATATTTTTCAAATTCCAATTTTAAATGAAATTGTTTACTTTATGTCAAATTTGCATGTGTTGGCTAAAGTAGAAATATGAATGGATATTATCACTAATAAATCCAAATTATTTTCAAAACATATAAATAAAATACCAAATATGAAAGTGTGCTACTTATACTTTAATTATAAGCTTGCAAGTGTAAGAATATTAAGGTATGCTTATCATAGGTTTCCTTTCTTTCTTATGTCGGTATAGTTTTGAATAGGAATTTGGTGAGGTGTATGGTTCATTTGAAAAGAACCTAACACTCACCTAATTCCATATCCTATTCATCTCTATGATACCACTTAAGAAGGGTTACCTATACTAGCATACATAAATTGCATAAATAAAAATGAATCCATTAATACAACTTTTGCATTCTTCTTCTCTATTTCATTT
The DNA here is from genome assembly GCA_021442155.1 of Cymbidium sinense. NCBI lineage: Eukaryota > Viridiplantae > Streptophyta > Magnoliopsida > Asparagales > Orchidaceae > Cymbidium > Cymbidium sinense. Next base: position 98,826,721 of record CM038226.1, on the reverse strand, counting down.
CTTTTATACACATGCTTGTATTTAAGAAAGTGGTATATTATGAAAACCCGAGGTGAGGCTTTAAGTCTAAGTAGGTCTTGTACCTTATACCTCTGGTTAACAATGATATTGTACTCACTTATGTCTTTCTTACTTTCATGTGTCTATGTGAAAATTTGGATAAGGAAAACCCTTTCTACTTAAAAAAAATCATGCATATTAAACTTCTAAATTTTCTTAAATGGATTACTTAGCATACATCATAAAGTGTGTTAAATACTATCATTTGTATGTATATATATATGCTTAGGGTCCATCCATATGCATGTTATATATATTGGGAAAGAAATAAAGTAATGTGTGTTATGTAAATTTTGATTCATTTTATTTAATCTTAAAATGCCTTTCTTTTTGAATGGGTTTGTTTAGAGTTTATAAAAACTTAGAATTAATTAAAAGATTTAATCAAAACATTCACCTAAACAAAACTAAAATGTGAATCTACTTTAAAAATTACTTAGGCTAGGGAAGGAAAGATAAGTTCTCTTCTCTTTCCCTCTCTTCATAACTTAGTAATTAATTGTAGGATTCACTTAAACCAAACCAAAATATAAAATAAAATAAATCCAAAGTAATTAAACAACTTAAATGAAACTCTCCTCTAAGTTGAACATATTTTCACAGTTAGAAAATTTGAACCTATAACCATAGCTAAGCCTACCACACAAGCCCTTCAAAGCACACACATTAGCCTGAGTCACCACTTCTAGCTTTAGGTTAGGTCGATGCATGGTTTGATGTTTGTTTTGTTTTTTGATATATGTTTTAGACTGGATGTTAGGGTGTATGCTCATAGAATAAATGGTAGGATGCTCTTAGTCTAACTATTCTTTTCTGTAGGGGATTGTGCTTAAGGGGCCCTATCATAAATAAAAATAGAAATGCTTTTGCATATAGGTGCTTTATACCCATAAGCATAATCTAATAGGCCAGGTGGGACTTAGTAACCCATGTGTGGGGTGATAAGTCCAATATACATGCTTGGGATTTGTGTGGTTTGTTTTAGCTAACCTTTGTTTTGCAGGTGTTAGTTAGATTTCCACTTTTCCTATTCATGTAAATTTATGCAATTAGGATTTTAGAATGATTATTATGGGGATTATGATGAGCATTGGTCATAAGATCCTATCTTATTCACCATGTGAAGCCTTGGAGCATCTACCTTCCAACTATCCAAAAGAAGGAACCAAAGAAAAAAAGATGAAAAGAAGAAGAAAAAAGAAAAAAAAAGAAGAAATAAAGCTTGAAGACTCCAATAATAATGAATTCCTTGCTTAATTGTAATTTAATTCATTTATAATCTGGGTTGTATAAGGGTAAAGCTCGGCCACCCAATTTGATATTTTCAAGTTTTTGTGGTGGTGCCCACCACAACCCTTTTTCTTTTTTAGCTGATATAAATTGATTGATGATTTGTTTAGCTTTTGCATTAAGTGGCATGATTTTTCTAGTTTCTTCCTTACTTTATATGGCCTTGATGTGGATTAGGCTCTTTAGGAAAAAATAAATCTTTTACCCAACTTAATAACTCAAATTAAAAAAAAACAACTCATAACCTCACCTAAAGCTTAGGTTTAAAATCAAGATAAAAGAATTAGCAACCCCTTAGCTAGATAAGCATTTCTTTTGTAATATCATGCACAACTGCATCTTATTTCACTCTTGATTAGATGGCTTCCACCTTTGCCAAAGAAACTTAACTTAACCTTTGAGAACCATGGTACTCACCTCCTCCCTTCTCGCTGATTTTGGCCAATAAATTTATTTCTCATGCATTAGTCATATGAATCCTATTAGCCTGAGTCTAGATGATTGTCCAAAATAAAAATAAAATGAAATTTGAATTACATTAGATTTAGGTCATTTGAAGCACATCCCTTTACACGACCTAGTCTCTTTAGGGAGTGAGTTTAAGGACTTAGTCTCTTTCTAATTAAACAACAGCCTAGCTATCTTGCATAAGCATAATGACTTGTTTACAAGTATTTAAAATCGTAGGAGGAGTTAGTTGATAGCCACCCCAGGTGATTGTAAGTCCAAGCTATTAGGTGGTTTGTCCTTTCTAGTGAAGGCAAACTAAATACCCATTTTTTTCCTTAGATTTAGGTTGTGCTTTTGGCTCTCGCCAAAGCTCCCTAGATTTAGATTTTGAGGTTGCCTCTCCCCTTTGTGGGCCATAAGCTCAATTCCTCATCACTTAGGCATTTCCTTAATCTTGTGTTAAGTAATCATACATCCTAAATTTCTAATAAAAAATGCAACTCAAACAAACTAAATCAATTTCAAAAATATAAAGCCCAACTATAGGATAGTTTGAGATACTCGCTAGGTTTTCTAGCATTGTTCGCATCTCCTACTTATCTCTCATTTTTGCTTCGATAATAACTCCCCCTTTTGATCAATTCTATTTGATCTTCTAAAAATAAACCAATTGATTGATAGTCCTTCCTATTTGAATCTTCAAAGACAACGATCATTTACTTTAATCGAGAGTTTTCCTAAAAAATTTCCATTCCTTAGGATGTAATTAACTATGGGGGCTTGCCCCTATAGGGAACTTAACAAACCCAATTTAAAATAAACTTTGCTTTACTTTTTCATGTAAAATAGGGGAAGAATCTCTGATACATATACATACCCATCATCCTTAGGAGTCCTTATTGAGGTGCTTAGGTCCATTAAAGGGTAGTAACTTCTATATCTCGAGATAGTACACTATTTCCTTGATGACGTACTCGATCACCTGAATAAGTACATCTACGGATCTACGTGGCATCCTTAAAAGCCAAATTTTTATAAGTCTTGTCCTCTTTCATTTCTCCCTAACATTTGATACTCTATAGAACATTTTCTCCATAGGTCAATAAATGGTCAACTTGACCCATTTGACCTAAATGAACTCAATTGAACCAAAATCAAATATAAACTAAATTGAATCAAACCAAAACCACAAAAATATTTCAAATGGTCATATGAACTTGACCCAACCCTTGGTTTGACCTAAGTTGACCCATTTTTGACCTAAATGGGTCAACATGAGCCCAATCACATCAAACCAATTTCAAATTCAATGAAACTTGGCCAAACCTATTTTTCAATCATATCAAACATACCCAAACAGAAATCAAGATCAAATGACCATTTTGCCCTTAGGCCATAGGGTGGCCAAATTCACTTGGAATTTGGTCAAATCCTCTTCATGACCACTTGACACCTTCTTAGTGGACCAAGTGGACACTAGTGAGTGTGGTGCAATTGACCCAATGGGTTTGGGTCAGCCAAGCCCAACCCAAGGTCAAAATTGACCACCTCCTTCAAATTGAGCACATGAAAATCCTTCCTCCACTCAATTAAACACATGGCAACCTTTCCACCTCCCTCTGGCCAAAACGACCCATGTGCAAGCCCTAAACGACCTAACAACTAATTGCATGAGGTGTATTGATTAAAATAGCAAGATCCTTCTCGATCATCTGATTACTCTAGGTGGAGATATACTCCCCCTAATTCCAATTCATTTCATCATTCTCCAATTCGATTGAGCAAAGGGAAGCCAGAGGAACCATTTCCAAGTCTCCCCAAGCTCTCTCAAGTGATTTGAACTTCTCCATTTTTGAATTTTCTTAAACCAAAAATAGGGGAGCTCAAGCCAAATTCAATCTCACTCCACACTTAATACCAAACCAATTCACTTTGCAAGCTCCATCAGGGAACTGAATCAAGTTCACCCAAAACTTTTCATAAGCTCTAAAGGCAAGGGAAGTACCACTTTGATCAAAGTCGTAAAGAGTTGAAGGTGTACTGGGCCCATAGAAGGATCTACCCAATTTCAACACCTCAAAACTTGAAGGCTTCACCACCAGTCAAAGCTACTTCAGGGAATCGCGCCTATGATAGCCTCATGATGTATTAAACTGAGCTTAGATTAGATTTGGTGTGGTCCTTTATGAAAGGAATCTCTACTTCATGAAAATCTAGTCATTGGATGTGATCTCCCTTGCATGGTGATGGCGTGAGTTGAATTTTGTTTCAATCCGAGCCCAATCGAGCTCGGATCTTCCCTTAGAAGATGGACGGTGGTCATCTCCCATAAGGAAGATCAGATAAGAATCATGGGCAGTCCATCCATGCATTTTTGATGGACGACCATGATTAAAACAGATAGGATCCACATATCATCCCTTAAGAATCGCGTGGATCTATTTAATATCCGATTGATGGACGGAGAAAGTGCGAAGTCAACCGACGCGGTATGATGTGACAAGTTAAATAGCCTCTACAATCACGCCATGTGGAAAGCACGCACCGCATCAGCCTCCACGGGAGCCGATGAGATTAGCTTTATAATTAAGGGATTAATTACTTAATTAATCAAAGAAACTTCAAATATTCATATCTAAGTGTAGAAAAATCAAACAAATATGAAATAATTTGCATATAAAAGATAATTGAATGTAGAATATTATAAAATTGATTTTCATGGATTTTGAATAATGTTATTTTCTGAATTTGGGTTTTATTGAGAATGTAATTAAGCTAATTACTCTCTGATTATTCCATTAATTAATCTCAAACTTCTCATGTGTGTTTAATGAGATGACTTCTACCTCCCCTAATTTTTTGGGATTTATTAATGGTTTAATTAGTGTAATTGCTGGATTTATTTCTAATTGCTCTCCTAATGTAATTAAGTGTGTAATCAGTGGTTTAATTCCTTGATTGAGTTAATTAGGGTTTGTTTAAGTGAAAAGAAGGTTTAGAGAAAAATTTTGGGATATTTTTTTTTTTCTTAAATCTCCTTTCTTAATCCAAATTTAATTAAGAATTAATCCACTAATTACCTGCTTAATCAATTTGATAAAATTTTAAAACTTTCAAGAACTTAACTAATTCACTTTGGGTAGATACTTAGGTGTTCAATAACCTAAGTACATTAGGAAAATCAAAATCCTACTCACATGTGTGAGAAGGATTATGAAATTACTTAACTTAAACCCCTTAGCTTAATTAATTATTAATCATGAGCCAAATGCATTAGACCCTTTCATTCTTAGGTGCATTGCTGATTTAAATTCCTTGTGTGATTTTATGTCATATCATTGGCTCATAATTATTTGGTTAAATATATTAAGGTGGTGTAGGTAAGGGGTAATTAACACACTTAATTTATACCTTAACCTAATCAAAATTTGAAAATCATCTAGTCATCTAAATATTAAACTAAAATGTCATACACATGGGGGAAATGGGTTAGGATCAGCAAACATTCTTTCACATTTCCTAAATTAAACATAAAATAAATTCAAAATAAAAATCACATTAAATAAACTTTGATTTACTTTAAACTTTCTTATTTCATAGGATTGTCTTTAGGAATTAATTAGGGTGAATGAATTTATATTTATTTCATCACTTTATTTATTTCCTAACATGCTAAATGTGTATGTCATATGAAATTCATGCATTCATATCTTTTGAAAATCAAAATTGAAATGAAATGTTTTCTTTATGTCAAATTGCATGTTTTGGCTAAAGTAAAAAAATATGAATGGCTATTATCACTACTAAATCCAAAACTATATTCAAAATCTATAAATCAAACACCTAAAACTGAAAGTGTGCTACTTATAATTATTTATAAGCTTGGATATAAATATGAAGATGTGCATAGTGTGGTTTTCCTTCTCTTTCTTTTAGTATAGTTTTGAATAGATTTGGCAAAGTTTATTTGAAAAGAACACAACACTTGCCTAACCCTATTCCTATCCATTCCTATGCTATTACCTAAGAAGGACATTCACACTTGTACATATAAATTTCATAAACAAATCAAACAAACAAATACAAACTTTTTGCATCTTTTTTTCCATTCATTTGTTTCGTACATGTGTTTGTATTTAAGGAAAGTGGTATATTAGTCTGGACAACCCCTAGGTTGTGAGGCTTTAAATAGCTCTAAGTAAGTCTTGTACCATACACCCCTGGTGCTAACAATGGCGTCGTACTCACTTATGCCTTTCATACATACACATGTGCATGTGAATAATGGATAAAAGAAATTCTTCTTTTCTACTTAATGAAAATCATGCATCATAAATCATTCCAATTTTCTTAAGTAACATTTCTTAGCATTCATCATAAAGTGTGCTAAACATTTCCATTTGTATGTAAAGATATGCTTAGGATTCATTCATATGTATGCTATATATGTTGGGAAAGAAATGAAGTGATGTGTGTTTTGTGATATTAATTCACTCTACTTAATCTTAAAATGTCTTTTTTTTTAATAGGTATGTTCAGGGAAAATCTAAACTTAGGATTAATTAAAACACATAATAAGATATTCACTAAATAAAATCAAACATGAATATGCTTTAGAAATTACATAGGGTAGGGAAGGAAAGAGAAGTTCTCTTCTCTTTTCTCTCTCTTTACAACTTAGTAATTAATTGTAGGTTCATTCAAACTTAAAGAAATCACCAAATAAAAATAAACTAAATTAACTAAATAATTTGAATAAAACCACCCATCTAAGTTGAACATTTTCATACTTAGGAAATCTAAATCTTAAAGCCATAGCTAAGCATATCACACAAACCTTAAATAACACACACATTATGCTAAGTCACCACTTCTAGCTTTAGGTTAGGGATTTGCATGGCTTGATGTTTGCTTTTATTCTATGATGAATTATGTCTAGTTTGGATGTTAGGGTGTATCTACATAGAATGAATGGTAAGAGGATTTAGTCTAATCATTATTTTCTGTAGGGGATTGTGTTTAAGGGGCACTATAATAAAAATATAAATTCTTTTACTGTGTAGGTGCTTCTACCCTTAAGCATAATCCAATAGGCTAAGTGGATTTGGTTACCTATGTGTGGGGTGCTGAGTCCAATATATGCTTATACATGTTTGGGATTTGTATGGTTTATTAAGCTAATATTTGTTTTGCAGATGTTAGTTAGATTTACTTTTCCTCTTCATGTAATTTCACAATTAGGATTTTGGAATGAATGTTATGGGAGATTAGGATGAGCATTGGTCATAAGATTACATCTTATATACCATGTGAAGCCTTTGGAGCAACCACCTTCCAACCATCCAAAAGAAGGAACCAAAAGAAGAAAGAAGAAAGAAGAACAGAAGAAATGAAGACCCCCATAACATGAATTTCCTTACTTGATTATAAATTAATTCATTTGTAATCCGGGTTGTATAAAGGTAGAGCTCGGCTACCCAATTTATTTTTTTTGAGTTTGTTCGATGGTTCTCAACCACAAATGACATTTTATTCTTTTGTGTTAGCTTTATAAAATGTTTGATATTTTGTTTAGGTTGTGCATTAAGATGGCATCCTTTTCTTAGTTTCTTTGTTGCTTGATGTATGGCTTGGATGGCGATTAGGCTCTTAAAGAAAAATAAATCTTCTACTAAATTAAACAACTCAAAATTAAAAATAAATAACTCATAACCTCACATAAAGCTTAGGCTAAAAATCATGATAAAATAATTAGTAACCCGTTAGCTGGATGTGTACTTTCTTGTCTAACATCATGTATAAAAAGCATATTGTTTCACTCTTGATTGGAGGGCTTCCATCTTTGCTTGAGAACTTGGCTTGACCTGTGAGATCCATGGTGGAAACACACCTCTTATCTCACTAATTTTGGCCCATAATCTAATTTCCATGCATTAGGCATAAAGAATCCTATAGCCTGAGTCAAATAATTGTCCAAAATGAAAATAAAATATGTGAAAATTTTGCATTTGATTTAAGTCATTTGAAAACATGTCCTTACATGATCTAGTCTCTTTAGGGAGTGTGTTTAAGGACTTAGTCTCTTTCTAAGTAAATAACAATCTTGTTATCTTGCATAAACATAAGACTTGCCTATATGAATTTAAAATATTAGGAGGAGTTAGTTATGGCCACCCCATAAGTCCAACAATCTGGATTTATCATCTCTGTGGAGGTAAACCAAGTACTCAATTTTGCCTTAGATTTAGGTCATGCTTTTGGCCCTCGCCAAAGCTCCCTAGATTTAGGTTCTGAGGTTGCTTCTCCCCTTTACAGGATATAAGTATAAATCCTCACCTCTTAGGCATTTTCATAATCTTATACTTTGGAATTGTAAGCCCTAGCATTCTAATAAAAATTCAACTCAAATAAATTAATTCAAATTTCTAAAATATAAATCCCAGCCATAGGGTAGTTTGGGATGCTTACTAGGCTTCCTCTTGATCGATTTGACTTGACTTTCTAAAAATAAACCAATCGATTGATAGTCCTACATTCTCAAAATCTTTGAAGATAATGATCATTTACCTTAATCGAGAGTATTCTTAAGGAATCTCATTCCTTAGGATGTAATAAACTATGGAGGCTTGCCTTCATGGGAAACTTAACAAACCTAGTTTAAAATAAACTCTACTTTATTTTTTCATGTAAAGTAGGGGAAGAATCTTTGGTACATATGCACCCATTTTGGGAGTCCTTGAGGTGATTAGTCCATATAGTGGTGACTTCTATCGAGATAGTACATGTCTCCTCAATGTCATACCATATCACCATAATGAGAACATCTACAGATCTACATGGTGTCCAAATGCATCACAGTATATTTCTATCTTCATTTTATCCACATAGATTGAAGATGGAAGTATAAATCTTAGAAAAATTAATTAAAATTTTTCACCACAATAAGTAGTGTACTTCGGCTCCTACTAACCTTTGACTGATATAGTATAATGCATTTTCTTTATTTTCTTCATTATGTTGTGCAAGTAAAGCCCCGAGAGACTCCTCTAAGGCTATCGTGTATATGATAAGAGTCTCCCTGGGATAGGAGTTGCTAGAATCGGTAGATTGAGTAGATATTTTTTAATTCTCTCAAATGCTTCTTGACATTCCTTGTCCCATTTGAATGAAGCATTCTTTTTCATTAGTTTGACAAAAAGTTGGCATCTTCTTGACAGGTTTGATATGAAACACCAGATGAATGCGAGTTATTCTTGTAAAGAGCGAAGCTGGCGAAGGTTCTTTGGTGGAGGCATCTCCATGATCGCCTTGATTTTGTTAGGGTCAATCTCAATTCCTCTATGTCTTACAACATATCCAAGAAATTTTCCTGAGGAAATCCCAAAAGCATACTTGAGAGGATTCATCTTGAGATTGTACTTTCTGATCCTTTCAAAGACAATCCTTAAATCTTCAAGGTGATATTTTTGATCAATGCTTTTAATGATGAGGTTATCAACATAGCATTCTACCTTCTGATGAATCAACTCGTCGAAGATGCATGTCATGGCCCTCTGATATGTAGCTCGACATTCTTCAATCCAAACGACATGACTGTGTAACAATAAATACCAATCGGTGTTCTAAATGATGTATGTCTCATCTTAAAAGCCATCTTGATTTGATTATAGCCCGATGATTTATCCATAAATGAGAACATGTCATAGTTGGAGGTGTTATCCACTAGCAACTCTAACATAAGGAGTGAAAAATCATATTTTGGGCATGCCTTATTTAAATCTCAAAAGTCGATGCAGACTCGAATCTGATCATTCTTCTTCTTTACAAGAATGATATTGGCTATCCAATCTACATACTTCTCCTCGTAATGAAACCTACTTCAATTAGCTTTTTTGTTTATTCGACCACTTATTCTTCAACATCCAGCCACATTCTTCTAGGATCTTGTTTATTTGGTATTGAATCGAGATTGATAGGTAGCTTGTGAACTGCCACATTAGGGGAGAAGCCATGCATCTCAGAATATGTCCAAGCAAAGTAGTCTCTGAATTCACAAAGAAATGCTTTTATTTCTTCAACCTTATCATCAGGTAGAAGGGAACTAATGAAGGTTAGGCAGGGTTCTTCTTTAGTCCCCAAATTAATTTCTTTCAACTCATCCATGGTAGACGTCTGCCCACCATCTTCAAGTTCTTCAGGTGCCGGTTTGGCTTCTACTTTCCCATCAATTATGAGAACGACTTCATGAAAGTCATCTTCATTTTTGGTTTTGGTTTCAATCTCACTTTTTGATTCTTGATAGCGGTGTTCCTTTGATGATGCTTTTGTTGGATGTATCCAAGACCCTTAGTGGTATAATTATTGCTTCTTTGAGAGGTGTGTGGACTCTTTGAACTCCATAAGTGATCAAAGAAGAGAGCTCACCATCTATCAGTTTCAACATCGATTCCAAGTTTGTGCATCATCCTTCAATTTTTGGAGGATAGTATCTCGTCATTCTGGTGGGTACCATCTCTTAGACTCTGAGTACTGAATAAGCCATTCATAATCATAGTGTTGACATTCCTTAGATCTATAGAATGAAGTTCCCAATCTATTGCTCCCAGGTAGTGGAGGTACATTAAAGTTTTTTAGTTCCTCAATATTGTGAACATCACGTGATGTGACCTCTTTAAAATATCAGGGAGGAATTGGTGAACAATGAATGAATCATTTGATACTAATAAATTAGCTTCTAAAGAAGAGACACATTGAACTTCACTTGCATAGATGTACTCAAAATCATAATTGAAATTGGAGTAATTTATCTCATTTGCTTTTGTTAAAGGCTCACATTTTTCTTTGAGTTTAGTTGGAATATCTTCTTCTCTTCTGTATCACTACCCAAATGGGGGAACATGCCTCTTCAACTTTGGTGATATGTCATAAATTTTAGCAAGATATAATGTAGCCTTCTTTCTTCCTTTTCACTCTTTCTCTTCTTTAGGTTGCTTTGTAGTTTTTGAAGTTGAAGTTGTAGATTGATGAGGCTTACTTTCTTTTCAAAGAAAATACTTTGCATCCTCATAAATTTTTGCCTCATGAATTATAAATGGTTGAATAATGCCAAGAATCTTGTGTTCTTCTTTGTTAGTTATGTACTTCATACATTGATGTAGAGTAGAGAACCATACCATATTCATGGAGCCAACGACCTAATAGAGCTTTGAATGAGGTGTTAGAATCTATCACATGAAACTTAGCTTGGGTATTGAGTTCTCCAAACCTAAGTGGTACAATGAAAATTCTGAGAGTCATCTGTCCCATTTCATTGAAGCCATGGACCATTAATTTATCTCATCCAAGATGCTGAATGTCTAGGGACAACCCCCTAAGTGCTCGTAGACTCATAAGATTTATTGATGAACCTAAGTCAATTAGAATTCGATTGATCATAATTCCATCACTTTCTGCAGCTACATATAATGGGCGATTGTGTTCCGTTGTCCAGCATAAGATCTTCTTCATAGAAAGTGATCATCGAAGATATTGAGCTTGCAAAACTTCAGTCATGTCATTCAACAAAATAAGCTTCATATCTCTCTAGATCTTTAAGAGCTTGAATCAACATTTCTTGAAGGTCCTTCGGCATCAAGAGAGCCTCATACACACTCAGTTGTGCATGGATCTTTCTCAGATATGATAGGATCTTATAATCAATTCCTCCACTTGAATTTGTTTTCTTCTTAGTGTCTTAAGGATGATATCTTCATTAATTTCAATATTTTTGTCTTCATTTATGATTTTGTGCTTATTAGATGACCCTTTCTTTAATGGAGGCGGTAGTATCTTACCACTCCTTAGTTGCACTTGGACTGCTTTATTTAGCTCAAACTCTTCAGATGAGGTAACTCCTTCAGAGTCGCCATCTACCCCGGAGGACTATGCGGATGCTTCAGAGTCACTGCCAAGCTTTAAGCAGCCCATTTGGGATGTCTTTAAAGGCTTAGACTCAAGTTCGTTAGGAAAACATAAGTCTTCTTATGAACTGTCTTCTGTTTATCGCACCATCAAGCATGACTTTGATGTTATGGGCTTAGGAGTTCTCCCGCTGAATTCATTTTTACATATTACATTTTTTAAAACTGCTTAATTCCAATTATCCAAGCATGACTCACATTGGGGGATGTTCGACACCACAGAAATAACTCGACATGTTTCTCTTGGAAGCAAGTCTTCATTATTATTTTCTTCTTCATTTGACTGATCAAGTCTGTAATCAACAAGTTCGATAGTGTCTCATCGGTTGATGATACTCTTTAGATTATTGATGATCTTTTGAGTTATAGTTCTTCTTAATCTTCTTTTCTTAAATTTCTTTTATGAGGTCTATGCTTAGCGATCCTCATGTCAGTAATGGAGTAGCCTTATCAAAATGCCACTAAGAAGCCAAAATGCTTGGTTTAGGCATTTCTTTTAAGTTTAATATAGGTTCAAGTGATTTTACTAAACACTAGAACATCTTTTAGCTGCTTCAACATTTTTATGGTCTTCTTAGAGACTATTCTCTCCCTTTGCTCTTCTTGTATTACTTTTCCTTTTTCTTTCTCTTTCATCAATGGTACTGAAGTGGATGTAACCACTCTGGCAGATTCTCTTTTAGGATGAACGAGGACACTATCGGATAGTGTGAATTCAACCTTCTTATATTTTCTCTCCAGCCAATCCTTAAAGAGATAGCAATCTTCAATCGAGTGGGTAATCACCCGATGATATGGACAATATTTTGTATTATCAGTTTGACTTGACTCTTTAGATCTTATGGATTCCTGCAATTCTAATCGTGCTTTAAGTGCTTGGTGGAATAACTTAGCCACACTTTCCCTCTTGAAAGAGTATTTCTTATTCATCTTATCTTTTTGAGATGAGGGCACTCACTCATCATCTCTCATTGATTGCTTTGTTTGGGGTTTAACTGATTGCTTTCCCCCTTCATCCGCATAAGCGGGCTGTTTTTCTTTATCAATATTATAAGTTGCTCGCTTTCCACTGCTCGAGCTGTAGGAGGTTGTATGAGACTCATTCCTCCTTGAGTCTGAGAATTTATTCTTCTTTAACTTTTTTGAGTGACCCTAAGGTTTTGAGCGATTCAACTTTTCAAACTTTTCCACTCGGTCCAACAACTCTTGAAATGTTGAGATAGAGGCCATACATAAATATGGTGCCATCTTGTCATCGATGTTACCCATCAACAATTGGATTGCATGTTTCTCTTCTAGCTGTTGTTCATATTTCATGCTCATATTTCGCCAACGTGAAATATATTTAGTCACTAACTCATCTTTTCTTCTTTGTTCTAAGGCGAGGTCAGCAATTGTAATCTTTTCAGTTGCACTGATGAATCTCTTGATGAACATCATTTCTAATTCAACAAAAGTCTTGATCGAGTCATTAGGCAATTCAAGCACCATTCAAAAGTAGTTGAGGTTAAACTGCTAACGATCTGGCAGAATAGTAGTGCATCATTGCCTCCTATATTGCCACATGTTACTTTAAATTATGTCAGGTGTTTTCTGGGATTCCTGCCATTGAATGTATTGAATTTAGGCACTGAATAACCCTTAGGGTATGTCACTTGATCGTATTCTACCGAGTATGGATGACCTTTGCTTACCAATTTTTTTGCTTGGTCAGCATAATGACAGCTTTGATATTTTTATTTATAATTATTTCCAATTGAGTTGTTGTCACAGGCTCAGATATGTTAGGCACATCATAAGGGGTGGGTTGAGAAGCTAGCTGATTGACTTCATTTCTTCTGTCGGGTGCATTCTGTGTTCCGGAAGCTTGAGGCACTGAGTCAACTGGTGGATCAGCAGATGTAGCAATAGCTGTCAGATGGTTAGCTGGTGGAGTAGATGCTGGCACTGCTGCCACATTTCTTTGCATCATCTGTAGCATCACATTCATTTGTGCCATCATTTGGTTCATCTTTGCATTTAACTGGATGATCTCCCTATCCTTTGCCTTCATCTATCATTGCATTCATTTCTGCATTTGGGCTAATGTGGTAGTGTCGGAAAAGAGAGAGTTATATTCTTCTCTTTCTAGTTCTTCCTCCTCTTCATCACCTGAGGATGTGCTTGAAGCTCCTCCTTCTGTTTGCTCAAGAGCTGGTTCTTCAATATGAATAGGTGGTGCGGTTCCATGCCGTCTATATTGGTGTTGTCATGCACTAGATGGTTCTCCAATATGCTGTACCATATATACTACTTCCACTTCCATAGTATCTTCATCATATTCTTCATCTTCTTGTAATTTGACATCAGAATGTCTCCTCTAGTGAATTTTTGGCTCTGAATTCTAGACAAACCTCTCTTCAATAGAAGGGCTACGATCAAAGTCAACTTTCTTTCATGAAGATTCAATTGATCGACGATGGGATTCCATGGAATGTTCATCGAGTGTCGACCATCTTGTGATTCATCATCATAAGATTTCTTCTTTTGAACCCATTTTTGTCTATCCTTATCATTGCCTAATTTCCGGGAGTGCGAACTAGATGTCACACCTCTTTTTTATTTTCAACAATTTCTCTTAGGGGCCTTAGCCTCCAAGCTTGTTTGCCCTTCCGTCAGGACCTTTCGAAAGTGGATTCCCTGACATATGGTCTGGGTGTCACGCTTCGATGCTCACCGTATGGATTTGCTTGAATCGATCACAAGCTCTCATAACAGGTGGTAGCCTACCAAATAAAATATTATCAGCTTCAATCATCGCAGGCCTTTGGACTTTTCTTTTCATTAGGCCTATTTCCTTGGCAACTTTCAACTCGATGCACTCTAGTAGATAAGGTATCGAGATTTTTCTTTTGGGGCACCAGAGCTTGACGTAGTGGTGGATCCCAAAAAGATTATTTCAGCTCACCAGTAGAGCTATTCCTCTTTACCCATTTCAAGTTCACAAATTTATTCTGGGTGGGAATACTCACTTATGGTTTTGAGACTACTTGCATAACAGGTTGTTCAAAAAACAATTGTTGAGCTCTTAGTTTGACATTCATCCTTCTTCTCTGCCTTCTTATTAATTTTCCTCTAGACGAGGAAGCTTCATGATCATGCTTTCCTAGTACGAAAGGTTCAATTGGCAGAGTGGTGTTTATAGGCATGACTAAGACTTTCTGCCCAACAACAGTTCTCTTCATAGTCAAAGTGTCAGAATATCCCAATCTTTGAAACACAAAAGCTCTCTTTTGGAGAGCTTCGGTAGTAACTACTTCAGTAAACTTTCTTTTTTGCATGGGCTGATGTGCACGGCATGCAGATATATCCTGGGTTTATGTGACATGAGCTTTAGCTACAATTGTCGGAAAGTCCACACTACCGAATTGAATGGTAGCTCCAGCATCTCCAGTGTTGATGATAGCATCAGCCGGATGGATGTTAGACTCTGCGCCTTCACAATAACAAGTGTTTTAAAGATCCATCTGTGCAAATGAAAGATGGGGATCAATAATCAAAAATAAATATTCTACCCCATACTTTCAAAATGCAGAGATACAACAGAATGAAAATAAAATAATAAATTCAAAAGAAAATTTCAAACAAATAAAATCATACTCAATAAACTATAATGTTCATTAAAAATTTTATTTTATGACTAAATTTAAATTTTGATTACTTATACTCCACTGCTACTATATACCAAATTTGACTAGTCAAAGATGGAAAGAGAATCTTATCCCCAGCGGAGTCGCTAGAAATCTGTAGGCTCCGAAAATTCTCCACCGACCTCTTAATTAAGAGAGTTTGATTTAAGTGTTGGTATAATTTTCAGAAGGCAAATGGAATA
The DNA here is from genome assembly GCA_021442155.1 of Cymbidium sinense. Classification (NCBI taxonomy): domain Eukaryota; kingdom Viridiplantae; phylum Streptophyta; class Magnoliopsida; order Asparagales; family Orchidaceae; genus Cymbidium; species Cymbidium sinense. Next base: position 98,811,091 of record CM038226.1, on the reverse strand, counting down.
GTAGATAAGACACTACCCAGAGATTTCACATTCATTTTGTAAAGATTTTAGATCTGGTTTCAGATTTTCTATAGGCGTAATCACCTATAGTTAATTACCCCTCTCAATGCTGAGAGAGAAATTTTGATTAAGGCTGATCATTAGATCGATGAATGCATAGCGTATAGTAGCAGCATGTGGAGTATTGAAATTTAGATTTATAAAATTTATCATTATTTAACTTAAAGCCTATGATTGGTTGAATGATGACGTGCCCAATCTAGATCCTATGGTTTCGTCATCCCGGGCTGTCGTGGTCCATAGTCTACTTAGTCAGAGAAGGTAGTCGACCCAACTTGACCTAAGGATTCTTATCAATAACACATGGGTTACGTCATCCAAGAAATCCATATAGACATGGGGTGGTGCTTGTCAAGGAGATAAGCTTAAGTCCACCTTAGTGATAAAAAGGCTTTACACCTATCAAATATATCCTATGATTCATAACTCAAATGGTTGAGCCATTGGAGAACATACAGGCTATAATCGTGACCGTAATATAATGGTACTATTTTGTGGCAACCACCAGATTAGAGGACTCTGATCGTAACCGCATCATATGTGGAGCTTACTACTCGAATCATGTAGACAGAGGACACTGACCACATCCTTACTAACATGAGATTATTTGAGTTTGAATATAATTATTTATTTGACTTAACATTAACTCCTTTGTGAGCTAGAGTTTTCTTAATCTGTCATCCCCAGTAAATGATGGTGATGGGTGGATGAGTTGTTTGCTTTAAATATTTAAATAATAAATTTCATTTAGTTCAAATATTTTTTAGTTGAAATTTAGTTTTAAAATGAATTAATTTAGAGCTCAAATATCTTTTAATGATAATATCTTTTCCAGTTGAGATTTTTAATCAACGCGACCATCATCGGGGGTAGACCTTATCAACTCTGTTATTTTGTTAGTAGATGATCAGGTTTACAACTTGCATTTATAAATTTGAATTTGAGAAATAATAATTTAAAAATCTGAATAATAGTAATCCCCTATGGTTGAGATTTTCATTCAACACAGCCATTATTGGGGTAGACCTTATCAACTCTACTTATTTGCTAGTAGAGGATCGAGCCTATGACTTATGTGTAACTTAAATTCTTTAAGAAACTGATATCATAATAGACCTTGCCAACTCCATTACAAATATAGAGGATTAGGTCTTATGATATAATGTAATTCAAATTCATTTAGAAGTTGATTATTTAGTAGACCGTGTTAACTCTATTTCAAACATAGAGGATTAGACCTACTACAATTATATTCTATGGAGCTAAATACTTATATCTTTTATATACTTGATTTAACATATGAAGACATTCATTAGCTCGCATGCATATAGTCATAAATAATTGAATTGATTTCATCATGTTTCTCTCTCCCCCCCTTTCTTTTTAAACCTGCGTAGCATCCTCAGACACTAAGTTTAAGTACTTAGTATAAGCTTCGGGGCCCATGCGGGTAATTAGTGATTTATGTAATTTTATTTCTAAATTATGAGATTAATTTTATATTTATTTAATCTCAACTAGCCTGCACAGCCTTTTCATACATTAGAATTTGCACTTTAAATCTCTATGTCCGAGCACGTGCAGGTATTTTTAACTTAGATAATTTTATCTAATTAGTGAAATCATTGATTTTGAAAATCATAATTAGAATAAGAATTTTCAAATTTTTGGATTGAAGGAAGCTCTTTCATTCTAATAATTTAATTTAGTGTCGCTTATTTGTTGCAAAAAATTCATCATGGTAGGAAGACATTTTAAATTATTCTAATATCTTATTCGCTCCCTTGGAATAACATATATTGAAATGCCAAATTTATATTTACTGCTAAAATATTCAATTCGCTTCAAGTTCATAAATCTGTTTGAGTTCAATTCATCTTTCTTTATTTGAAATATAATCTTCAAATTCATTTCAAATTCGTTCCCAATTATAATTCATAATTCAATTCGAAATCAATTTTATCTTAGTGAGCTTAGGCAATGCTATTTATTTAGCTTGAATTTTATTTGCAAGTATGAATTTTAGATAAATTTCAATATTTCAAGATTCCAACGCCATCCCACATATGTTACATCGAACTTTTACCGATACACCTTTAGCATGTGTCTTGTGATACATAGCTTCTTCATACCCACTAAGTCCTATTGTGCATTAGTGGGGTTTTCAATCACGCATATAAAAGCAAATATATATGCAATTTCAAATCATTCAAAATTCATTTTTGATGTGCTCGATTTCTTTTTTTAAATGAATCTTGATTCTTTCCCCATTTTTTAAGTCTAAAATTTAATCAAAATTTCAGTAGTATTTCAACAGTATTCCGGTGTCATCCCCGCATAGGAGGCTACATCGAAACTATTTTGGCTTACTCGATACGCCCTATTGAGCATAGCGGACGACGTCTTGCAACACCACGAGTCTTCATACCCATTAAGCCCTATTGAGCATTAGTGGGGTCTTCGATCACCAGCATGTAGCAAACATATATATGCAATTTCTACACATTCAAATTTCATTTTAGATTATTTATTTTTAATGTGCTTGATTTATTTATAAATGAATCTCGATTCTTTCTCCCTTTTTTAAGTCCAAAATTTAATCAAAAGATTGACAAGATTGTCATCCCATAGTCTACATCGAACGCATTTTGACGCCTCTATGAAGGAATGATGCTGTGCATGACACCACAAAAGTCTTCATCCCCATTAAGCCCTATTAAGCATTAGTGGGGTGTTCGATTACCTGTATGTAGCAAAAATATATATATGCAATTCCTACACATTCAAATGGGGTTACATCTAACAATTTTGCTTACCTGATGCATTATCGAAGGTAGAGATGTCTTTGCGACACTATTTCTTTCATCTCACACTGATGAGCATTTAAGCCTTCAAACCTACATAAAGAAACACAAGCATATGTATATGTTTTCACATAGTTCCATACATTCACAATCCACAACACTAATGATTTTGCGTGAGTTCAACTAGCAAGAATTGAATAGAAGATATTAGAGTGTTGATTATTTGGATTAAATAGGTGAGAAAATACAAAAAACCTAAAGAAGAACCCGCCTGATGACAATGTTCTTTCTCGATTTTCATCGTTTGCAAGAAGGGAAAGAGGGGCTGTTTGGCTGCAAGAATAATGAAAATATCAGAAACCTAGAGGAGAACACACCTGATGACGATATTGCTTCTCAGTTTTCGTTGCTTATAAGGAAAGAAAGAGGAGATGGACATGGAAGGCATGGTGAAGTTTGAAATGAACTTGTAGGTTGAGACACTTAGTGTCCATTTTTAGAAGCCTTCTGAGGATATGGATGAGCAGCTTTACGCTTGGGCCTAGGAGGTGGGACATGTTCAAGCCTTCTGAGGATATGGATGAGCAGCTTTACGCTTGGGCCTAGGAGGTGGGAGGTGGGACATGTTCAAGCCTTCTGAGGATATGGATGAGCAGCTTTACGCTTGGGCCTAGGAGGTGGGACATGTTCACTTGTTCCATTTTTCGGAACTTTTAAAAGTATTTATGTGCATGGCTCATAATCTGGATAACTATCTTTGATCCAACAAATGCTTCTATCTTCTTCCAATAACAATCAAAGAGCTGGAGAGCCTCTAGGAACTTGTCGTGCTCTTGCTCTATCCAGCTCTCCCTAGACTTAGTGATAGTGTATAGCTTACAGATCTTCTTGTTTGGATCCTCCAACAAGGCCTCCTCAGCCGCAGTGAAGGTCGTAATAGAACCCAACACCTCCTGGAAAGCCATGCCCGCAGGAAACCCCTTATGCTGCTGATGATGATGTTGCACAGAATCCACACTAAAGCCTGCTTGTCCTCTGAACTTGCTACCGCCTCCTTCATCCGCTGTAGTAGAGGATAACATAGAGATCGAATGCTGCAATCCTCAAGAAATGCTCTTCACGACCTACTTCGATATGTCTCCACAATTGATTCTCTCTCTATCTCTCTTGCTTGTGTGGACTGGTGGCTTCTAGCAAGGAAGAGATGTGGCCTTCTCTAGCTTTGCTTAGGTCGGCTAGGCTTCATTTTGGTTGAGAGGAAGAGATGGACGGGCGGAGAAGGCTTGGGACGGGAGAGGAAAAATGGGCGAATGGCGTCGGACGTGAAAGGGCTGGCTAGAGCTTGGTTTCGGCCGGCGTCGGAGAGTAGGAATAGAGAAAGAGTGAGGGAAAATGAGAGATTTTACCTATGCAACGAGAAGAAGAGCGGAGGCTTGTAGGAAGTTGTAGGTTTTTTTTGACAATCAACAATATTTATTATTTAACGTGAACTTTATTATTACTGAATAAGAAAGTCATACCACTCTTACGAAATTAAAAAAATGAATTACACCTTGTCAGATACAAGTAATAAAGTTCACATGTTAAACGAAGAAATAGGTTGTTGATATGATGAAAATTTCTTTTTTTTTGTAGAAAATCTTGGCTGTCCCTTTGTCTTGGGAAGAAAAAAAGGGATTAGGACTCTTAATTATATATTAATTACTTTCCTTATGAGCTTAGGCGGGATTTTCTTTTATTTCAAAAATATTGAATAAGATTTGATCTATTTGGAAACAATTTATACCTAAATTTTTTTGAATAGATTCTGAAATAATTTAGATATTAAGAAATCACATTTGATCAAAATTAAAGTAAATATTCAAATTTATTTATTTTTTCTATGATCATATTTATGCGAAAAATTAATTGAAATTAATCTCATGCAATATGGATGTCGTTTCTAGGAAATTCGATATTCTAGATTCAACGGCATAATCCGTTTCACAATTGGAGGTCGTTTGATTAATGTCAGCGTTGAATCGAGCCAATTTTATTTTAAAGCCGTCGCTCGACTAATCGACATTCGCAAGTGCACTCATCCAGATTAGCGCATGCCTCATTTGATATGTTTCAATGTTCGACGCTAACAATGATCATTTTGTAACGACGCCATTTGAGAATCGTTTTATTGGTATGCGCATAGGTCCATCGACGGATTTTCTTCTTGATTGATCGACCGTCGAATTATGCAATATGTATATTCTGATTAATTTCAACATTTTGAACGTGATGGAGAAATTCGTTCGTCGATCGGAGACCATTTAGACTGGTTTCAGTGACGTCGAGTGTATTTCAGCTTCGATTTGCGCATCATCGCATCCAAAGTTCATTAAATTCGGCTTGTGAGTTCAACTTAAATGACGGAGCATACATGTAGTCAACATTCATGTTTTACAATATGAAGAATGTAAAAAGTCATGATAATATCAAATATCATAGAGTGCATGAAAACTTTTAGTGATAAAGATTTACATAGTTACATGAAATGAAGTGTCAATCTTTCATATTTCTTAATTTTCTAAATTAAGGATATGGATGGTGAAGCTAATTAATGCCCACTCTAAATCATTAAAGAGAAGCTACATCATGACCACTCCAAATTATCATGGAAAAGCCACCTCAAGATTAAGCTACCAACCACACTTCCAGGCGCGGATCCACGCATTACTCAGGGTAATTGCCCACCCTGAAAGAAAAGCAAGGGTATTTAAGTAATTTTACTTAAAAATAGAAAGGGTATACCCAGCTATTACACATAAGGGAGTTACTATTATTACAATAATTTGCATTATAAAAGAGATACAATTTATAAGCAATCCATTTTAGGTATTTTACTTTTTATTAGAAAAATCCATTATTTTTGAGTTCTAAAGTTTATGAGAATGTTCTTTAAAAGCTGGCCTACATTATTTTCAAGGACTAATCTATCTAAACTTAAGGACATATTAATTGGTAATTAGGAGTTCCTTTTTTTCTTTTGACATGGCTTGGTTACATAATAATATAATAATGTGCTTATTAGTTTTCTAATAAATTTGAAAGATTTACATGCTTAATATATAATTCTTATATATTTTCATGTTTCATTTTTAAGATTTAAATGTGCTTGACAAACATCTGAATCTATGAGAAATTAACTTAGCACATCTTAATTGTTAGATTTATGAGCTCTTGTAAATAGCAAAACCATTCTTGATAAACGGTTACTCACAACTATTTTGTGATTTTTTACTTTAAAAAGAAGCAACACTTCTTATTGCATAATTTAAATTCATTGATATTTTATTGTTTGCTTATTTTGTACTTATACTAAAAATAATGTTAACCAACTTTAATTTTTATGTTAGATGTTCTTTGCTAAGAGGTGATTTTTGAGAATTGGAGCAGTCAAAATATTTTAAACAAAGATTGACAGTGATTAGTTTTCTTAACAATCAATACAGGTATGCGTGTCTTTGTTTTAGAAATAGTTTATATTATATTTTGGTTTTAAAAAATGCCGAATGTTTGTCTTTGTTTTTTAAAATTTGTTATTTTATTTTCTATTTTATTTTAAAAGGCTGATAGCGTGCCTTTGTTTTAGAAATAATTTATACTATATTTTAGTTTTAAAAATTGGCTGAATGTGTGCCTTTGTTTTTTTAATTTTGTTATTTTATTTTTTATTTTGTTTTAAAAGGCCGACAATGTGCCTTTGTTTTATAAATAGTTTATACTATATTTTGGTTTTAAAAAGTGATCGAATGTGTGCCTTTGTTTTAAATTTTGTTATTTTATTTTTTATTTTTGTTTTAAAAGGCCAATAGTGTACTTTTATTTTTAGAAATAGTTTACTTATATACAATAATACATCTTTCCTCATTTTTTAGGGTTTAGTAAATGGATAATTTTTAAGAAGAAATAACGAATAGAGTTAGATATTGACAGTCTTCCTGTTGATCTTGGTCTCGACCTTCAGTTTGGAGTTATGATGTTAATGATAAAGAACAAGTGCGAAGAGCATTTTTGGTGAAAGGACCTCATCAGCCTAAAAATTTTAATTTTCCTCAAACAATGATAAGAAATATTGCACAGAGATTTAACCCTAAATGGTTTGAAAAATATCCAAATTGGTTGGAGTATAGTGTTAAAAAAGATGTTGCATATTGTCTTTATTATTATCTTTTCAAGCCACAAGAGCAAACTAGCACAAGCCAAGGTGGTGGAGACTCATTCATTGTTGAAGGGTTTAGAAATTGGAAGAGAAAATATAAGCTTCAAATTTCATGCTGAGATCATAATAGTGTTCATAATAAGGCAAGACAGAAATGTGAAGATTTAATGAATCCTCATGAACAAAATCTTCATATTATGTTTTTGAGTAAGGAAGAGAAAAATAAAAAAGATTATCATATCATGTTGATTACACCTGTTGATTGTATTCGATTCCTTCTACGATAAGGGCTATATTTCGTGGTCAGGATGAGTCATCTGAATCAATAACCAAGAGAATTACTTAGAATTATTCATTTTCTAGCTAATCATAATGAAAAAATAAAAGAAAATTACATTTGAAAATGTAAATGCAAAGTTGAAGTTAATTTCACCGAAGGTTCTAAAGAAAATTTGTTCTACAGCTGCAGCTGAGATCTTACATTCTATCATAACTGATATTGGTGATTCATATTTTTTTATAATTATAGATGAGTCTGTGATATGTCAACCAAAGAGCAATTGGCTATTGCATTGAGATATGTTGATAAAAAAGACAAGTTATTGAGAGATTTATTAGGATTAAACATATTTCTTCTACAACTGCAATAATATTGAAAGAAGCCCTTCAAGTTATCCTTGCCAAACATTCATTAAGTTTACATAAAATACGTGGTCAGGGCTATGATGGAGCATCAAATATGCTTGGAGAGTTTAATGGATTGAAGGCACTCATCTTAAGGGATAATTCTTAAGCATTTTATGTTCATTATTTTGCTCATCAACTTCAGTTATGTTTAGTAGCTGTAGCAAAAAAATTATTAGCAAGTTAAATATTTATTTGAAATTATTACAAGAATTGTAAATACTGTTGGAGCATCTTGTAAGAGAAATGACATTTTCAAAAATATTCAGCATGAAAAATTCTCTCACATCATCAAAGTGGGGAGTTAATTAGTGATCGTGGTTTGAATCAAGAGACTGAATTACAATGACTTGGTGACACCCGTTGGAGTTCACATTTTTATATATTAATTAGCCTCATGAAAATGTATGCTTCTGTAATTGAAGTTCTTGAGATTGTTAAGGAGGATGTGGTACATGATCAATAATCAGTTGAGCAGCTGTGTTAATAGATGCAATGAAATCTTTTGATTTCATTTTTTTAATGCATTTTATGATTAATATTTTGGGGTCTACAAATGAATTATCAAAATCATTACAAAGGAAAGATCAAGATATTGAGAATGCGATGAGATTGACGTAAATATCAAAGCAACAATTACAAATGATGAGAGATAATGGATTGCGTTCTTTATTAGATGAAGTGTCACATTTTTGAGGTGTTTTTGATATTATTGTACCAAATATGAATGATGTGCATAAATCTCATCGACGATCTATAAGAAGAGTTGAAGAAATTATAAATTTACATTATTATCAAGTTGAGTTATTTTACACAATAATTGGTATGCAACTTCAAAGTTTAGTAATAGTTTCACTGAAGCTAGTACAAAATTACTTCTTTGTGTGACATGCTTAAATCCATGTGACTATTTCTCTGCATTTGATAAGAGAAAATTATTTCGTTTGACAAAGTTATATCCAAGTGATTTCTCTGCAGTAGATCTTGTGGCTCTTGAGTATCAGTTGTCTACTTACATTATTGATATGCATAGTAGTGGTGAATTTTCTTCTTTAAATGGGATTACTGATCTTGCAAAAGCATTAGTTAAGATGAAGAAGAATGGTGTGTATCCCTTGGTCTATAAACTTATTACTTTAGCATTAACTTTACCAGTTGCTATCGCTACAATGGAAAGAACATTTTTCGCAATGAGGATTATTAAGCATCAACTACGTAACAGAATGGGGGATGATTGACTTAATGATTGTCTAATGCCTGATATTGAAAAAGAAGTGTTTGATTTGATTCCTAATGATGTTATATGCAACATTATCAAAAATGCAAAATAGATGGCAAAGCTTGTAATTAATATGTAATGCATTGATCATATTAGAATGAAAGATTTTGCTTTGAATTTTATATTATCTTTTTTTAAATATTTTAATATTATTTTATTTATTAGATAAGTTTGCCAATCCTGAAAAAAGTGTTGGTTCCGCACACTTCCACCTCTATAACAATTCTAACTCCTCTAATAATTCATTTTATCTATAAGAAGTTTAACACAAGCAAGAGTTCATGATAGTATTTAATTTTCATGCAAGTTATGATAATTTATCTAGATTTGTATATAATTATTTTCTCATTTTAATAGATACATATGAATTGAAAGATAAATTGCATGGTCATATGAACATAAAAATGAAAATAAAAGGACTTCATGAGAATTAATTAAAATGTAAAAAATTATAAAAATAGCCTTATCTTAAAATGTAGAAGAGGCCATTCATTTCATCACTTCATCAGTTCCTTATCATAAATTAATCTCTAATTCTTGTGTTGCATCACATGAGTTCTACATTAAAAGCTTTCTTTTGATTACTTTTAAGGGGGTTTAATGCAAGAGGAAGAATCCTTGACCTTCTTCCTTTAAACCCTTACTAATTAGGTAGTTTTCCCTATCACTTCAATTTGAGAATAGCACCCAGAAAGCATTAGTGGAGATATCACGAATGTGGTTCAGTGGTATGCCATACTGAAAAATAATAATAATAAATATTTATAACACTTAAATGTTATATATTTATAAAATCAATACATGAATATCTTCATTTATGAAAATACAAACCAAATTTCTAAAAATATATTGAAATCAATTTTTTATATCTTGCTATTAATAATTTCACAACGACTTGATTGTGACAACATAAATACAAGAATTTGTTGGCATGTAAACAAGAATAATAATAATGATATGGATGTTCTTATCCTAACAAAGAATAAAGAGAAAGAGTTTAAATAAATCTTTTTTATACGGAAAAGAATCGCTAATTGCGTGCTTTGGGTAGTACAACAGTTCAAAAAGTACCAAAAGTTATCTAAAAATGATTTAAACGACATTATTAAATGAATTTGATGCTCATGAACATGGTTTGGTTAAAGTCCACTTCTCATTGGATTCATCAGGTTCTTTTTATATGGAATGAATTTTAGTGGGGAAAAGGAAAGATTTGAAAATTTTAAATTAATAACTATAATTTCATAATCATACATAAATAAGTTTATTTTTTTTCTTTGCTTTCTATCAATTAAAGATAGAACCTTAATATGAAGAAAATATTTCTCCAAATTAAAATTCAAATAGAGCAGTCAAAGACTATGTTTTTTTTTTCTTTAGATAAGAATGATTTGTGTCATTCATTTGGGTGAATATGTAATTATCAACCTTTTTTTTTTAGAACCTTAATTTTTTATTCTTTAAAACTCAAATAAAGCATTTTATCGAACAGCTTATCACAAATAAAATTATCACGAACACCTTGATCGACTTGAGAATTGTCAAAAATGAGAGGGAAATCCTTGACAAATATTATTAAGATCTTTTTTAGAGACTCATAAAATTCTGAGAGTGAATCTTGAATTACTATGAGGTTTTTTTTGGATGATCCCCAGTCTAAATCTTTCTACTTCTAAATGCAAGAGATAATTTGGTTTTATGACAGCCTTATTCATCAAATAAAAATTCAACTATTGATGATTCCATTGGCACATTTTAAATGAGGTTTAAACAATTCTCTATGGAATGTAAAGATATATATATATATATTATATATATATATAGTTTTACTAGTTGAATATAATTTTGATATATAAAGCGATAAATTCGAGACTAATGCATCAAGCAAAAATATAATTTAAAATTTTGAGATATCATTATCCCTAAATAGCTCATAAATATGAAGTGTTTTATAGTGAGTGAATGACAAGGAATTTCCCAAGATCTCTTAATTCTGAATTTATTTGAGCAACCAAATATTTAAAATGCATCAGATGATCGAATGAGTCATTTTAAGCCGTCCAATGGAGTTGTTTTGGATTTTACCTGGTTTTATACAAATGTCACTTCCATAATCTATAAATAATGATCATTCTTTATGATGGGTAATTTAAAGAAAGGAGAGAACTAAGCAGAAGAATCTCATGTCGGGTCAGCAAATGATCGATCATATAACCATCGCCGGTCATTAGTTCGCCCCACCGCTTATTTGCCAGCCAACGCCATCACTCACCACCACGAGCACATTTTAAAAGAGGTTTAAACAATTCTCTAGGGAATGTAAGGATATATATATATATATATATATATATATATATATATATATATATATATATATATAACAACATGATAAAAAAAAGAATGAGCATTCAAGAGATCAAAGTTGTCTTTCCCACGAAATCAAGTGTGAGTCATCTTATTACACTCCATTAAACGCATTCAAGACTAATATTATAATGAAAGTCAAGAATTCTTAATATCCTAAATGGCTAAGATCATTGAAATATTGACGAGGTGGAAAATAATCTTAGTATTATTATTTTCATTTTTTTGAAAGAACATTCAACAAAATGATGTATTCACTTTAAAAAAAGAGATTAATCTTTTAGTTCATCATATACATTTGAGTTGTTATTTACAAAAACAATATATTAGATCATAAGTGTCAAAATAAAAGAGAAAAAAAAATTATAGCAAGAAAATATCAAAATTATTGTATAAGAATGCCATTAGAACCTATTTCTCTTTATGCATGGATAGATCCTATCACTAAAACAACACAAAAATTGAACTTATCTAATTACAATTTCAAAATATGATTAAGAATAAAGATAAAGGTTTATCTTTCAATTAATTTTTTATTAAAATTATTAATCAAATTTTTATAAAAAAATATTTCAACTTATAAAACCCTTACAAGGCATGCCCATAGCTTTAATGGAAAGTTAATAGGGGCAAGGTCCTCATGAGAAAGACCCAATAAAATAAATGATATATTTTATCTTCACTCATAAATCCTAATATATATACTTATAAGTTAGCCTTGATGGAGTGTATAGGCTCTATACTAGAAGGACTTTAATGAGAGCAGCCGGTTAAGAAGATCTTTATTCACGCACAAATTTTAGAAGTTATGAGCTTTTGCGGTATATGTAAAATTTTTGAGCTTGGATGTTATGAGCTTGTGATGCTATAAATTTTTTGAAAAATTTACATACTTATCACACAATTTTTATGCAATTACATATCTAACATCTAAAATTTAATATATGCACTTATAACACTTTTTTATGCATGAAAAGATGCATTTTACTTAGGGGTTGTGTGGTTGCCTGAAAAGAATGCAGTGTAAAACGAATGCAGTGTAAAATGAATGCAATGTATTTGGATTTCTTTAGGTTATTTGGTTGAAAATTTTACAAATTCATGAGTTTATTTTTTTCTGTTTGGTTAAATAAATGTAATGTAAAGTATTTTAAAGGTTTTGCTACTGGAGGTAAATAAGGGCGGCAGTGGAGGTCGATGGTATAGTTACATTGGGTGTCTAGAAATCTCCCAAATTTGGCCACAACACCAAAATTTAACCATATAGTGAATTCCAAATGTATTACAATCACTTTGAAATTTTACTTTGCATTATGCCAAATGTAAAAAAAAAAAAAAATCTAAAACTCCTGCATTTATTTTACTTTACTTTGCTTTCAAACCAAACAACCCCTTTAAAAACTTTATGATAGTGCTTTTTTATGAATGTTTAGATATTAGAAATATAAATATATAAATATCATTTATTATGTTTGTAAATACCTAAACTTATTTTTGCGAAAACTTTCTCAAAATACTCAACAAAGAAGAATGTTGTGTTCCAAGTAATAATAACTGCTAATTCAACCTTTTCCTAGCTGAATCTCTTGATAATCTCTTTCTTGTTCTTTCTAAAACCTAACCAAGGGAATGTCTAGTTGCAAGTAGGATTTAGTAAATTCTCTAAATGCAAATTTACTAATTTTTGAGATTGTTAGATCTTAAAAATTATTTAGCATGAAATATACCAACTCTAATTAAATCATTTGAAATAGTTGACAAATTATTCCATATATAAATTTAATGTTAAATATTAATAAAATAATTATTAAGATTAGTTTAACTTTTAGTTTTGTAATTATATTATTGATTAACTATTTACTAAATGAATTAATACAGCAACAACAATAAGCTTTTATCCAACTATTTAGGGTCAATTATTACATGAATTCTTCTTCCCCATTGTGTCATATTACGTGTCAAATTCTCATTTAATTCTAATAAACTAATAACATTTTTTTATACATCTTAACCAAAACTTTTTAGGTTTACGTCTACCTTTCTTATTATAAAGCAAATCTAATATATCTACTCTCCTCACCGGGTCATCGGACAGCTAACAATTTATGTGGTCAAACCATCTAAAGCGTCTCTCTCTTATCTGCCACTAGAGCTATTCTATCTTTTTCCAGAATAGAATCATTTCACATTTATCTCTAAGAGTAAAATAACTCATTTACTTGAGCATCTCATCTCTAGGATTAACTAAAAAAAAGTATTAAATTAATTAATTATAAATTTATAGTTTAATATTAATTAGTGAATCTCTAATTAATTATTCACTAAAGTAATTGATCAATAATCAATTTTTAAATAAATTAAACATTAATCAATATTTTAAATTTTTATTTATTTATCATAATATGATCAATTATCAAATATACAATTTATAATTAAATTTATTAAATTGTAATTATCATAAACTGAAAATTTTAATTAATCCTTAATAATAAATTAAATTAGATAAAGCTCAACAACAACAACAACAACAACAACAAGCCTTAATCCCATTAATTCCATTTTTGAATCCTTTATCTCCATTATGTTATGTGTCAAATTCTCATTTAATTCAAGTATACTAAGGTCATTTTTTATACATCTTAACCAAGTCTTTTTAGGTCTACCTTTACCTTTCTTAACATAAGATAAATCTAATGTGTCTACTCTCTTAACCCCTTCATGGACGACGCTTTATGTGGCCAAACCATCTAAGACTCTAATCTTATGCCACTGAGCTACTCCAACTTTTTCCGAACATACTCATTTTGCATTTTATATCTAAGAGTAAATCCACTCATCCACCTAAGCATCCTCATCTCGTAACACTTAACTTAGTCTTATGCTTCTCTTTTAGCCAACATTCCATATAAGTCATTGTAGGTCTTACCACCATCTTATAAAATTTTTTGTTAAGTTTAAATGCAACTTTTCTATCACATTATAGGTCAGATGCATTCCTCCACTTCAACCATCCAACTTGAATTCTACTAATAACATCTCCATCTATTTCATCATCATTTTGAACAATAGAGCATAAATATCTGAATCGCTCACTTTATTAATGACTTGTTCACCTAATATCACAACACTATAACTAGAACTTCTACAATTAAAATTACACTCCATATATTCAGTTTTAGATCTACTTAAATGAAAACCTTTAGACTCTAAAGTTGACCTCCATAATTCAAGTTTCTCTTGACTCCTCTCTAGTCTTATCAACAAGAAGAATGTCATCGAAAAAGCATACACTAAGGTACATCTTCCTGTAAATGCCTAGTAAGAACATCCATAATTAAAATAAAAAGATAAGGGCTTAAAGTGATCCTTGATGTAATCCAACCAAATAGGAAAATATTTTGTCAATCCTCCTTGTGTTTGGACACAAGTAACAGTTCTAGTATACATATCCTTAATGACTTGAATATAACCAATATTAACTCCTTTCTGTTTTAGAACTCTCTAAAGAACATCTCTTGAGCCTTTATCATAAGCTTTCTCTAAATCAATAAATATCATATGTAGATCCTCCTTACTTTCTTTATGCTTCTCCATTAAACCTCTTAACAAATGTATAACATCCATAGTAGATCTACCTGACATGAAACCAAACTGATTGTGAGAAACTTTTGTATCACATCATAACCTATACTCAATTACTCTCTCCCATAATTTTAATGTATAACACATTAACTTATTCCTCTATAATTTTGCTCTTATGCATCACCTTTATTCTTAAATATAAGAACCAACAAACTCTTTCTCCACTCATCTGATATCTTTTTCGTCTTTAAAATAACATTAAAAAGATTTCTAAACAAAGAAGTTCCTTGATCTCCAAAACATTTTCACACTTCTATTGGAATATTATCAAGTCATATTATTTTTTCACATTTCATTTTCTTTAAAGCTTCTATAACTTCAGATTTCTAATATGATGATAAAAATAAAATTCTCTATTTTTATTTAAGGTATTAAGGTTGCTAAAATAAATCGTACTTTCAGATCCTTCATTGAAAAGTTTATCAAAATACCTCATCCAGCTAATTTCAATATCCTTTTCTAAGAAAAGCACTTTATTATTTTCATCCTTAATACACCTCACTTGAACTATGCCTTTACTTCTCCTATCTCTTTGGTTTGGTTTAATTTGATTTATATTTGGTTTTGGTTCATTTAGATCAAATGGTTCAAGTTGACCAATTTGACCCGTTTGACCCAATTGAGTTAGGTCATGGGTTGGTTTAGGCTTGGTTGATCATTTGAAATGTATTGCAAGCTTTGGTTTAATTAATTTTGGTTTAGTTTTATTTCAAGTTGATCTTTTAGGTCAAGTTGGGTTTATGGTCAATTGGGCTAGGTTGGGTCTAGTTGGCCAATTGTAGCTTTGGTCAAGTTGAACAAGTGATTTAGAATGAATTTGACCCATTGGTTGCAATCAATTAGGCTTAAATCAAGATTTGACCCATTTTAACTTTTTAGGTCAACTTGGGTCAACTTAGGTCAAGTGGCCAATTATGCTTGGTTTGGCTCAATTGATGGCTTGGTCAAGTTCGATCATTGATTATGGATTGGTTTAGATCAACGGTTTCAATCAATTTGGCTTATAGTAAATTTTGGCTTATTTAAGTTTCATTTGGGCTAATTGTTGACTTGGTCGAAGGCTAAGTTTGACTTGGTTTGACCCAATTTGAGTGATTGATCATCCTAGGATGATTGTTGCTCATAATGTGAGGCTTAGATGGGCTTAGTTCAATCCAATTTAGGTTGGATTATAATTTGGCTCAAAAAGGTCCTTTAGGTCACTTTGGATAAAGTGAGCCTAAATGGTTTAATTGGCTTGATCAATGCTTGATTTAAGTTTGGTTGAACTCACATATGAACTTATGATTGAAATATAAATTTAATTGCAAGTGATTTGGAGTCAAATGAGTTTTGATTCATTTGATGATTTTAAGTCAAAGGGGAACATGTGTTTAACTTGGGTTAGTTTATTTTGGTTTGATGATTGAAGTTTATATTCATATTTGAGCATGTGATTGAAGGAATGATTGTTTGGAGAGAAAATCCAAAGGTTTGGATTGATTTGACAATGATTTGGCTAAGTTCAAGGATTTGACTTGAAAGGGTGTAAATTGGTATTAAGTTGGATTTGGATTTGAGTTTTGAATTGATTTTGGCTATTTGAATTTATAATTTGATTATATTTGTGAATATAAATGAGAATATAAATCGGTTATGAGAAAATCTTTTGAGTTTGGAGTAATATGGATTTGGTTTGAGCTAAGTCCATAAGATGAAATCAAAAGATTAGGAAAGATTTTGGGATTTGAATTCAATCACGGATCATTTGATTTGGAATTGATTCATGATTTGGATTTTGCAATTGATTTGATGATTTGAGAAAATCATTTGAGTTGAAATTGATATAAGATTTGATTTGGAATTGATTCATGATTTGAGAAAATCAATTGAGTTGAAATTGATTTAATTTTTAATTTGGATTAGTTTGAAGGAGGGAAATAAGGATTGGGTTTAAGCTATAGGGTAGACAAGCTTTCCTAATACTCCTAAAGCATAACCTATTCCTATAACTAATTCTTCTAAGTATCTAAGGTTAGGTTAAGTGTTCACCTAATCAATAGAAGTGTCTTAAGACTAATGAACTCTTAGTGTTTAGAGGAGTCATATGTCTAAGATGGAGAAGTTGAAAGCTCACTCCAAAAGTGAGGTCAACAAAGGGCGCCAATAGGTGTGTTATGAACAAGGCATATGCGTATTGGTGTTGACCGAGATGATGATAAGGTTCAAACATTTAGCACTAATAAACGATCTACCTAAACCCGAGGTGTAGAAGGAATCAAGAGCTTAGTGCAATACAACTCCACTTATGTCAAAGACATAAGAGAGTGAAGGGGGAATCTACTAGGAATTGAGTATATGAGCCTTCCACTAAGGGAAAGGTTCAAGTCATCCACTGGTGGATGAGAGGTTGTGAACCCGCTGGGGGATTTGAATTTGGAATCCACCGAGGATAAAAGATGTGAACCTTCCACTAAGGGAACATGTGCGGGTTGGATTGAATTGATTCCACTAAGGAAATCACAAAGATTTACATCTCACTTAGGAGAAGCTGATTGATTTTATTGTTTAGTTTGACTCCACTAAGGAGGAGGTTTGATTTTGTTTCTGATTTTTAAATTTTAGATTTTGAGATGGATCCTGTCGGTTTGTGATGGACCGCACTTAGTAGGGGCCATGTTGGCCTACTTGATTTACACCTCAAATGGGTAGTCAACCACATAGTAGGACTATCCAACCAAAGGAGTTTCCTTTCGGTATGTAGCAATTGTACTAGGAAGAAAGCGTAGTAGACTTACATCTTCCAAAGTAGATCAGTCAGGGTGATTTGTTGGCTAGGCAATGGATCAAACCCAACTTTAGGCTAACTATTAAGTGAATGTAGTTGGGGGCTTAAATCAGCTGAAAGATAGTCAAATTAATTTCATTTTTTAGTTATATTTGATGGATCTCATCATTTTGCAATGGACTTTACTGAGTAGGGGCCATGTTAGCCTTATTATACTTCAGATTTATCGATCCAAAGGGAGTAGCTTCTCGGCCGAGGCGAGAACTATCCAACCAAACGGGTGCCTTTCGGTTTGCAATGACTAACTCAGGGAAGAAAGCACGGGGACTCACATCTTTTCTGAATAAAAAACCACTAGGGTGACACATTAGCAAGGTAACATGTCAACCCGACCTAAGGTTGCCTGTAGTTTCGACATTCATGCTAGAAAGAATACGTAGTAGAATTATATCTTCCAAAGTGAAATGACCGCCAGGGTAACCTGTTTGTGGCAAAATAGATTGAACCCGACCTAGGCACTACTAAAAGAGTGCCAACCCGGGGACTTATCTTTACTCAAGAGTAGTCAGGCAATTCTTATAGGGAGTTTTGCTAACACTATCCTAAAGATAGGATGCCTGCTTGGGAAGTGGGATGTTGGGGGCTTCAATTTCTAATCCATAAGTGAATAGATTTATTTGTTTATCATGGACTTTGTTGATTTGCGAGGGATCATTTTGAGAAGGAGCTTATATTAGCCTAGACTTATCTCAGATTTACTGGTAAGGGAGAATCTATGCATCCACTGAACAAATTCTCCAACCACAGAGGTGGCTATTAAGAAAGGGGGATTGTCCAATCCAAGAGTAAAGTATTTAAGCAAGGTTGTAAAGGACATGATCCAAGTAGGGTGCCCGCAGGGGAAGGGTCTACTAAGGGCTTTATCTAAAACCCTGAAGAAGATAATATATATAGGTATTCGGTGGCCAACTCAAGGAGAAAGCACGGACTCACATATGTCAAAGAGTGGTGTATCCACCAAGTGAGTCGCTATCAGCATAGCAAACATCAACCAACCTAAGATGCCCATCGGTTTGTGATAATCAGCATAGGAAGAAAGCATTGCACATCCTCCTACAATGAAATTGATTGTCGAATAGTTCACATTTCTTATGCTATCGACTGGGGGACTACTTAGTGAATGCCACTGCGGGACTTATATCAACTCAAAAGTAGTCAAGAGGAAATGAGCTACTGGGGGGCTTATCCTATGCCTCAAATATACTCAACCTTGTTGTGCATGATGGTTAGTTCAAGAAGAAAGCGTGTAGGCTTACATCCTCTCAAACATAGTCAACATGAGGTAAATGGCGATCATGAGCTACCAAACCAAAGCTTCGTACAATGGTCAAGTCAAGAAGAAAGTGCAAGGACTCACATTTGCCGGACAAGTGACCACTGGGGTGACACACTAGCAAGGTAGCATGTCAGCCTGACCTAGAGCAACTAATAAGTGAGTGCCACAGGGGGCTTGCTTCACATTAAAATAACCCGAGATCAAAAAAGATATGTGTTTGTGTTTGTGTTTGAAGAGGACAGGATGTCGCTTGGGTTGTCTCACACTTATTCTAGTTGTGTTAGTCGAAATAGGATGCCTCTTGGGTTTTCTCACACCTACTCTAGTAACGTCAGGGAATTGTGTTCAATTGGTGTTCGTGTTGTGAAAGAAGGATATGATGCCTCTTGGATTATCTTACACCTACCATAAACATGTGGTATATTCAAACAAGCAAACAATGCTTCGAAAGAAGAGCAAATTTTGTTGAATTAGAGTGAAATTTTAGAATATAGAATTATTTTCAAACATAATTTTATAGATAATATTTCTTCAAATAGAGCCCATTAATTAGAAGCATCGAGTGTTCCCCTTTACAATCAATAAGTTGATAAGATCCTCCTTGGTAGGCCTTTTCTATGACAAAAGGGCCTTTCCAAGTAGGTTCAAACTTATCTCCCATCTTTCGACGGGCATGTGGTGAAAATATTCCTGCCTTCATCTATCCCCCTTTAGAAAAGAAGGATAAATGAAAATAGAAATATACACCTTGTGGGATACCACATAGATCCACAGATGTTCTTATTAGGGTGATTGGGTATGACATTGAGGAGAAGTGTACTATCTTGAAAGATAGACGTCACCACCCTACAATGGACCTAATCATCATAATAAGGACTCTTAAGGACTATGAGTCTTCCTATGTACCAGAGATTCTTCCCCTATTTTATATGTAAAAGTAAAGTAGGGTTTATTTTAAACCAGGTTCATTAAGTTTCCTATGGAAGCAAGCCCCCATAGTTAATTACATCTTAAGGAATGAGATTCCTTAGGAATACTCACGATTAAGGTAAATGATCGTTGTCTCCAAAGATTTTAATAAGTAGGGCTATCAATCGATTAGTTTATTTTTAGCAAATTGAGTGGGATTGATCAAGAGGTGGGAGTTCTTATCAAAGCCAAATAAAGATAAGTAGGAGATGCTTAAGATACTAGAAGCCTAGTAAGTACCTCAACTTATCCTATGGTTGGACTTTACATTTTTGAAATTGAATTAATTTTGTTTGAGTTGAATTTTTATTATAATGCTAGGGCTTATAATTCTATGATACAAGGTCATGAAAATGCCTAAAAGGTGGGGATTTATGCTCATAGCCCGCAAAGGGAAGTAGCAACCTGTGAACCTAAATTTAGAGATTTGGTGAGTGCCAAAAGCACTTCATAAATCAAAAGTAAAAATGAGTATTTAGTTTATCTTGATAAGAGGATAAACCACCTGACTGTTGGACTTATAACTGCCTGGGGTGACTGTCAACTAACTCCTCCTACGATTTTAAATTTATGTAGGCAAGTCATATGTTTAAGCAAGATAGTAATGTTGTTATTTATTTAGAATGAGACTAAGTCCTTAAACACATTCCCTAAGAGACTAGATCTTATAGAGCATGAGTTAATGACTTAAATCTAATGCATATTTTTCATATATTTTATTTTCATTTTGGACAATCAATTTGACATAGGCTTTAGAATTTTTAAGCCTAATGTATGAGAAATTAGATTATAGGCCAAAATAAGCAAGATGGGAGGTGTATTTCTACCATTGCTCTCAAAGGTCAAGCTAAGTTCTCTGGCATGGGTGGAAGCCCTCCAAATCAAGAGTGAAACAATATAGTTTTTATGCATGATGTTAAGAAAGAAAAGACAACATCCAGCTAAGGGGTTGCTAATTTTTTTTATCTTGATTTATAGCCTAAGCTTTAGGTGAGGTTATAAATTTTTTATTTTAATTTTGAGTTGTTTAATTTGGCAGAAGATTTATTTTCTCTAGAGCCTAATCATCATCTAGACTATACATTAAAGCAATGAAACTAGAAAAATATGCCATTTCTAAGGAACAAACTAAACAAAAGATCAAACATTTTATAAAGCTAACACAAAAGAATAAAAGGCCAAGTGTGGTCGGGCACCACTGCACAAACCCGAAAAAAATAAATAAATTAGGTAATCGAGCTCTACCCTTATACAACTTAGATTACAAATGAATTAATTATAATTAAGCAATGAATTCATGTTATGGGGGTCTTCATTTCTTCATTTCTTCTTTCTTCTTCTTTTGAATGGTTGGAATATGGATGCTCCAAAGGCTTCACATAGTACATAAGATGAAATCTTATGACCAATGTTCATCCTAATCCCCCTTAACAATCATTCCAAAATCTTAATTGTAAAATTACATGAAAAGAAAAGTACATCTAACCAACACCTGCAAAATAGAGATTAGCTAAACAAACTATACAATCCCAAGTATGTATATGCATATATTGGAGTTAACACCCTACACATGGGTAACCAAGTCCACCCGGCCTATTGGATTATGCTTGGGTATAGCACATACAACAAAAGCATTTTTTTTATTTTATTACGACTCCGCACAATCCCTAGAAGATAATGATTAGACTAAATCGTCCATCATTCGGTTTAGGCACATACAACATTCAGACTAAAATATTACATCAAATAAAAGTAAAAGTAACATGCACCTAACCTAAAGTTAGAAATGGTGACTTAGTCTAATGTATTTTAACAGTTTGTGATGGTATGCTTCGGCTTTAAGGTTGAAGTTTTCTAAGTATGAAAATATTCAACTTAGAGTTTGTTTCATATGTGATTTAGTTGTTTTATTTTGTATCTTGATTTGGTTTAAGTGAATCATATAATTAATTACTAAGTTGTAAAAAGAGAAAAAGAAAAGAGAACTTCTATTTCATCCTTACCTTAAGTAATTTCTAAGGTAGATTCATATTTGATTTTGTTTAGTGAATATTTTTATTATGTGTTTTAATTAGTCCTAAGTTTAGATTTTCCCCTAAACAAACCTATTCAAAAAGAAAGATATTTTAAGATTAAGTAAAGTGAAATACTATCACAAAATACACATCACTTCATTTCTTTCCCAAACATGTGTAACATTCATATGGATGAACCCTAAGCATACTTATATATGCAAATGGAAATATTTAGCACACTTTAATGATGGATGCTAAGAGAACATGTTTAAGAAATTTTGATGTTTTTATGATGCATGATTTTGTTAAGTAGAAAAAAAGGGATTCTTTTATCCATTTTTCACATTCACATTTATATGTATGTTGATCTCATTTTTAGGATGAGCTCTCAACTCCTCCATCTTAGACATATGACTCCTCTTAGATTTTAAGAGTTCCTTAGTCTTAAGACACATCTAGTGATTAGTGGACACTCAACTAATACAGACTTAGATGAGTATGATAGGTCATGAATGGTGTTAAGAAAATTTACCTACCCTTAGCTTGAACCATTCCTCACCTTTCATTCCTTCAAGTCAAACTATAAATCAATCTTATTTAATTTTCTCCAAACTCCAATCAACTCCCCATGATTGAAATCCAAGATTGAAATTTATGATTGAAACCCATGAATGAAATTCCTAAGTCTAAAATTTCCCTAAGTTCTTAATCTTTTCTTAAGGACTTATCCTAATTCATTCATATTACCATTTATATTCACATATATAAATGAAATATAAATTCAAACTAATCAAACTAAACTCAAAATTCAAATTCCATTCATGAAATTTCCTTCTTAAGGATTGCCAAAATCATTATCAAATCAAATCAAATTCATGAGATTTTCTCATAACTCATTTTTATTCTCATTTATATTCATATATATAAATGAAATATAAATATAAATTAATCAATCCAAGTTTAAAAATTCAAACTCCAAAATTTTCCTAAGACCTTTAAATTCCTCTTATTGGACTTAGCCCAAATCATGATTAAACCACTTCAAAATTTTGAAATTTTCTCATGATCTATTTATATTCTCATTTATATTCACATATATAAATGAAATATAAATTCAAACAATCAAAACCAATTCCAAAAATCAAACTCAAATCCATTCAAAATCCAACCTAAGCCTTTCAAGTCAAAATCTTGAACTTAGCCAAATCAACTTCAAATCAAGCCTGACTCTTTATTTTCCTTCATGATTCAATCAACTCTACAATCTTGAATTCATATATAAATGGAAACTTCAATCACCAAATCAAAAATGAATTCAAAAATCAAACCCCAAATCCATCCATATTACTCCTTTGAATATGAAATTATCAAATGAATCAAAACTCATTTGACTTCAAACCACTTGCAAATGGATTTATATTTCAATCATGAGTCCATATACAAGTTCAATCAAACTCAAATCAAGTTTTGACCAAGTCATTTGACCCATTTAGGCTCACTTGACCCAAAGTGACCTAAATATCCTTATGAGCCAAATTCCAATCCTAACTAAATTGGAATAAACTAAACTCACCTATGCCTTTCATCATGATTAACAATCATCATGGGATGATCAATCAAATTGGCAAAAAAACCAAACTTAAGGGTTTGAAAGTCAACTTAGCCCAAAATGATACATAACATAGCCAAATTCTACCATAAATAAATTGATTGAAACCATTGATCTAAGTTTATCCATGACCTATGTTTGAGAGCCAATTGAGCCTAACTTGCCCAATTGGCCAGACCCAATTGACCCACTGAAAAGTCAAATTGTGTCAAAACATCTAAGTCAAATTGATTGAAACCAATGGGTCAAGTTCATTCCAAATCACTTGTTGAACTTGACTAAAGCCTCAATCGCCAACTAGACCTAACTTAATTGACCTTGAACTTGACTTAAAGGGTCATGTTGAGCCAAACTCAAATTTAACCAAAATTAATTAGAAACAAAGATACCAATCCACTTCATATGACTAACGAAACCTAAACCTACAAATGACTTAGCTCAAATAGGTCAAATGGGTCAAATTGGTCAACTTGACCCATTTGACCTAAATGAAGTCATATGAACCAAATTCAAACCTAAACCAAATTGAATCAAACCAAAATCACCAAAATATTTTAAATGATCATATGAACTTGACCCAACCCTTGGTTTGACCTAATTTGACCAATTGGTCAACTTATCTCAAGTTGACCCATTTTGATCTAAATGGGCCAGTATGAGCCAAACCTTATCAAATGAATTTCAAATCTCATGAAACTTGACAAAATCTTGTTTCTCCACATAACCAACATATCCAAATTAAAAAAAAATCAACAAAATGACCATCTTACCCCTAGGCCATAGAACAAATTTTATTCTAATCCATGGGTAATTTGTTCATGCCCTCTTCTTATCAACTTGATGCCTTCCTAATAGCTCAAGTGGACCCAAAGAAGAGTGGTGCACCCAACCCAATGAGTTTGGGTCAGCCCAAATGGACCCAAGGCTAAAACCGACCCCATGGCTCAAATTGGCTAATTCAAAATCCTTCTTACCAATTTGATGCACATGAGAGGTTGGCAATCTACTCAAGACCTCAAATCGATCATGTGCAAAGATCTAATAGCCTAAACAAACCTTTCCATGTGGTGAATTAGATCAAAATGGCAAGGGAGGTGTTGGCCGTCTGATTGCCATAAGGGGAGAGATACTCTCCCTAATTCAATTTGAAATCATCATTCCCACATTCGATTGAAGCCTAATGAGTGTTGAAAGATCAGAGCCATCTAAGCTTTAAGAGGGATTTGAAAAGGAGATTTCTCGATTTTCTTCATTGAAAATAGAGCTCACTTGAACCTTCAACTTCCTCTATACTAAAACCCATTCCAATTCCTCTTACACACTCCCTCAGAGGATCAATCCTTGTGCACTCAAGCTCTCATTCGAGTTCCCAAGGCCAGGAGAGGTGGAATTGGATCAAAGCCACAAAGGAGATCAAGTGGTGTTGGTCCATAAAGAGATCCATTTAACTCCAAGGCTTGAAACTTTCAATAGAGCTTTGTCTCCACTAGACAAAGCTACCTCATGCTTTGAGCACCGGTCATCTTTCAAGAGGTATGAAATTCACTTACTCTTAGGGGTGTTGGTCTTTTGTGAAAGCAATTTTCAATTCATGAGAAATCCACCGTTGGATAGGCTTCTCTTTAGCTTTAGATGGTGTGGGAACAATTTTGTTCCAATCCGAGCTCAATTGAGCTCAGATCTTCCTTAAGATCATGGATGGCCTCTGTTGAGCCCCAAGGAAGAACTAGGGAGATTCTAGCCATCCATATGCACATTTTGGATGGACGGCCAAGATTTTTCCCATGTTTAGAAAATGAATTATCTCTTTTGAAACTGTGGGATGATCCCTGGCTGTTCGATCCTTGATCGAATGGCAGGGATAAAAGCTGTTCCACCGCCATGCTGCCATTTAGATGTGATGTTTAAGTAATGGGCTCTTTGATGTGCGTGCTAATTTTTGTCCTCATGGTGAGGGATTAGTTAGGGAATTTAATTAATGTTAATTAATCTTTTGATCTTCAAAAGTTTATATCTCCCTCAATGAAATTAGAAAAATATGATGTAAAATTCTATGGAAAGATAATTCAATCTAGAATATTTTAAAAATGATTTCAATCAATTTTGATTTATCCTTTTCTCTAATTTTGGATTTTATTAGAAATATCATTTTGCTAATTACTTCTTAATTAATCCTGATTAATCCCAAACTTCTTGGGTATGTTTTAGGGGATTATCTCTACCTCTCTAATTTTCTTGGGATTTATTTAAGACTTAATTGAGAGAATTGCAAGTGTATTTCTTAATTACTCCCTTAGCTTAATTAAGGATAATTAAGGTTGGATTAGTATTTTAATCCATTATTAAAGTTGATTAAGGTCAGATCCAATGAATAGGAGGCTTAGGAAATAATTTTGGGGTATTTCCCCTAAGCTATTCCCTAAACCCCCCTTTCTTCCCTAAATCCTCTCTTAATTAAGGGTTAATTCATTAATTATTCTCTTAATTAATTTCTAAAAATTATAAAATCTTCCAGAACTTAATTAATCTACTTTGGGTAGATGCTTAGGTGTTGAATAGCCTAAGTTCAATTAAGAAAATCAAAACCCAATTCATATGTGTGAAGGGTGTTTTGAAATTACTTAAGTTAAACCCCTTAGTTTAATTAATCATTAATTATGAGCCAAATTACATTAGGTCCTTTTCTTCCTAGGTGCATTGCAAATTTAAATTTCGTGTGTGGTTTTATGTCATTTTATTGTCTCATAATTACTTGATTAACTATGTTAAGGTGGTGTAGGTAAAGGGTTAATTAATTTGATTAATTCATACCTTAACCTAATTAGTATATAAAAATGACTCTAACCATCTAAAAATTAAATAAAAATATCAAACACATGTGGGAATGGGTTATGAACAACAAACTCAACACACATTTTCAAAATTAAATCAAACTTAAAATGAAGCAAAAATCACATGGAACAAACTTTGATTTATTTTAAACTTTCTTATTTCATAAGAATATCTTTAGGATTTAATTAAAGTAAATGTGTTTACATGCTTTCATTGCTTTAATTTTTTCCCCAACATGTTAAATTTGTATGTCATGTGGTTTCATGCATCCATATTTTTCAAGTTCAATTTTAAAAAAATAAAATTGTTTACTTTATGTTAAATTTGCATGTGTTGGCTAAAGTAGAAATATGAGTGGCTATTATCACTACTAAATTCAAATTATTTTTAAAACATATAAATCAATTATCAAATTTGAAATTGTATTACTTATATTTTAATTATAAGCTTGCATGTGAAGAAAATATAAGGATGTGCTTAGCATATGGTTCCCTTCTCTTTTATGTTAGTATAGTTTCATATCCTATTCATTCCTATGCTATCACTTAAGAAGGGTTATCTATGCTTGTACACATAAATGGCATAAATAAAATGAATCAATTAATACAACTTTTGCATTCTTTCTTTTCCATTCATTTCTTTTATACACATGTTTGTATTTAAGAAAAATGGTATATTAGTCTGGACAATTTCAAGGTTGCGAGGCTTTAAGTAGCCTTAAGTAGGTCTTATACCTTACACTTCTAGTTAATAATGCTGTTGTACTCACTTATGACTTTCTTACTTTCATGTGTGTATGTAAAAAATTGGATAAAGAAACTCCTTTCTTCTTAAGAAAAATCATGTATAGTAAACTTCCAAGTTTCCTTCAAAATTACTTAGCATGCATCATAAAGTATGTTAAATATTCTCATTTATGTGTATAGATATGCTTAGGATTCATCCATATGCATGTTATACATATTGGGAAAAAAATGAATAATGTGTGTTTTGTAAATTTGATTCATTTTATTTAATCTTAAAATACATTTCTTTTTGAATAGGTTTTATTTAGAGTTCATCTAAACTTAGGATTAATGAAAAGACTTAATCAAAACATTCACTAAACAAAACTAAAATGTGAATCTACTTTAGAAATTACTTAGGTTAGGAATGAAGAGTTCTCTTCTCTTTCCTCTCTTCATAACTTAGTAATTAATTGTAAGTTGAGGAAATCAAAACTTGAAATAAAATCAACCTAAAATAATTAAACAACTTAAATGAAACCCTCCTCTAAGTTGAACATATTTTCACACTTAGAAAATTCTAGCTTAAAGCCATAAACTAAGCATACTACACAAATTTCAAAGCACACACATTAGCCTAAGTCACCACTTCTAGCTTTAGGTTAGATCGGTGCATGGTTTGATGTTTGTTTTATTTTATGATATATGCTTTAGTCGGATGTTAAGGTGTATGCTCCTAGAATGAATGATAGGGCGCTCTTAGTCTAATCATTATTTTCTATAGGGGATTGTGCTTAAGGGGCACTATCATAAATAAAAATATAAATGCTTTTGCTTATAGGTGCTTTATATCCCTAATCATAATCCAATAGGCCAGGTGGACTTAGTCACCCATATGTGGGGTGATAAGTCTAATATATATACTTGGGATTCATGTGATTTATTTTAGCTAATCTCTATTTTGCTGGTGTTTGTTAGATTTTCATTCTTTTTTCTTTTCATATAAATTTGTGCAATTAGAATTTTGGAATGATTGTTATGGAGATTAGGATGAGCATTGGTCATAAGATCCTATCTTATGTACCATGTGAAATCTTGGAGCATCCACCTTCCAACCATCAAAGAAGAAACCAAAAAAGAAAGAAGAAAAGAATAAGGAAGAAATGAAGCTTGAAGACCCCCATAACAATGAATTCCTTGCTTAATTGTAATTTAATTCATTTGTAATATGGATTGTATAAGGGTAGAGCTCGGCTACCCAATTTGATATTTTTGGTTTGTGCAGTGGTGCCCGACCACGATGACCTTTTATTCTTTTTGTGATTAGCTTTATAAATTGATTGATGATTTATTTAACTTGTGCATTAAGTGACATCTTTTCTAGTTTCTTCCTTGCTTTGTATATGACTTGGATGTGGATTAGGCTCTTAAGAAAATAAATCTTTTACCCAACTTAATAACTCAAAATTAAAAATAAAAAACTCATAAGATGCCATAAAGCTTAGGTTTAAAATCAAAATAAAAGAATTAGCAACCCCTTAGTTGGATGAGTATTTCTTTTATAATATCATGCACAAATGTATCTTATTTCACTCTTGATTATAGGGCTTCAACCTTTGCCAAAGAAACTTGGCTTGACCTGTGAGAGCCATGGTGGAAACACACCTCCTCCATTCTCACTGATTTTGGTCAATAACTTTATTTCTCATGTATTAGGCATATGAATCTTATCAGCCTGAGTCAAAATAATTATCCAAAAATGAAATTAAATGAAATTTGAATTGTATTAGATTTAGGTCATTTGAAGCATGTCCCTATATAATATTGTCTCTTTAGGGAGTGAGTTTAAGGACTTAGTCTATTTCTAAATAAATAACAACATAGCTATCTTGTATAAACATAAAGACTTGCCTACATGTATTTAAAATCATAGGAGGAGTTAGTTTGCAGCCACCCCCAGGCGATTGTAAGTCCAAGTAGTCGGGTGGTTTGTCCTCTCTTGTGGAGGCAAACTAAATACCCATTTTTTGCCTTAGATTTAGGTTGTGCTTTTGGCCCTCGCCAAAGCTCCATAGATTTAGGTTCTGAGGTTGCTTCTCCCTTTTGTAGGCCATAAACATAATTCCTTACCTCTTAGGAATTGCCTTAATCTTGTGTTAATGAATCATAAGTCCTAAATTTCTAATAAAAATGTAACTCAAATAAATTAAATCAATTTCAAAAATGTAAAGCCCCAATCATAGGATAGTTTGAGATGTTCGCTAGGTTTCTTAACATCATGGGCATCTCCTACTTATCTTTGTTTTGGCTTCAATAATAACTCCTCCTATTTTGATCAATCTCATTTGATCTTTAAAAATGAACTAATCGATTGATAGTCCTTTCTATTGAAATCTTTGAAGATAACGATCATTTACCTTAATTGAGAGTTTTATTAAGGGATCCCATCCCTTAGGATGTAATTAACTATGGGGGCTTGCCCTATAGGGAACTTAATGAACCCGGAGTTGACCTCATTTCTAGAATGAGCTCTCAACACCTCCATCTTAGGCATAGGACTTCTCTTAGACTTTAAGGGTTCCTTAGTCTTAAGATACATCTAGTGATTAGGTGGACACTCTCACCTAGCCCTAGAAGACTTAGAAGAGTTAGCCATAGGAATATGTCATGCCTTAGGGGTGTTAGGAAAACCTCCACCCTTAGGGCAAACCATTCCTCAGTTTCCTGCTTCAAGTCAAACTCCAAATCAATTCTATTTGATTTTCTCCAAACTCAAATCAATTCCATGATTAAAATACATGATTGAAATCCATGATTCAATTCATGATTGACCAAAATCATCAAAATTCCTAAGTTCAAATTTTAAGTCCTTAACCCTTTCTTAAGGACTTAGCCAAAACTATGATCTAAACATATTCAAACCTTTGAGATTTTCTCATGACCAATTTATATTCTCATTTATATTCACATTTATAAATGAAACATAAATTCAAACCCATCAAATCAAATTCAAAATTTCAAATCAATTCATGAAAATTTTCGTGAGTTCCTTTAATTTTCCATTGAAGGACTTAGCCAAAATCAACCCTAAACCTTGATCAAATTACTTCAAACTCTTGGGATTTTCTTAAAGATTATTTATATCCTCATTTATATTCTCATATATAAATGAAATATAAATATAATTCAATCATATCAAACCCTCAATTAAATTTCAATTTTAAAATCCTTGAAATTCCCTTGAATACCTTAATTTTCCATTAATGGATTTAACTTAAACTTTGATCAAACTCATGAGATTTTCTCAAAACTTATTTGTATTCTCATTTATATTCTCATATATAAATGAAATATAAATATAAATCAATCCAATCCAATCCAAAAATTAAATTTCAAATTAAAAAATTACTTTAAATCCTTTAAATTCCCTTTAATGGATTTAACCCAAATCATGATTAAATCACTTCAAATTCTTGAAATTTTCTCATGATCAATTTATATTCTCATTTATATTCACATATAAATGAAATATAAATTCAAAGAATCAAAACCAATTCCAAAAATCAATCTCAAAATCACTTAAAATCTAATCTAAGTCTTTCAAGTCAAAATCTTGAACTAAGCCAAAACAATTTTAAATCAAGTCAAACTCTTGATTTTCTCTCATGATTTAATCAATCATATAATCATAAACTCATATATAAATTCAAACCTCAATCAAACAATCAAAACCCAAATCAAAAATCAAATCCAAAACTCTTTCATATTCTTCCTTTGAATATGAAATTTTCAAATGGATCAAAATCCATTTGACTTCAAACCACTTATAAATGGATTTATATTTCAATCATAAGTTCATATACAAGATCAATCAACTTCAAATCAAGCTTTGACCAAGCCATTTGACCCAAAGTCACCTAAAGTACCCATATGAGCCAAGTTTTGATCCTAACCAAATTGGATTGAACCAAACTCATATTTGCCTCTCATGATAATCAACAATCATCATGGGATGATCAATCAATCAAATTGGATCAAACCAAGTCAAACTTAAGGGTTGACTAAGTCAACACTTAACTTAAAATGAAATCTTATATAGCCAAAATCCATCATAGGCCAAATTGATTGAAACTATTGACCTAAGTTCACTCATGACCTATGTTTGAACTTGACCAAGCCAACATTTGAGCCTAACCTAGCCCAATTGGCCCACTTGACCCATTTTGACTTAAAGGGTCAAAATGTGTCAAAACTTCATCTAAGGAAAATTGATTGAAACCATTGGGTCAAGTCCATTCCAAATCACTTATGGAACTTGACTAAAGCCTCAATTGGCCAAATAGATCCAATCTAGCCCAATTGACCTTAGACCCAACATGACCTAAAGGGGTCATGTTGAGCCAAAATCGAACCTAGCCCAAATTGATTGGAAGAAAAGATACCAATCCACTCCATATGGCCAACCTAACCTAAACCTACCCTTGACCTACCTCAAATAGGTCAAATGGGTCAAATAGGTCAACTTGACCCATTTGACCTAAATGAGTCATATGAGACAAAACCAAATCTAATCCAAATTGAACCAAACCAAAGGAACCAAAATATTTTATATGGTCATATGAACTTGACCCAACCCTTGGTTTGACCCAATTTGACTAATTGGTCAACTTGACCAAAGTTGACCCATTTTGACTAAATGGGTCAACATGAGCCAAACCTATCAAATGGATTTTAAATCCATTGAAACTTGGCCAAACCTATTTTCTTAACATACCAAACATACCCAAATTGAAAAAAATAGCAAAATGACCATTTTACCCCTAGGACATAGAACAAATTTTGGCTAGCTCATTTGTATTTTGGTTATACCCTCATCACAATCACTTGAGACTTCCTAAAAGCTCAAGGGGACTTAGTGGTGAGTGGTGCACCCAACCCAATGGGTTTGGGTCAACCCATTTGACCCATGGACGAAACTCGACCCTTAACGTTGAAATTCAATTTTAAAACTCCCCCCTAAGCTCAATTTGATGCACATGGGAGTTAACATTTCACTCCTTTGGACAAACTGACCATGTGCATTGATCTAACATCCTAAACAACCCACTCCATAGGGTTAATTGGATTAAAATGGTAAGCTCATTATCGACCGGCCGATTGCCATAGGGGGAGATATACTCTCCCTAATTGAATGAAATCTCACTTCACTCACACTCGATTGAGGCCTAGAGAGAGTTAGCAATCATCAGAGAGCTTTCCTAAGGTCCCTAGAGAGGATTTCAATTCCCCATTCTTCAATTTTGCATAATGCAAAATAGGGGAGGTCCTTTGAAGAGCAAACTTCTTCTACACTTGATCCCATCCAAATTCCTTACACACTCTTCATCTAAGGACCAAGTCAAGCCTGCCCAAGCATCCATTTGAGTTCTAGAGGCAAGGAAGAACTCAATTCAATCAAAGCTACAAGGATCTTGAAGAGGAGTTGGTCCACCCATTGATCCACTCAACCTCAAGGTCTATGAACTTCAATAGGGCTTCGTCTCCACCAGACGAAGCTACCTCATCGATCTCGTGTGCCGATGATCACCTTCGATGAGGTATGTGATTTTTCAACCACTTAGATTATGAGGTGTTGGTCCCTTTGTGAAAGGAGTTTTCATTGCATGTGAAATCCACCATTGGATTGGCTGCTATACTCCTCTAGATGGTGTGGGTTGGGTCTTGAATGATTCTATGATAGATCGGGCTCGGATATCCCCTTGGATCATGGATGGCCTCCATTAATCCTCAAGGAAGAACTTGGCTCATCTCCGCCATCCATCCATGCATTTAGATGGACGATTGAGATTATTCATCAAGTTTTATAAATCTTTTATCCGATTTAAACTGCGGGTCTATCCTCACGTCAATCTTTGATCGACGCTATATTAGTGCATGTCTTTGACCACCCACAGATGTGATGTTTAAGTGGGTGGCTCACGACACGATGCATGTAAAGTTCGCTGACCACCGCCGCCATGCGTCGTGCCGTGAGCCGGTATTAAGCATGGATTAGTTAGGGATTTTAATTAATTCTTAATTAATTCAAAAAACTTCAAAAAATCATAAATCCTTCAAGAAAAATCAAAAAAATAAAAAAATGCTATAGATAGATAATTTCATCTAGAATATTTTAAAAAATATTTTTAATGGATTTTGAATTCCCCTCTAAATTTGGGTTTCTTTAGGAATGTTAATTAGTTAATTATTTCCTAATTAAGTCACTGATTGATCTCAAAATTCTAGGGTTCATTTTAGGGGATGACCACTGCCTCTCCTAATTTTCTTGAGATTTATCGAGGCCTTAATTAGGAAAATTACTATTTCATTCTCTAATTATCCCTTTCATGTAATTAAGGTAATTAAGGTATGATTAGTGGATTTACCCTATGATTGAGTTTGATTAAGGTCGGATCTAGTGAGTAGGGGTTTTATGGAATAATTTTGGGGCATTTCCCTAAACTATTCCCTAAACCCCATCTTTCTCTCCTTAATCCCTCTTAATTGGTTAATTCATTAATTATCCCTTTAAACAATTTTCAAAAATTCTGAAAAGTTCTAGAACTTAATTAAGCTACCTTAGATAGATGCTTAGGTGTTCAACAGCCGTAGCCTAAGTCTAATTAAGGAAATTAGAACCCCTTTCATAAGGATGAAATGGTGTTTTAAAAGTATTTAAGCTAAACCTTTTAGCTTAATTAACTTTTAATTGTGAGCCAAATTGCATTAGGCCTTTTTATTATTAGGTGCATTGAAAATTTAAATATCTTGTGTGTTTTATGTCATCTCATTGGCTCATAATTACTTAGTTAGGTAAGGGTTAATTAAGTCACTTAATTCATACCTTAACTTAATCAATGCTTAAAAATGGATTTAATTATCTAAAAATTAAATAAAAATACAAAACATATGTGGAATGGGTTAGAATACAAACTCATATCTCATTTTTCAAAAATCAAACTTCAAACTAAACAAAAATCATTTTGAAATTCACTTTGATTTATTCTAAATTTTCTTATTCTTAAGAATGTCTTTAGATTTAAGTAAAGTGAGTTTGTTTACATATTTCATTACTTTAAATCTTTCCCAACATGTTAAGTTGTATGTCATGTGATTCATGCATTCATAATTTCATGTTTCAAATTTTAAAATAAAAATTATTTACTTTATGTCAAATGTGCATGTGTTGGCTAAAGTAAAATATGAGTGGCTATTATCACTACTAAATTCAAAATATTTTCAAGTCTTATAAATGAAATATCAAATCTGAAAGTGTTATTCATATCTTAATTATAAGCTTGCATGTGATGGATTATAAAGTCATGTTTAGTAGTTTTCCTTTCTTTTTATGTTAGATAGTTTTGAATAGGAGTTAAGATGTAGGGTTCATTTGAAAAGAACCCAACACTTACTTACTAAATACCTTATTCATCCCTATGCCATCATCTAAGAAGGATTGCTACACTTGCATGAATAAATTGCATAAACAAAAATGAACTATTAAACAACTTTTGCATATTCCTTTTCCATATCATTTCTTTTATATATGTTTGTACTTAAAAAGTGGTTAGGGACAACTAGGTTGTGAGGTTTTAAGTAGCCCTAAGTAGGTTTTTAGTTAATTAACAATGACATTGTACTCACTTATGCCTTTCTTACTTTCATGCATGTATGTAAAATTTTGGATAAGGAAAACCTTTTCTACTTAAGAAAAATCATGCATATTCAACTTCTAAATTTTCTTAAATGGATTACTTAGCATGCATCATAAAGTGTGTTAACTCTCATTTGCATGTATAGATATGCTTAGGGTCCATCCATATGCATGTTATATATGTTGGGAAAGAAATGAAGTGTGTGTTATGTGAATTTTGATTCATTTTATTTAATCTTAAAATGCCTTTCTTTTGAATAGGTTTGTTTAGAGTTTATCTAAACTTAGGATTGATTAAAAGATCAAAACATTCACCTAAATGAAACTAAAATGTGAACTACTTTAGAAATTACTTAAGATTAGGGAAGGAAAGAGAAGTTCTCTCTTTCTCTCTCTCTTCATAACTTAGTAATTAATTATAGGTTTCACTTAAACCAAATAAAAACATGAAATAAAATTAACCCAATGCACTTAAACAACTTAAATGAAACCCCTCTAAGTTGAACATGTTCTTCACACTTAGAAAATTTAAAACCTAAAGTCCTAATAATACAAACCTTCAAAGCACACACATTAGCCTAAGTCACCACTTTTAGGTTTAGGTGGTGCATGGTTTGATGTTATATTTTGTTGTGATGAATATTTTAGACTGGATGTTAGGGTGTATGTAGAATGAATGGTAGGATGCTTAGTCTAACTATTCTTTTCTAAGGGATTGTGCTAAGGTGCTATCATAAATAAAAATATAAATGCTTCTTGCTTGCGTGCTTATACCCTTTGCATAATCCAAAGTGGACTTAGTCACCCATGTGTGGGTGATAAGTCCAATATACATGCTTGGGATTTGTGTGGTGTGATTTGACTAACCTTTGTTTTGCAGGTGTTAGTTAGATTTATATTTTTCTTTTTTATGTAAAATTTTATATATTTAGGATCTTGGAATGATTTAT
Organism: Cymbidium sinense; assembly: GCA_021442155.1. Taxonomy (NCBI): domain Eukaryota; kingdom Viridiplantae; phylum Streptophyta; class Magnoliopsida; order Asparagales; family Orchidaceae; genus Cymbidium; species Cymbidium sinense. The sequence goes on along the minus strand of CM038226.1, from coordinate 98,775,167 downwards.
TATGGGGGATTAGGATGAGCATTGGTCATAAGATCATATCTTATGCACCATGTGAAGCCTTGGAGCATCTACCATCCAACCATCTAAAGAAGGAGCTAAAGACGAAATAAGAAAAGAAAAGAAAGAAGAAGAAAAAAGAAAGAAGAATAAAGCTTGAAGACCCCCATAACAATGAATTCCTTTGCTTAAATTGTATTTAATTCATTTGTAATGGTTGTATAAGGGTAGCTTCTACCCACATTTGATATTTTGGGTTTATGTGGTGCCCACCACAATGACCATTTATTCTTTTGATTAGCTTTTATAAATTGATTGATGATTTATTTAGCTTTTGCATTAAGTGGCATGATTTTCCTAGTTTCTTCCTTTTTATGTATGGCCTCGATGTGGATTAGGCTCTTTAGGAAAAATAAATCTTTCCCAACTTAACAATTCAAATTAAAATTAAACAACTCATAACCTCACCTAAAGCTTAGATTAAAATCAAGATAAAAGAATTAGCAACCCTTAGGATGAATATTTCTTTATAATATCATGCACAAATGCATCTTATTTCACTCTTGAGAGGGCTTCCACCTTTGTTGAGAACGGCTTGACCTTTGAGGGTGGAAACTCACCTCCTCCCTTCTCATTGATTTTTGGCCAATAATCTGATTTCTCATGCATTAGTCATAAAAATCCTATTAGCCTGAGTCAAAATGATTGTCCAAAAAATAAAAATAAAATGAAATTTGAAATGCATTAGATTTAGGTCATTTGAAGCATGTCCCTTTACATGATCTAGCCTTTTTAGGGAGCGAGTTTAAAGACTTAGTCTCATTCTAAATAAAAATAGCCTATTATCTTGCATAAGCATAAAGACTTGCCTACATGTATTTAAAATCATAGGAGAGTTAGTTGGCCACCCCAGGTATTGTAAGTCCAAGTGTCGTGGTTTGTCCTCTGTGGAGGCAAACCAATTACCCATTTTTAGATTTAGGTTGTGCTTGCCGCCAAGCTCCTAGATTTAGGTTCTAGGTTCTTTTCCCTTTGAGCCATAAGCATAATTCCTCACCTCTTAGGCATTTCTTAATCTTGTGTTAAGGAATCTTAAGTCCTAAATTCTAATGAAAATACAACTCAAACAAACTAAATCAATTTCTAAAATGTAAAGCCCAACTATAGATAGTTTGAGATGCTCGCTAGGTTTCTAGCATCGTGAGCATCTCCTACTTATCTCATTTTGGCCGATAATAACTCCCTCTTTTGATCAATCCCATTTGATCTTCAACATAAACCAATCGAATTGATAGTCCTTCCTATTGAAATCTTCAGACAATGATCATTTACCTTAATCGAGTTTTCTAAGGATCCTTTAGATGTAATTAACTATGTTCAGAGAACTTAATGAACCCGGTTTAAAATAAACCGCTTTACTTTTCATGTAAAGTAGGAAGAATCTCTGCATATGTAATCATCCTTAGAGTCCTTATTGAGGTGATTGGTTCCATTAAAGGGTAGTGACTTTGTCTTTCGAGATAGTACATACCTTGATGATGTATCCAATCACTAATAAGTACATTTGGATCTGCATGGCATCTTACCAAGATGAATTTATAAGTCTCTCTTCTTTTCCCATATTTGAAAGGTGACTCTCTATAAAAATTTTTCACCATAGATTTTTCTGGCAACTACTGGGATGGTTCCTCTCTCCATCTTTGTAAATGATCGTTGTCTTTGAGTATCGATAGTGGGTTTATACTTTGGTATGATTCCAAGACTATCCTTCTTTCCGTTGGCACTTAGCTCATTTCATTCTTGAGTTGAGTTTGTCAAAATCGTTAGGTTTTGGGACCGCATTCCTTGTTGGTCCTAAAACCCCCTTTGGTTCCTCCAATGGGTAAAATGAAAAGATCTAAAATAAAGAGAAACATCTTTTAAAGACTTCCTCATTATCATTTTCATGAAGGAAAAGTTCATCCTAAAATAAATAAATCTTCCAAAAAGAACTTTACTTTTCAAAAGCATCTTTTTTCAAAAATGTACTTAATAAAATATTTTCCATAAAATTTATTCACCCTCATTTAGCAATTCATATAATTGTTACATGTAGGGATTTTCAAAAATAAAACCAACAACATTTTCAAAAGCATAAATGAACATCTTCTTTCAATTCACTTTGATGAAGATTTCATTTCAAAATAAAATAAACAATCTTTTTTCAAAATCACATTAATCATAAAATTTTAAAAAAGCACATGAATTCTTCTATTCAATATCACACTTATTGAATAAAAAGTTCATTTGTAAATAAAATTAAAATTTTGAAAAAGCACATGTGAACATCTTCACTTAATATACTTAAATTTATTAAATGAAGATTTCATTACCAACTAAAAATAAAAATATCATTTAGGAAATTCTACTTAAGCATATCCCACATATATTTTTAAGTTGAAATTCCTCTTTTTCAAAAAAGCAACAATCACACACAAAATAAAAATATCATATTTCAAAATAAATTGATCTCATTCTACATACAAATTTGTTGAATGGAGGTCCTCTTTTCAAAAAAATCAAAATCAACAATCATATTTCAAAATTTCAAACACATTTGAACTTTCATTTAACAAATCAAATTTGCTAATGAAGTTTCCAAATCAAAAATCAACAATCATATTTCAAAATTTCAAACACATTTTGGAACTTCATTTAACATACCCAAATTTGTTAAGTGAAGTCTCCAAATCAAAATCAAAAAATTTTCAAACACATTTTGGAATTCATTTATAATCAAATTTGTTAAATGAAGTTTCCAAATCAAAATCAAAATCAACAATCATATTTAATTTTCAAACACATTTGGAACTTCATTAACATACAAATTTGTTAAGTAAATCTAAAATCAAAATCAAAATCATATTTCAAAATTTTCAAACATATTTGGAACTTCTTACCCAAATTTGTAAGTGAAGTCCAAATCAAATTCAAAAAAATTTTTCAAAACACATTTGGAACTTCATTTAGCATACAAATTTGTTAAGTGAAGTTTCCAAATTTAAAAAATCAAAATCAAAAAATTTTCAAAATTCAAACACAATTTGAACTTCATTAACATACCCAAATTTGTTAAGTAAAGTTCCAAATTTAAAAATCAAAAATTTTTTCAAACATACATTTGAACTTCATTTTAGCATACCAAATTTGATCAAATCCAAAATTCAAATTTTCAAAAAATTTTCAAAACACATTTGAATTCATTTAGCATACCAAATTTGCCATTTCTAAATCAAAAATCAAAAATTCAAAATTTAAACTCACTTTGGATTTTTAACATACCAAATTTGTTAAGATTTTCCAAAATCAAAATCATTTCAAAATAAACACTTTTATTTTCATTTAACATCAAATTTGCTAAGTAAGATTCCAAAATCAAAATCAAAAAATTTTCAAAAAAAAACACATTTTACTTCATTTAACATACCTAAATTTGTTAAGTAAGTTCCAAATTTAAAAATCAAACAAAACAAAATCATTTGAATTTTATTTAACATACAAATTTGTAAAGGAAATCCAAAATCAAAAATCAAAATCAAAAAATTTTCAAAACATTTGAATCATATTTAACATACCCAAATTTGTTGAAGTTTCAAATTCAAAATTTAAAAATTAAAAATATTTGAACCACTTAACACTCAAGTTGATGTGGGTTCAAATTCAAAATTCAAAAAATCTCAATCTTGGAATTCATTCTCTTAGCATACCAAATTTTCTTAGGGGAAGTTTCCATCTCCTAAAATCAAAAATGAAATTAAAATTTTAAACACACCATTTGGATCATGCCCATTTGATCGACTTTAGCCATAGATTTGAGGGGGCCAAGATCACTTGTTAGGGCATTTCCCTCACAATAGTCAACAAGAAGAAGGTGGCCGGGCAAAAGCCAGTCATCAAGGTAGACTTACCCTCTGATTCATATGTATTCTCATTGAAGAGGAAAGTTGTGGTGGTACCAGACTTGGGTTTTGATCAAGATCTAGTTCCATTCCATTTGCAATTCATCCTCGAGTTACACATATTGCTCCTGTAGCACCCTATAATTTGTACCTCCAAGTGGCTCCCTGGTATGGGCTTTCCCCTCCTCTATCATTCTACTCACACCCAGTGTAAAAACAAGAACCATATGGTTAAACGATTCCATACTAGGATAACCGAAGAGCTTGAGGCAGCTGCCAGGTCAACCGTGGATGAGTCTCACATGATCACTTCACCACTAGTTAGGAAAATCAGTTTCATCCTCTCTAAGAGAGAATGATGAGGATGCTTGTCACCTCCTCCAGGTGCATCTACAAATTTCAGTAGGAGGTCATACACCCGCCTTCACTCTATTTTATGTCAGGTAGGTGGAGCATACAAACACTCGGAGTTTGACACTTAGTTTGATTTATGATTTGTTATCCTCACAGTGGGAGGTAGATCCGAGAGGCCCGCGTGAGGCCCATAACATACATCACCAGCGAGAGCGATGGAGGTTCAACCCCGACTTCTACTTTGGTTGATTTTCTAGCTCGTGCTACCCCACCACCATATAATCGATAGTATTCTCCTCCGGGACCACCATCATGAGGGCCTCACATAGAGTTAGTGGTGTCTCCACCATCGCTTCACTCGCCATCGCCATGTGTTTCAGATCACCCATTCCATCTAAGGCCATGAAGGCGATCCGGGAGAATGTACCCAGGTGATCCTATGGCCAAGGGATCCTACCACTCTTACACCACCCATTGTGGTAGGGTCGAGCTCTCCACTTGCCCCAATAGTGGTGCGAAGGAGTGGACCGAGCATCATTCATTCCTTCACCAACTCCACCCATTCAAATGATGGTGATGACTATCATGGATATTCCATGATAATTCATGCGAGTGGTGAGGATCATCTGATTGTTACCCCTATTACACAAGATAGTTAGAGTATCATTCTTCTAGTGAGTATACCCATAGGATTGACTCCAGTGAGGTATGGTGCCTGCTCATGATATGATCACACTCACCCAAGCTTTTTGTACCTATTGTGTTAGATCAATCCTTAGATGAGATAGTTGCACACTGTATTATAGATAAAAAAGAGATCTTAGGGTATGCATGGTCTGATGAAGAAAGAGTCGCCGATCCCAATGAAGATGACTTGATGGGGATTGCATATGCATGGTTGACGAAAAGGTTCTCTTCTAGAGCAACGGGCCATGGAAGGTGATGAGGTTGATCAAGGAGACACCAGAATCAGCCCCATCACCTCCAACAAGCTAAGGTAGAAAGATGAATTGATTGAGGATGGCACATAAGCGACTTGTTAAAGAGTGCTTTTAGAAATAAGCCCCACCTTCATCCTAGTACAATCAATGTCAGCTAGTGCATGTCTTAGACCAGTTAAGACTCTACCTATTGAGCAAGGTAGCACTACCAGTATAGGAAGGTAGTGGAATGTACCTCCATACATAGAAAAGATTTAAAATCCATGGTTGAGCAGCAGGTGAAGGAAGTTTTGGCTCAAGCCCGGGGAGGATCATCGGTTCCAAAGGGTAGACCCTGCCCAGAGGAATTTGATGTTATCCGGTATCCCAAGGGTTTCATTCTCTTCCTTCAAGAGCTGATGTGGGAAAAGACAACATATAGCTCACTTCAGGGCGAGTTGTTGCAACACAAGTGGTAGCGATGCTTTACTCTTTAGACTCTTTGTCAGTAGCCTAGTGAGTATCACTTTTGATTGGTATGTTGAACTACCCAACGGTTAAATTAAGACATTTGTTGAGCTAGAGCGACTCTTCATCAAGATATTTGCTGGAGCTCAAAGTTCTGTAGATGGTTCTAGCCCAACAACACTTGAGTCACTTATTGATTATATTCTTGATGGCATAACTGAGTATGAAGTGTGAACCACTAAAAACATATGCCATTGAGATTCTCTTGAAGAATATCCATCTGCACTTCATGCTTAAGGGCTTCACCATAAAGACATTTGAGAAGCTAATCAACAAGGCGCTAGTCTAAGGAGAGGCCAAATAATTTGCCTTTTCAGATCGTTCAAAGCAAAATCCCAAAGGATGAGAAGAAACTGAGCAATGGCTGACAAGGGGAAGTACCGCTAGAGATCGAGAGACATGACCTCGCCTCCACCTCCTTTGCCACCATCGAGGCATAGCCTCCACCTCGCCTCCATGGCCAAATAGCACGCCTCTCACCATATCACCAGCGTGGCATGCATATCCTGGTAGTAGCTATGGTCCTCCTACTCTATTAGATAAGTTAAACAAACCTTATTCTTTTAGGGAGGTAATCGAAAAATCTTTAAGAATCTCTTAAAGAAACCGATTTTAGCTACCCAAGCCTAGAGACTGAGGAAGTTGGCAAAAGTCATGATCCAAACTTTTCCCCTATCACCGTATGATAGGCCATTTTGGAGGATTGCTTTACATTCAAGGATTGCTTGAACAGTTTCAAGACTAGTTGTATTATCCCAAAGGAATATTGTGGAACAACCTTCCAGTTCCATTAGGTAATCCTTGGGGATACAAGTGATCCTACCAAAACCAAAAGAAGGTTGGGACATTTCTTTGTCTAAAATCTCTAAGAAAATAATTCAAGATCAAGAAGCTTTTCGAGTCACCAAACCTCCAACACTAAGAAAGGTTTGCAAGTTGCTAGTGCTAACTCTAGGAAAGTGGGAGCTCAAGAGTAGTAGTAGCATATGTCAGCCCGGGATAGCCCTTAGCACAGCCACCACCATGTCGACTCCTTGAGTTGCCTTCCACACCATGACTTCTTCATTTCTAGTTCTTCTATTTCTTCTGCTAGTAGAACTCTTGTATCAGCGGATAAGGGAATCAAATCTCTTACTCCACTCACTCTACTTGATTTCTACTTTGTACCTCCAAATAATTCCAAGAAATTGAAGAATAAAGCTGATTTGAATTACATCTATGTCTCTTCTGATGAGTTGTCTTCTTATTCATAATGATAACTCTTCAAGTCTAATTAACTTTTGATCTTCCTCTTTTGATTGAGTTGGACTTTCCAACTCAATACTATGGGTTCACCTCTTGAGATAGACTTGGAATCATCCATTTGAGAGTCCCATAGAGAAGCGTAGGTGAGCTCAAGTGTGAACTTCCACCACCTTGCCTCTAGAGATTATCAAAGTCAACCTCATGGCAAGGTTCTACCTCCTAGGGCAACACCTCTAGAGGGAAACAAGTCATTGGTACTGAAGATCGAGAAGCCCTTCCAGGATGCTCCACCCTTGGATATGCTTGTGGAAGACCAGTAAGGTGGACTACAACATCCTTTCTCATCTAAGAAAGTTTCCATCTAAGCTAAGCATATATGATGCCCTTGTCTTATCCAAAGAGATGAGGGAGTCACTAATCAAGGCAGTCCTTGATCTTGAAAATATGCTTAGCTCGTGACCGCTATAGGTGAGGAAGCACATTATAAAAGAAGCCCAAGGGGATCACCTTCGAGATGAAGACCTTCTAGGGGACTTGGAGCACAACCGCCCCTATACATTACGACATGGATAAGTTCACTCAGGGTTCTGTAGATTCAGTGCATCAAGAAACATTATGAGTCTAAAGACCCTTGCCTATTTGAAGATTGACATCTCTACTCAGGAGATGGATGATGTTGAGGATTCAATGATCAAGGTGAGCGAAGGTTCTATAGTGTTACCATTGGAGATGACCGGAAGACTAAAGCCAAGATCTACATCATTGATTCAATACTTCATTCACTACTTTGCTTGGTAGGCCTTGGATACATCGAACAAGATCATCATCCTCCCTTCATTAGTGCATCAAGAAAAAAGATGGAATTGAATACCGTTAGGGAAGCATTCTCGGAGAGGTTGAGATTTATGAGGATGACCTATCTTCCTCAAAACATCCTTTCTCATAAACTTGGACAAAATTCAAATGCAAATGCAAAAGCAAAAGAAAAGATAAAAGAAAATGAAAAGAAAAAAGGAAAGTCCAAGTGAGCAAGAAAGGAGAATTGAAGAAGAAGTGGATTCGCATATCACATTCCACCCACTGTTCATTCCATCATATGGACATGTGGGTAGGATGGCTAAACCTCCAGTGAGGCAGAGTAAAATAGGCGTCTAGAGGTGGAGACCCCTAGTTGGCCTTCAACCAATAGAGGTCGGTTCATAGGAGTACCCTTACTATTCACATAGACTTGGAATACAGCTCGAAGGATGAGTCTAATGTGATTAGTATACCAGCCAACCCCTCTTAGCGGGTTTCATTGGAGGTGACTTTTGATCTAGAGACGAAGACCAAGCCTCCAAGCAAAGCAAAGTATTTGAATCTGGTTTATGTGAAACTATTTGGCAGGAGTTGGGAACCTTAGCTCTTACCTCACTTACATCCTAGAAAGTTAAAGGTATAGTAGTTAAGGAAGTCCCTAAGTCTTCCAATGACATGAAGTAAAAGATGTTCTTTTTGGGTTCATCATCCTCAAGTCCAGAGTTGGATGTAGGACTTGTGGAAGATACTTTTAAAGAATTAATGGAATTACCTTTTGACTTTTGCTCGCCTTGTGTTCAAAATCTTATACATAAAAGATTTAGTTCCTTACACTTGGTCTAACCATAGGTCAATACTCAAAAAAACTTATGGAACAAATGCAGGAAGCACAATCAAGAGCAGACTAGGATTCTGTGGTGGATGATGAAGATTATTGCCTAGTTGTTACCAACCATTTGAATCGATAGGTTCTTCTCACACATCCCCAACTCTTATGAGAATGTGTGTTTAGATGATCCAGATGATCTCCAAGTCAAAGAGGCACCACCAGAGTTTGAAGAGGAGATTCATTCAAAAATCAATAAGTTAAAAGAAATCAACATTGGGATAGAAGAAAATTCTCACCCGATATATATTGGTTTATTGCTGAATGAAGTAGAAACCAATGACTTAGTTAGGCTATTGATTGAGTTTAAAGACTGCTTCACATGGAGTTATGAAGAAATGCCTGATTTTCTTGACAGTCCATAAGCTAGACCTAATTACCCATTAAGCAAGCTCCTACGCATGCGATTAGAAATTGAACAACATGTCATTTCAAGTCAAGAAACGATCGATGCTAGTTTCATCGTGGAAGAAAAATATCCTACCGGTTAGCTTGTCATCCAATTAATTAAGAAGAAGAATGGCCAAATTCACATTTCATTTTTAGGACTTAAATAAGGCATGTCCTAAGGATGAGTTCCTATCACTAGAGTTAATTGCCTCATCTCATGTAGCCTTCTCTTTCATGGATGGGTCATCTATATAACCAAATCAAGATGTCCTAAAGATGAAATAAAACACTACTTTTCGAACCCCGATTGGAATCTTCTGTTATAGGGTCATGCCTTTCGACCTTAAAAATGCTGGTGCTACATACCAATGAGCCATGACTCAGATCTTCAATTAACTCATCCATCATCAGGTTGAGTGCTACGCTGATGACCATGTAGTCAAAATCTTAGAAAAGGAAGACCACCTCTTTGACTTGAGAGTAGTTATTGAATGGTTAAGACAATATAACCTCAAAATGAATCCCTAAGTGCATTCAGAGTCGAGGAAATTATTTTTTTGTTGTTGACAGAGGGAATATAAATAGATCCTGAAAAGATTAAAGCTGTCTTAAAAATTCCACCTCCCAAGAGTTTAACTCCAGATCCTTTCAAGGATGGCTGTCGTATCTAAGATGCTTTATCTCAAACTTATCGGGAGATGCATTCTCACACTTGTCAAAAGGATGCCAAGTTCAAGTGGGATGACAAGTGTATGCATTTGAAGACATCAAGAATACTTGGTGAAGGTTCTAGCATGACCCCTATCCGGCGCCATTGATCTATCTTTATTTGCATTAGATGACTCTCTCAGCACTCTATTGGCCCAAGCCAATGATGAGGGGAAGGAAAGCGCTCTACTACCTTAGCCGTCGTCTGATTCCTACTGAAGCAAACTATCCCACCTAACATTTATCTTTGCATCTCATCTGACACTACATGCTTTCTCATAAGGTGAACTTGATCTCTCAGAACCAATCCACTTATTACCTCATGACGCCAATGCTTTTTTGGATGTTTGGCTCATTGTTCCATACTCTCATTGTTTGATATCACATTTGTACCCCTACGTGCGGTAAAGGATGACTTAGATTTCTTAGTACCCATTTCTTGTTGATTCTCTTTAGTGATGATCTCATGAAAAATCATGAACTTAGGGAGGCCGAACCGATGGGAGATGTATTTTAATGGTGCTTCTTTTCTTAAAGGTGAAGCACCACGATCTATTCTCCTAGGAAAGGCAGGGGTAGGAATAGTTCTTCTAACTCCAAACTGTGATGTGATGAGATTCTCATACTATCTTTCCAACCCCTGCACCAACAATAAAGCTGAGAATGAGGCTTTGATTGTCGGTTTAGAGTTAGCCATCACTATCAGTGTTAAGAGCATCAACATCTTTGGGGACTCTCAGTTGGTCATCAACCAAATTGCTGGGTCCTTCTAGGTCCTCAAGCCCAAGCTTCGTCATTACTATGAGTATATCATGAAGATGTTGGCCCAGATTCCCAAAGTTACCATCTACAAGGTTCCCTAAGAAGAGAGCAGTAGATGCCTTGGCCAAACTTGCCAAAGAGTTGGCATGTCCGGAGATGAGTCCATTTCAATAAGGGTCCAAAATAGACAAGTCTTATCCCTTATTTATTATGAACTCATCAAGAGACTTTCTCTTGAAGGGGAGGTTGTCATTGCCAAAATGGACATGGAGCTAGATTGGAGGCAACCGTTCATAGATTACTTGAACCAAAAACTACCTCGAGAAATCTCAAGCCCATCAGGTGAAACAAAGAGCTCTTTCCTATGCTCTTGTTGATGGCACCCTGTACTGACAGTCCTTTCACCAAATGTGGTTACGTTATTTAGACAAACACGAAGCCCGTGCTTTGTAACTAAGGTACATTCAGGTCTATGTGGAGCTTATCATTCTGGTTCAAAGATGAAGTCGAAGATCAAAAGACTTGGATACTACCGGCTTTCTATGATCATAGATTGCATGGATATAGCTAGGAGATGCCATCAGTGTCAGGTGCACAGTGTGGTCCTCCACCAACCACCCAATATTCTACTCTCTACTTTGGCTTCATGGCCATTTGAGTGTTGGGGTACCGACATTGTAGGTCCGATCAATCCTCTTTATTCTAAGGGGCATCGATTCATCTTAGCTTCTACCGACTACTTTTCCAAGTGGGCGGAAGCCATCCCACTCAAAGAGGTCACAACTCACCATGTGCTTCAATTTTTCAGGAACCATATCGTATATAGGTTTGAGGTGCGTCGATGTATTATAATTGATAATGGTACTACATTGAAAAGCATGAAGATCAACAACTTCGCTAGAAGACACGATATAGATTGGAGATACTCCACCATCTACTACCTCAGAGCTAATGGTCTAGTAGAAGCATTCAAAAAAAATTCTCATCTAGATACTGAAGAAGACTCTTGATGACAAATGACAAGTGGAGCGGTTGGTTGAATGTGGGCCTACCACATACACTCCAACTCAGTCTACCCTATTTTTTTTAGTGTATGGGTCTAAAGTCATTCTTCCCTTAGAAGTTCAACTCCCATCACTAAGGATAGCATTGGATAACAAGATCACTACATAGCAGAATGCAAAGTTGCGGTTAGAAGAGCTCAAAGGTTTGGAGGAAAGTCTCCTACGGGCGTGCCATAACCTCGAGTTATACAAGGCCAAAATGATTCAAGCTCACAACAAGCTGCTCTGCCCTAGGTCTTTCTGAGTAGGAGAACTTGTGTTAGTCCTGAGGAGAATAATTATTTCTCATCAAAGATGGGAGGCAAGTTTGAACCCACTTGGGAAAGCCCTTATGTCATAGAGAAGGCCTACCAAGGAGGATCCTATCAGCTTATTGATTATAAAGGGGAACAACTGATGCTTCAATTAATGGGCTCTATCTAAAGAAATATTACCCATGAAATAAAACTTGTTTGAAAATAATTCATTAATAAAAAAAAAAATCGATTCCATTCATTAAATCTTCTCTTCTTTTGAAGTGTTGTTTACTTGTCTTGAATCCATTGTGACATGTTTAGAGTGTAAGAGTCCCCACAATCCTATCCTCTTTCAACACAAACACAATCTCATGCTATTAGAATATGTGTAAGAGAACGAGGCATCCTATTTTGATTAGCATAACTAAGATAGGTGTGAGAGAACCCGCATCCTTTCTTAGTGGAATTCTTTTCATTCTGCATCATTCCATATCCCATGTTTTAAGGTAGGTGTAAGAGTCCCCAGAGGTGTCCTATTCCTTTTGACACAACAACAAACATAAATCTTTTATCTCGAGCTATTTTGATGTGGGAGCAAGCCCTGTGGCACTCACTCATTAGCTGCTCTAGGTCGGGTCTACATGCTACCTCGCTAGTATGTCACCCTAGTGGTCTCTTATTTTGGAAGATGTGAGTCCCCGTGCTTTCTATCTAACTTGATCATTGTAAACCAATGAGAACCTTGTTATGGTATGCTTCCTTGCCGTAAGCTACCTCATGTTGACTTTGTTTAAGATGATGTGAGTCCTTTTGCTTTCTTGAACTAGCCATCATGTTATAACTAGGTTGAGTATATTGAGTTTTGATAAGTCCCCAGGCTCCTTCCTCTTGACTACTTTTGAGTTGATAAGTCCCAGTGACATTCACTCAGGTAGTTGTCTAGGTCGGATAACTTTATCAAAGATGATAGACTATCCCAGATCATTCCTATAGGAGGATGTGAGTCCCCGAGCTTTCTTCTAGACTAATTCTTACAAACCGATGGGCACCTTAGGTTGTTTGATGTTTTATGCTGATAGAGACTCACCCGGTGAGTACACCACTCTTGGCAGATATGAGCCCCATGCTTTCTCCTTGAGTTGGACATTGAATACCTATTGAATTTATGACTAGCCATGTCATTTTCTCTTGGGTGTTGGATTAAGCCCTTACTGGCCCCATCCCCTGTGGGAACTCAATTTGGATCAAGTCCTTTGCGACCCCATTTAGACACTATTCGGGTTACATTTAGATCGAACAATCCACCTTTCCTAATAGCCACCCCTGTGGTTGGAAAATTTGTTCAGTGGTTTAGTAAATCTGAGATAGGTATAGGCTGATATAAGCTCCTTCTCAATTTGATCCCTCGCAAACTAACAGGGCCCATAATAAGACAAATTAAAACAAAATAAACAAAATTATTTTTGATTGTGGATTAGGATTCAAGCCCCCCAAAGGGCCCCTTCTCCCAAGCAGGCATCCTATCTTTAGGGCGGTTCATAGAACTCCCTATTGCCTACTACACGAGTTAAGATAAATCCTTACTCACTAGTAGTCACCCTTAGGTGGGTTCAATCTATTTTGCCATCAAGGGTTACCCCTCATCATTCTTTGAAGGATATAAGACTATGATTCTTTCTAGCATGATTGTCATACCAGGTCAGGTTCAATTTGTTGCCCGAAGCAACCGATCACCCTAGTGGTCTTTTCTAGCAGAAGTTGTGAGTCCCTAGGCTTTCTTCCCTTCAATTGATCATTGCAAACCGAAAAGCACTTCTTTAGTTGGATAGTTCTCCCATCGTTTGGGAAGCTACTCCCTTTGGTTCAGTAAATTTGAGATAGGTTTAGGCTTCTATAAGCTCCTTCTCAGTGTGATCCATCATAAACCAATGAAATTCATAAAACAAATCTAAAAATGAAAATTAATCTTGACTATTCTTGAGTTGATTTAAGTCCCCCATTGGCATTAATAATAGTGTCAGTTTGATTTGTTGCCCAAAGCAACTGATCACCCCAATGGTTCCTTGTCTCTAGAAGATATGGGTTCCCATGCTTTCTTCTTAAGACTTGACCATTGTATACCAAAAGGCATTTCTCCTTGGTAGGATAGTCCTACCTTTATGGTTGGTAGACTACTCCCTTTGAATTGATAAATCTGAGTTAAGTCAGCTTCCATTAGTGCAGTTCATTGCAAACCTATGAGATCCATCATAATCAAAATAAACTAAAAATGAAATCAATCTTTGACTATCTTTGAGTTGATCTAAGTCCCCAGTGGCATTCACTCAATAGTCCTAGGTTGGGTTCAATCTGTTCCCCATAGATTACCCTTTTTACTTGGAGGATGTAAGTCTACTATGCTTTCTTCCTAGTATAGTTGCTACATACCAAAAGGCATCTCTTTGGTTGGCTAGTCCTACTATGTGTTTAGTAGACTACTTGTTTGGATTGGTAAATCTGAATTAGGTCTTAGCCTCCATGATTTCTATTCAATACAACTCATTGCAAATCAATAGGGGTTTCTAAAAGTCTAAACCTAACAAAAATTAAAACAAATTCAACCCTCTCCCCTAGTGGAGATCTCTCCTTAGTGAGATTCAAATCAAATCAAACCTTTCATCTCCTTATAAATGACTTGAACTTGCTTCCCTAGTGGGAGGTTTACACTCTATCCCTTAGTGGATTTCTTCCCTCTCTCTTTTGTCTTGGACATAAGTAAAGCCACATTGCACTATGCTCTAGATTCTTTCTTTTCTTGGGTCAAGAATAGATAGTTTATGTTAGTGCTTGTGATCTCTCAGTGTTGTTGATACCTATTGGGCACCCTTTGTTGACCTCATTTTTAGAATGAGCTCTCAACACCTCCATCTTAGGCATAGGACTTCTCTTAGACTTTAAGAGTTCCTTAGTCGTAAGATGCATCTAGTGATTAGGTGGACACTCTCACCTAGTCCTAGAAGACTTAGAAGAGTTGGCCATAGGAATAAGTCATGCCTTAGGGGTGTTAGGAAAATCTCCTACCCTTAGCTTAAACCATTCCTCACTTTTCCTCCTTCAAGTCAAACTCCAAATCAATTCTATTTAATTTTCTCCAAACTCAAATCAATTCCATGATTAAAATACATGATTGAAATCCATGATTCAATTCTATGATTGAAACCCATGATCAAAATCCAACAAAAATTCCTAAGTTCAAATTTTCTAAGTCCTCAACCCTTTCTTAAGGACTTAGCTAAAACTATGATCTAAACCTATTCAAACCTTTGAGATTTTCTCATGATCAATTTATATTCTCATTTATATTCACATTTATAAATGAAATATAAATTCAAACCCATCAAATCAAATTCAAAATTCCAAATCAATTGATGAAAACTTTCTTAAGTCCCTTTAATTTTCCATTGAAGGACTTATCCAAAATCAAACCTAAACCTTGATCAAATCACTTCAAACCTTGGGATTTTCCCAAAGCTTATTTATATCCTCATTTATATTATCATATATAAATGAAATATAAATATAACTCAATCATATTAAACCCTCAAATTAAATTCCAAATTTAAAATCCTTGACATTCCCTTAAATCCCTTAATTTTTCATTAATAGATTTAACTTAAACTTTGATCAAACTCATTCAAACTCATGAGATTTTCTCAAAACTTATTTATATTTTATATTCTCATATATAAATAAAATATAAATATAAATCAATCAATCCAAAAATTAAATTTCAAATTAAAAAATTACTTTAAATCCTTTAAATTCCCTTTAATGGATTTATCCCAAATCATGATTAAACCACTTCAAATTCTTGAAATTTTCTCATGATCAATTTATATTCTCATTTATATTTACATATATAAATGAAATATAAATTCAAACAATCAAAACTAATTCCAAAAATCAAACTCAAATCCACTTAAAATCTAATTTAAGCCTTTCAAGTCAAAATCTTGAACTTAGCCAAACAATTCAAAATCAAGTCAAACTCTTGATTTTCTCTCATGATTCAATCAACCTTACAATCATGAACTCATATATAAATACAAACATCAATCAAACAATCAAAACCCAAATCAAAAATCAAACCCAAAACTCCTTCATATTCTTCCTTTGAATATGAAATTTTCAAATGGATCAAAATCCATTTGACTTCAAACCTCTTGTAAATGGATTTATATTCAATCATAAGTTCATATACAAGATCAATCAACTTTAAATCAAGCTTTAACCAAGCCATTTGACCCACTTAGGCTCACTTGACCCAAAGTGACCTAAAGTACTCTTATGAGCCAACTTTTGATCATACCCAGATTGGATTGAACCAAACTCATATTTGCCTCTCTTCATGATCAATAATCATCATGGGATGATCAATCAATCAAATTGGGTCAAACTAAGTCAAACCTAAGGGTTGACCAAGTCAACACTTAACTTAAAATGAAACCTTACATAGCCAAAATCCACCATAGGCCAAATTGATTGAAACCACTGATCTAAGTTCACTCATGACCTATGCCAACATTTGAGCCAACAGCCTAATTGGCCCACTTTGACTACCCATTTTGATCTAAAGGGTCAAAATGTGTCAAAACTTGATCTAAGCCAAATTGATTGAAACCAATGGGTCAAGTCCATCCCAAATCACTTGTAGAACTTGACCAAAGCCTCAATTGGCCAACTAGACCCAACTACCCAATTAATTGGCCTTAGACCCAACATGACCTAAAGGAGCCAAAATTGAACCTAACCAAATTGATTGGAAACAAAGATACCAATCCACTCCATATGACCAACCTAACCTAAACCTACCCTTGACCTACCTCAAATAGGTCAACTTGAACCATTTGACCTAAATGAGTCATATGAGCCAAAATCAAATCTAATCCAAATTGAACCAAACCAAAGGCACCAAAACATTTCAAATGGTCATATGAACTTGACCCAACCCTTGGTTTGACCCAATTTGACCAATTGGTCAACTTGACCGAGTTGACCCATTTTGACCTAAATGGGTCAACATGAGCCAAACCCTATCAAATGGATTCAAAATCTATTGACACTTAGCCAAACCTATTTCTAAACATACCAAACATACCTAAATTTAAAAATAGCAAAATAACCATTTTACCCCTAGGCCATAGAACAAATTTTGGCCTAGCCCATAGGTATTTTGATCATACCTATCATAATCACTTGAGGCTTTCCTAAAAGCTCAAGGGGACTTAGTGATGAGTGGTGCACCCAACCCAATGGGTTTTGGTCAACCCATTTGACCCATGGACCAAACCTGACCCTTAGTCTTGAAATTCAATTTTCAAACTCCCCCTTAAGCTCAATTTGATGCACATGGGATCCACTTCTCTGGCCAAATTGACCATGTGCATTGATCTAACAACCTATACAGCCCACTCCATAGGGTCAATTGGATCAAAATGGCAAGCTCATTCTCGTCGATCCATGTAGAGAGATATACTCCCCCTAATTGAATGAAATCTCACTTCACTCACACTCAATTGAGGCCTAGAGAGAGTTAGTAATCATCAGAGAGCTTTCCCAAGGTCCCTAGAGAGGATTTGAAATCTCCATTCTTTGATTTTGCACAGTGCAAAATAGGGGAGGTCCATTGAAGAGCAAACTTCTTCTACACTTGATCCCATCTAAATTCCTTACACACTCTTCATCTAAGGACCAAGTCGAGCCTGCCCAAACATCCATTTGAGTTCTAGAGGTAAGGAAGAACTCGATTCAATCAAAGCCACAAAGATCTTGAAGAGGAGTTGGTCCACCCATTAATCCACTCAACCTCAAGGTTTAGGAACTTCAATAGGGCTTCGCCTCCACCAGATGAAGCTACCTCATCGATCTCGAGTGTTGGTGATCATCTCCGGTGAGGTATGTAATTTTTCACACTTAGATTAGGTAGTGTTGGTCCTTTGTGAAAGGAATTTTCATTGCATGTGAAATTCACCGTTGGATTGGCCGCTCTACTCCTCTAGATGGTGTGGGTTGAGTCTTGAATGATTCTATGATAGATCAGGCTTGGATCTCTCCTTGGATCATGGACGACCTTCATTAATCCTCAAGGAAGAACTTGGCTCATCTTAGTCATCCATCCACGCATTTTAGATGGATGGTTGTGATTATTAAGCATTTTATAAATCCTTTATTCGATTTAAACTGCGGGTGTATCCCCAGCCATCCAATCTTTGATCAGACGGCTAAGGATATTAACGCATGCACCGCCAATCGCCCCGTGGATGTGATGTTTAAGTGGGTGGCTCATGGGGGGACGCGTGTAAATTGAGTTGACCGCCACGCGTCATGCTGTGAGCCGGTATTAAGCAAAGATTAGTTATGAATTTTAATTAATTCTTAATTAATTTAGAAAACTTCAGAAAATCATTACTCTTCAAGAAAAATTACAAAATAAAAATAAAATGCTATAGATAGATAATTTCATTTATAATATTTTTAAAATATTTTTAATGGATTTTGAATTCCCTTTTTCTCTAAATTTGGGTTTCTTTGGAAATATAAATTGGTTAATTATTCCCTAATTAAGTCACCAAGTGATCTCAAAATTCTAGGGTTCATTTTTAGGGATGACCTCTGCCTCCCTAATTTTCTTGAGATTTATTGAGGCCATAATTAGAGAAATTGCTATTTCATTCCCTAATTATCCCTTTCATGTAATTAAGGGTAATTAAGGTATGATTAGTGGATTTACCCTATGATTGAGTTTGATTAAGGTCGATCCAGAGTAGGTATTTATGGAATAATTTTCATTTCCCAAACTATTCCCTAAACCCCTCTTTCTCTCCTTAATCCTCTTAATTAAGGGTTAATTCATTAATTATCCCTTTAAATAATTTTCAAAAATTCTAAAATATTCCTAACTTAATCTACCTTGCAGATTTAATAGCCTAAGTCTAATTAAGAAATTAAAACTCCTTTCATAAGTATGAAAGGGTGTTTTAAAAGCACTAAGAACCCCTTAGCTTAATTAACTTTAATTGTGAGCCAAATTATATTAGGCCTTTTCATTATCAGGTGCATTGTAAATTTAAATACCTTGTGGATTTTATGTCATCTCATTGGCTCATAATTACTTAGTTAATTTTTTTTGAAGTGGTGTAGGTAAGGGTTAATTAAGCCACTTAATTTATACCTTAACCTAATTAATTCTTAAAAATGGATTTAATTATCTAAAAATTAAACAAAAATATAAAACACATGTAGGAATGGGTTAGGAACAGCAAACTCATCTCACCTTTTCAAATTAAATCAAACTTCAAACTAAACAAAAATCATTTTGAAATTCACTTTAATTTATTCTAAATTTTCTTATTATTTAAGAATGTCTTTAGGATTTAAGTAAAGTGAGTTTGTTTACATTCTTTCATTGCTTAAGATCTTTCCCAACATGTTAAGTTGTATGTCATGTGATTCATGCATTCATAAGTTCATGTTTGAAACTCTAAAATGAGAATTATTTACTTTATGTCAAATGTGCATGTGTTGGCTAAAGTAAAATATGAGTAGCTATTATCATTACTAAATCAAAAATATTTTCAAAACTTATAAATAAAATATCAAATTTGAAAGTGTGCTATTCATATCTTAATTATAAGCTTTCATGTGATGGATTATAAAGTCATGTGTAGTGTAGCCTTTCCTTTCTTTCTTATGTTAGCATAGTTTTGAATAGGAGTTAGTAATATGTAGGGTTCATTTGAAAAGAACCCAACACTTACTTAATTCCAAACCCTATTCATCCCTATGCCATCATCTAAGAAGGATTGACTACACTTGCATGAATAAATTGCATAAACAAAAATGAAACTATTAAACAACTTTTGCATATTCCTTTTCCATATCATTTCTTTTATATGCATGTTATTACTTAAGGAAAGTGGTATATTAGTCTGGACAATCTTGAGATTGTGAGATTTTAAGTAGCCCTAAGTAGGTCTTATACCTTACACCTCTGGTTAATAATGGAGTTATACTCACTTATGCCTTTCTAACTTTCATGCATGTATATGAAATTTTGGATAAGAAAATCCTTTTCTACTTAGGAAAAATCATGCATATTCAACTTCTAAATTTTCTTAAATGGATTACTTAGCATGCATCATAAAGTGTATTAACTACTCTCATTTGCATGTATAGATATGCTTAAGATCCATCCATATGCATGTTATATATGTTAGGAAAGAATTAAAGTGATGTGTGTTATGTGAATTTTGATTCATTTTATTTAGTCTTAAAATGTCTTTCTTTTGAATAGGTTTGTTTTGAGTTTGTCTAAACTTATGATTGATTAAAAAGATGTAATCAAAATATTCACCTAAATGAAACTAAAATATGAACTTACTTTAGAAATTACTTAAGGATTAGGGAAGGAAAGAGAAATTCTCTTCTCTTTCTCTCTCTCAACTTCTAGCTTTCGGTTAGGTCGGTGCATGGTTTGATATTATATTTTATTTTGTCATGAATATTTTAGACTGAATGTTAGGGTGTATGCTCGTAGAATGAATGGTAGGACATGCTTAGTATAACTATTCTTTTCTGTAGAAGATTGTACTAAAGGGGTGTTATCATAAATAAAAATATAAATACTTCTTGCTTGCAGGTGCTTATACCCCTTTGCATGATCCATAGGCCAGGTGGACTTAGTCAACCATGTGTGGGGTGATAATTCCAATATACATGCTTGGGATTTGTGTGGTGTGATTTGATTAACCTTTATTTAGGTGTTAGTTAGATATATACTTTTCCTTTTCAGAGATTGCAGATGATAGTTCAGCTGCACCAGTGATAATGGAACATCCTAGGATTGTTACCCCTTTCATAGCTAGTGTTAGTCAGGAGTGTCACTCATCTAGCGAGTACAGTCCACATAGGATTGACGCCAAGTGTGGTCCGTGCCTCTCGCCATGATAGTGATCACATCAATCAGCCTAGATTATTTATACCTGCTTAGATGGATCATTCTTTAGATGAGATAGTGACACATTATTTCATAGAGAAGAAGGAGATCTTGGAGTACGATTGGTCAGATGAAGAGAAAGTTAGCTTCAATCCCAACAAAGATGACTTGTTGGGAGACTCAGATGGAGTCTGCATGGTTGACACTAGAGGATCTCTTCTTAAGGAACCACAAGCCATGGAAGGTGATGAGGTTGAGAAGACATTGTAGCATCAGCCCAGCACCTCGACATTAGTTGAGGCAAAAGGATGAACAGATAGATAGGATGGCACAATAGTTAGAGGACTTGTTAGCAGCAGTTTTAGTGCTTCACAAATAAGCCCCATTAGTTCATCCTACTACAGTTGACATCAACTGAGTTAGTGCATGTCTTGGACTCAGTCAAGACTTCACCTCACGTTGAGCAAGGTAGCACTATGATGTATAGGAAGGTAGTGGAAAGTACCTCCATACGAGAAAAAGATATAAAATCCATGGTTGATCAATAAGTGAAGGAAACTTTGGCTCAAGCCCGGGGAGGATCATTAGTTATAAATGGTAGACCCTACTCAGAGGAATTCAATATTATCCAATATCCTAAGGTTTTCGTGCCACCTTCCTTCAAAAGCTTTGATGGCAGTGGAAACCTAAGGCAGCACATAGTACACTTCGTGACGCTATTTGCAGTGACACTTTGTATTACTTTCTTTTCGTTTAGTAGCCTATGTATTACTTTCAATTGGTATCGAACCAATAGTTCAGTAAATACATTTGTTGAGTTAGAGCAACTCTTCATAAAGAGATTTGTTGGAGCTCAACAAAGGGTTACTGCAAGTGATCTCGTTGTAGCACAATAACACCTCGGTGAGTCCCTTATTGATTATATTCTTCGATGGCATAACCTGAGTGTGAAGTGTGAATCACAGCTATCTCAACATGCCATTGAGATTCTCTTGAAGAATATCCATGGTCTGGTCGCCTTCATGCTTAAGGGCTTCACTATCAAGACATTTGAGAAGTTAATCAACAAGTCGGCTAGTCTATAAGGAGAGGCCAAATAGTTTCCTTTTCAAGATTAGTTGCCTAAGCAGAAGCCACAAAAGGTCTATGAAAAGAAACCAGCAAGAGAGGCTGATAAGGGAAGTAGCCTATTGATCGGTCGAGAGACCAACCTCAAGAGCCTCCACCTCCTTTTCCACCACCGATACTTCCATCGCAGCCTCCACATAGCACCAACGCCTCATCATACCAAGTAGGAAGAAGATGCATGCATACCCATGTGTAGTTATGGTCCACCTACTCTTTTAGATAAGTTAAACAAACCTTATTCTTTTAAGAGGGAGGTAATCCAAATTTTTTTTAAGAATCTCTTAAAGAAACCTGATTTTTAGCTACTCGAGCCTAGGAGACCTGAAGAAGTAGAAAAAAGTCATGATCCAAACTTTTACCCTTACCACTTATGCTAGGCCATATTTTGGAGGATTGCTTCATATTCAAGGATTAGCTTGAACACAGTTTCAAGATCGGTGTTATAGTTATCCCAAAGGAATACCTTATGGAACAACCTTCTAGTTCCATTAGGATAATCCTTAGAGATACATGTGATCCTACCAAAACCAAAGAAGGTTGGGATATTTCTCTATCTAAACCTCTAAGAAGATCATCTAGAAGATCAAGAAGCTTTCCTTGCAAGTGCTCAAGTCAGCTCAAACCTCCAACACTAAGGAAGGTTTGTAAGTTGCCATTACCAACTCTAGGAAAGGGGGAGCTCAACAGTAGCAGCAGTAACAATAGTAGCATGTGTCGGCCCGGGATAGCTCTTTAGCACAGCCACCAATCGTGTCCAACCTCCAACCTATAGTTGTAGCTTCCACATGATAACTTCTTCCACTTCAGCTAGCTCTTCTGTTTCTTCTACTAGTAGAACTCTTGTATCAGTGGATAAGGACATCAAATCCCTTACCCCACTCACTTTACTTTATTTCTACTTTGTACCTCCAAACAATTCTAAGAAATTGAAGAATAAAGCTAGTTTGAATTACATCTGCATCACTTATGATGGGTTGTCTTCTTCTATTCCTAACAATAACTCTTCAAGTTAAAATAGCTATACAATTTGATCTTCTGATTCAAAGTTAGACTTTCTAACTCAACACTGGGTTCACCTCCTTGAGATGACTTGAATCATCTAATTGAGGGTCCCATAGAGAAGTCAGGTGAGCCTGAAGAACCTTCCATTACCCACAAGAGATCACCAAGTCAACCTCATAGTGGCAAGGTTCTACCTCCTAGGCACCTGATAAAGGGAAATAAGTCATTGGTTCTAAAGATCGAGAAGCCCTTCCACAAGATGCTCCACCCTTGGATATGCTTATGGAAGACCAGCCAAAGATGGAATACAACATCCTTTCTCATCTAAGAAAGTTGTCATCTAAGCTAAGCATATATGATGCCCTTATCTTATCCAAAGAGATGAGGGAATCACTAATCAAGGCTCTCCTTGATCCTAAAATATGCTTAGCTCACCACTATAGGTGAGGAAGCACATTATGCAAAAGAAGCCCAAGGGATCACCTTCACAGATGATGACCTTCTTCTAGGGGACTTGGAGCAAAATCGTACCCTCTACATCACAGTTAACATGGACAAGTTCAGACTCGCCAAGATTCTCATGGATTTAGGTGCATCAGTGAACATTATGAGTCTAAAGACCCTTGCCTATTTGAGGATCGACATCTCTACACTCCAAGGAGATCAGATGATGTTGAGAGGATTCAATGACAAGGTGATAACTTTAGGTTCTATAGTGTTACCTTTGGAGATAGGTGACCGAAGATTGAAGCCAAGTTTTATATCATTGATTCAATACTTCATTCACCGCTTTTGGTAGGCCTTGGATACATCGAACAAGATCATCCCTCCTCATAGTGCATCAAGTTCAGAAAAGTTGGAATTGAATATCATGCCAACGAAGATGAAAAGCCATTTTCAGTTAAAGAGTTGAGATTTATGAGGATGTGACCTATTATCTTTCTCAAAACACCCTTTCTTGTGAACTTGGACAAAATTTAAATACAAACACGAAAGAAAAAGAAAATGAAGAAAAAAAAAATATAAAAGAAAATGAAAACAAAAATAAAAGTTCAAGTGAACAAGAAAGGGAAATTGAAGAAGAAATAGATCCGCCTGTCACATTCCACTCACAGTTCATTCCATCATATGGACATGTGGGTAGGATGGCTCAACCTCCACTAGGCAGTGAGGTAGAAAGTGGAAGTTATAGGTGGAAGACTCCTAGTTGCTCCCTCACCAATAGAGGTCGTGTTCTAGTTCATAGAGTACCTTCACATAGACTTGGAATCTAGCTAGGACAAGTCTAATGTGATTAGTATACCACCAACCCTCTGGTTCCATTAGAGGTGACTTTCAATCTAGACAGAGATAAAGACTAGGCCTCCAAGCAAAGCAAAGTTTTTGAATCTAGTTTATGTGAAACTAGTAAGAAGTAGTTGGGAACTTTAGCTCTTACCTCACTTACATCTCATAAAGTTGAAGGTTTGGTAGTTAAGGAAGTCCCTAAGTCTTCCAGTGACATGAAATAGAAAAAGTTCTTTTTGGGATCATCATCCTCAAGCCCTAAAGTTGATGTAGAGCTTGAGGAGGATACTTTTAAAGAATTAATGGAATTACCTTTTAATTTTTACTCGCCTTGTATTAAAAATCTTGTACATAAAGGCTTAGTTGTTCATACATGGTCCAAGCACAGGTCAGAGTACTTCAAGAAGCTATGGAATAATATAGGTAGAGAAGCACAATCAAGAGCAGGACTAGGATTCAGTACAGTGAGTCCAGTCGATGATGAAGAATACTGCTTAATTGTTACCAATCATTTGGAGTCTGATAGGTTCTTCTCACACAACCCCAACTCTTATGAGAATGTGTGTTTAGAAATCTTAGATGATCCAGATGATCTCCAAGTCAAAGAGACACCACCAGAATTTGAAGAGGAGATTCATTCAATAATAGATAAGCTTAAAGAAATCAACCTCGGGACAGAAGAAAATCCACGCTTGATATACATCAGTTTGTTGCTGAATGAACAAGAAACCAATGACTTAGTTAGGAAATTGACTGAGTTTAAAGACTACTTCGTATGGAGTTATGAAGAAATACATGTATTATCTCCTGACGTAGCAGTGCACAAGCTAGCAATAGATCCTAACATTACCCCTATTAAGCAAGCTCTTAGATGCATGTGATTAGAAATTGAACAACAGGTCATTTCTGAAGTCAAGAAATTGATCGATCCTGGTTTCATCTAGGAAGAAAAATATCCTACTTGGTTAGCCAATGTTGTCCCAGTTCAGAAGAACAATGGCCAAATTTGCATATGCATCGATTTTAGGGACTTAAATAAGGCATGTCCTAAGGATGAGTTTTCTCTTCCTATACTAGAGTTAATGGTGGACATCGCCTCATCTCATGCAGTCTTCTCTTTCATGGATGGGTCATCTGGCTATAACTAAATCAAGATGTCTCTTAAAGATGAAAGAACACTGCTTTTCAAACCCCGATCGAAATCTTCTATTATAGGGTCATGCCTTTTGGCCTTAAAAATCTTGGTGCTACATACCAACAGGCCATGACTCAGATCTTCAACAAACTCATCCATCATCAAGTTGAGTGCTATATTGATGATCTCGTAGCCAAGAGTAAAGAAAAGGAAGACCACCTCTTTGACTTGAGAGTAGTTTTTGAACAGTTAAGACAATATAACCTCAAAATGAATCCCCTAAAGTGTGCATTCTGAGCTTTCGTGGAAATTTCCTTGGGTTTGTTGTTCACACCGGGAATAGAAATAGATCCCAAAAGATCAAAGCTATCTTAGAAATGTCACCTCCTAAGAGTTTAACTCAACTGATCCTTTCAAGGATGGTCGACGATATCTAAGATGCTTTATCTCAACCTATCGGGAGATGCCATTTTAGTACTTGTCAAAAAAGATGTCAAGTTCAAGTGGGATGAAAAGTGTCAACATTAAAGACATAAAGTAGTATTTGGTAAAGCTGCCAGTTCTAGCAGCCCTATCCTGCGTGCCACTCATCCTCTAAACTCGCATTGACAACTCTCTCTCGATGCTATTGGCCAATCCAATGATGAAGGGAAGGAGAGCACACTCTACTACCTCAGTCTTCATCTGATTCTTGCTGAAGCAAACTATCCACCTATTGGAAACATTGCCTAGCTTTGATCTTTGCTTCCCAAAAGCTACGGTATTATATGCTTTCTCATAAGGTGAACTTGATGTCTAGAACAAATCCACTAATGTACCTCATGACAAGGCCAATGCTATCCAGATGTTTGGCACGTTGGTCCATGATTCTCTCTAGCGATAACACATTTGCACCTCTCACGGGTAAAAGGACGCATTAGATTTCTTAGCAAAGACATCCACTTCCCGATTTTTCGCTTAGTGACGATCTCCGATGAACAAATCATGAACTTAGGGAGGCGACCGCCAATGGGAGATGTATTTTGATGGTGCGCTTCTTCTTAAAGGTGAAGCACCATGATCTATTCTCAGAAAGGCAGGTAGAATAATTTCTTCTAACTCTAAACTCACGATGTGATGAGATTCTCATACTATTTTTCCAACGTCTGCACCAACAACAAAGCCGAGTATAAAGCTTTGATTGTTGGTCTAGAGTTAGTCATCACTATCAGTGTTAAGAGCATCAACATCTTTGGTGATTCTTAATTGGTCATCAACCAGATTGTCAGATCCTACCAGATTCTCAAACCCAAGCTTCGTCATTACTATGAGTATACCATGAAGCTGTTGGCCCAAATTCCCTAAGTCACCATCTACAAAGTTTCCCGAGGAGAGAACACAGTAGTAGATGCCTTGGCCAAACTTGCCAAAGAATTGGCATGTCTGGAAGATGATTCCATTTCAATAAGGGTCCAAAATAGACAAGTCCTATCCCTTATTGATGCTGAACTCATCGAGAGACTTTCTCTTGAAAGGGAGGTTACCATTTCTAAAATGGACAAGGAGCTGGATTAGAGGCAACCATTCATAGATTACTTGAACACCGACAAACTACCTCAAGAAAGGTCATAAGCCCATCAGGTGAAATAGAGAGCTCTCTATGCTCTTGTTGATGGCATCATGTACCGTCGATCCTTTGACCAAATGTGGTTATCTTGTTTAGACAAACATGAAGCCCATGGCATTGTGACCTAGGTACACTCAGGTTTATGCAGAGCACATCAATTCGGTTCAAAGATGAAGACGAAGATTAAGAGACTAGGATACTACTGGCCATCAATGATTACAGATTGCATGGATGTAGCTAAGAGATGCCATCAGTGTTTAGTGCACGGTGTGGTCCTCCACCAACCACCCAACATTCTACACCCTACATTGGCCTCATGGCCATTTGAGTATTGGGGTACCGACATTGTGGGTCCAATCGATCCTCCTTCTTCCAATGGGCATCGATTCATCTTAGTTGCCACCAGTTACTTTTCCAAGTGGGAGGAAGTCATCTCACTCAGAGAGGTCACAGCTCAGCATGTGCTTCAATTTTTTAGGGACCATATCATATATAGGTTCGGGGTGCCTCGATGAATTATATCCGATAATGGTACTGCATTCAAAAGCACAAAGATCAATAGCTTCGTCAGGAGACACAATATAGATTGGAGATACTCCACCATCTACTACCTTAGAGCAAATGGCTTAGCAGAAGCATTCAACAAACTCTCATCCAGATATCGAAGAAGACTCTTGATGACAACAAACGATAGTGTAATGAGCAGTTGGTTGAAGCTTTGTGGGCCTACCGCACCACATACCGAACTCCAACTCAGTTTACCCCATTTTTCTTAGTGTGTGGGTCCAAAGTTGTTCTTCCTTTAGAAGTTTAACTCCCATCACTAAGGATAGCATTGGATAACAAGATCACTACAAAGCGTAATGCAAAGTTACTTAGAAGAGCTTGAAGGTTTGAGGAGAGTCGCCATACGCCAGAACCTCAAGTTATAAAAAATGATTCAAGCTCATAATAAGCTAGTGCCCTAGTCTTTCTGAAAGAGAACTTGTGTTAGTCCTAAGGAGACCAATTGTTGCCAGTCGAAAGATGGGAGGCAAGTTTGAACCCACTTGGGAAGACCCCTATGTCATAGAGAATGCCTACCAAGGAGGATCTTATCAGCTTATTGATTGTAAAGGGGAACACCTGATGCTTCCAATTAATGGGCTCTATCTAAGAAAATATTACCCATGAAACAAATCATGTTTGAAAAACAATCATTAATAAAAAGAACAAAATCTGATTTCATTCATCAAATCTTCTCTTCTTTCGAAGTATTATTTGTTTTTCTTGTGAATCCGCCGTGATATGTCTAGGGTGGGTGCAAGAGTCCCCTAGTGGCATCTTATCATTCTTTCACAACACAAACATAATCTCCTGATGCTATTAGAATAGGTGTAAGAGAACCTAAGAGGCATCCTATTTCGATTAGCATAACTAATATAGGTGTGGAGAACTTAAGAGATATCCTTTCTTAGTGTGAATCCTTTTTCCATCCATGGCATCACTTAATCAAAACCCCTAGTGTGCTTAAGGTAGGTGTAAGAGTCCCCTAGAGGTGTCATATTTTCTTTTGACACATGCACAACAATAAACACATATCTTTTGTCTCGAGCTATTTGATGTGGGAGCAAGCCTCCTATGGCACTCACTCATTAGCTTCTCTAGGTCAGGTCTATATACTACCTCACTAGTATGTTACCCCAGTGGTCACTTGTTAGAGGATGTGAGTCCTCGCACTTTCTTCCTGACTTGACCATTGCAAACCTATGAGCGCCTTATTAGTATGGTAGTCTTCACTGCCCAGCCAGTAAGCTACCTCATATTGATTTTGTTTAAGAAGATGTGAGTCCCCATGCCTTCTTCTTGAACTAGCCATCATGCACTAATTAGGTCAGTATATTTGAGGTTTACGATTCCTCTTGACTACTTATCAGTTGATCTAAGTCCCATAGTGGCACTCAGAAGGCCTCCTAGGTCATATAGCACCCGCTTGAACAAGAATGCACATTCCCAAAGAATCGCTTCCACCATCGAGGATGTGAGTCCTCAACCTTCTTCATAGTCGATTGTTGCAAACCAACCCGCACCTAGGTGGTTGATGTTCTCTATGCCGATAGTGACTCACCCTATGGATACACAACTCAAGTGTATGCGAAACTCGAAGCTTTCTCCTCGAAGTTGGACAATCAATACCTATTACATATAGACTACCATGTCATCTTCTAGGTTGTTGGATTAAACCATTAGTCCCCATCCTCGTGGGCACTCTATTTGGATCAAGTCAGAACCCCATTTAGACATTACTGTGGCTACTTTTTTGGGCATTCCCTTCCTAGTAGCCACCCTGTTGAGAATTTGTTCATCTGACCAAATTCTCCCTTGGCTCAAGAATATGAGATAGTCTAGTCTGATATAAGCTCCTTCTCAATTTTATCCCACATAAACTAGCAGGGTCCACATTAAAACAAACTAAACAAACAAACAAAATTTTTGCTTGTAGATTAGGAATTCAAGCCTCCAAAGGGCCCCTTTTCACAAGCTGGCATCCTATCTTCAGGGTAGTGTCAGCAGAACTCCCTATAGGAATTGCCTGACTACCTAAGTTGAGATAAATCACCTGGGTACTCATCCCCTAGGTCGCTTAATCTATTTTTTCATAAGCAAGTTACCCCGACAATCATTCCGCTCTAAAAGATGTAAGACTATGATGCACTCTTTCTAGCATGATTGTCGCAAATCGACGGGCAGCCTTAGGTCGGGTTCAATTTGTTACCCAAAGCAACCAATCACCCTAGTGGTCTTTTCTAGTAGAAGATGTGAGCCCTCGAGCTTTCTTCCCTTCAATTGATCATTGCAAACCAAAAGGCACTCCTTTGGTAGGATAGTTCTCTCATCGGCTAGGAAGCTACTCCCTTTGGTTCAGTAAATCTGAGATAGGTCTAGGCTGATATGAGCCCCTTCTCAGTGTGACCCATCGCAAACCAATAATCCATCAAAATAAAAAAATCTAAAAATGATATTAATCTTGACTATCTTTGAGTTGATCTGAGCCCCCCTAGTGGCATTCACTCAACCCTAGGTTAGGTTCAATCTATTATTTTGCCAATAGATTACCCCATCAACTGGTCCCTACTTTGGAGGATGTAAGTCTACTATGGTTTATTCCTAGTACAGTTGCTGCATACCGAAAGGCATCCTTTGGTTTGATAGTAATATTACGTGTTTTGTAGACTACCCCTTTGGATTGGTAAATCTGAGTTAAGTATTGGCCCATGGCTACCCGCATGATCCATCGCAAAACCAATCATCTTCATCTCAAACCTAATGAAAAAATTAAAATGAATCCAACTCTCTTCCCCAGCGGAATTTAAACAAATTTTTTTTCCTCAGTGAGACTCAAATCAAATCAAATCTCTCATCCCCTTGTGGATGATTTGAACTTGCTTACCTAGTGGAAGGTTCACACTCTATCCCTTTATGGATTTTCCCTCTCTCTTATGTCTTGGACATAAGGAGAGCTACATTGCACTAAGCTCTGGATTCTTTCTACACCTTGGGTTAGGGATAGATTAATTCTATTAGTGCTTGTGATCACTCGGTGTTGTTGATCATTTTGGTCAACACCAATACGTCTTGATGTTCTTTGTCGGTCACACCATACCTATTGGGAGCCCCTTGTTGACCTCATTTTTAGGATGAGCTCTAAACCCCTCCATCTTAGACATAGGACTCCTCTTAGACTTTAAGAGTTCCTTAGTCTTAAGACACATCTAGTGATTGGGTGGACACTCAACCTAGATTTAGAGACTTAGAAGAGTTAGCCATAAGAATAGGTCATGCCTTAGGGGTGTTAAGAAAACTTGCTACCCTTAGCTTGAACCATTCCTCACCTTTCCTTCCTTCAAGTCAAACTCCAAATCAATCTTATTTAATTTTCTCCAAACCCTAATAAACTCCCCATGATTGAAATCCATAATTAAAATCCATGATTAAAATCTACAATTGAAACCTATGAATGAAATTCCTAAGTCTAAAATTTTTCGAAGTCCTTAATCTTTTCTTAAGGACTTATCCCAAATCAAGATCTAAACCAAATCAAACTCATGAGATTTTCTCATAATTCATTTATATTCTCATTTATATTCACATATATAAAAGAAATATAAATTCAAACCAATCAAACTAAATTGAAAATTCAAATTCCATTCATGAAATTTCTTAAGTCCCTTAATTTTCTTCTTAAGGACTTAGCCAAAATCATGATCAAATCAAATCAAATTCATGGGATTTTCTCATAACTCATTTATATTCACATATATAAATGAAATATAAATATAAATCAATCAATCCAAGTTTAAAAATTCAAACTCCAAACTCCAAAAGTTTTCTAAGTCCTTTAAATTCCTCTTAACGGACTTAGCCCAAATCATGATTAAACCACTTCAAAATCATGAAATTTTCTCATGATTCATTTATATTCTCATTTATATTCACATATATAAATGAAATATAAATTTAAACAATCAAAATCAATTCCAAAAATCAAACTCAAATCCATTCAAAATCCAACCTAAGCTTTCAAGTCAAAATCTTGAACTTAGCCAAATCAACTTCAAATCAAGCCTAACTCTTGATTTTCCTTCATGATTCAATCAACCTGCAATCATGAATTCATATATAAATGCAAACTTCAATCACCAAATCAAAAATCAATTCAAAAATCAAACCCCAAATCCATTTATATTCCTCATTTGAATATGAAATTGTCAAATGAATCAAAACCCATTTGACTTCAAATCACTTGCAAATGGATTTATATTTCAATCATGAATCCATATACGAGTTCAATCAAACTCAAATCAAGCTTTGACCAAGCCATTTGACCCATTTAGGCTCACTTGATCCAAAGTGACCTAAAGTACCCTTATGAGCCAAATTCTAATCCTAACCAAATTGGATTGAACTAAACTCACATATGCCTCTCATCATGATCAACAATCATCATGGGATGATCAATCAATCAAATTGGGTCAAACCAAGTCAAACTTAAGGGTTGCCCAAGTCAACACTTAGCCCAAAATGAAACCTAACATAGCCAAATTCCATCATAGGCCAAATTTATTGAAATCATTGATCTAAGTTCATCCATGACCTATGTTTAAACCTGACCAAGCCAACATTTAAGCCTAACCTAGCCCAATTGGCCACTTGACCCAACTTGACCTAAAAGGTCAAAATGTGTCAAAACTTGATCTAAGCCAAATTGATTGAAACCAATGGACCAAGTTCATAACTTGACCAAAGCCTCGATTAGACCCAATTGACCTTGAACCCAACTTGACCTAAAGGGTCATGTTGAGCCAAATTGAACTTAACCAATTGATTGGAAACAAAGATATCAATCCACTCATATGACTAACCAAACCTAAACCTACCCATGACCTAGCTCAAATAGGTCAAATGGGTCAATCAACTTGACCCATTTGACCCTAAAAGTCATATGAACCAAATTCAAACTAAACCAAATTGAATCAAATCAAAGCCACCAAAATATTTCAAATGGTCATATGAACTTGACCCTTGGTTTGACCCAATTTGACCAATTGGTCAACTTGACCCAAGTTGACCCATTTTGACCTAAATGGGTCAACATGAGCCAAATCTTATCAAATGAATTCCAAATCTCATGAAACTTGACCAAACCTAGTTTCTCCACATAAGAAATATATCCAAATTGAAAAATCAACAAAATGACCATCCTACCCCTAGGCCATAGAACAAATTTTGGTCTAATCCATGAGTAATTTGGTCATGCCCTCTTCATAACCTTGATGCCTTCCTAATAGCTCAAGTGGACCCAATGAAGAGTGGTGCTCCCAACCCATTGGGTTTCGGTCAGCCCAAATGGACCCAAGGCCAAAATTGACCCCATGGGTCAAATTGGCTAATTTAAAATCCTACCTCCACCCAATTTGATGCACATGGGAGGTTGGTAATCCACTCAAGACCTTAAACTGATAATGTGCAAAGATCTGACAGCCTAAATAAACCTTTCCATGTGGTCAATTGGATCAAAACGGTAAGGGAGGTGTCGGTCGTCCGATTGCCATCTCCCCCTAATTCAATTTCAAATCATCATTCCCACATTTGATTGAAGCCTTGTGAGTGTTAGGAAAGATCAGAGAGCCATCCTAAGCTTTCTAAGAGGGATTTGAAAAGGAGATTTCTCAATTTTCTTCATTGAAAAATAGGGGAGCTCACTTGAACCTTCAACTTCCTCTATACTCAAACCCATTATAATTCCTCTTACACACTCCCTCAGAGGATCAATCCAAGTGCACTCAAGCTCTCATTTGAGTTCCCAAGGCAAGGAGAGCTGAAATTGAATCAAAGCCGTAAAGGAGATCAAGTGGTGTTGGTCCATAGAGAGATCCACTTAACTCCAAGGCTTGAAACTTTCAACAGGGTGTCATCTCCACTAGACGAAGCTACCTCATCGAGCTCGAGCGTCGGTGATCACCTCCAACGAGGTATGGAATTTTTCGACCACTTAGCTTAGGGGGTGTTTGTCTTTTGTGAAAGCAATTTTCAAGTCATGAGAAAGCCACCGTTGGATAGGCTTCTCTTTAGCTTTAAATGGTGTGGGAACAATCTCATTTCTGAGCTCAATTGAGCTCAGATCTTCCCTAAGATCATGAACGTCCTCTATTGAGCCTCGGGGAAGAACTAGAGAGATTCTGGACGTCCATCAGTGCATTTTGGATGGACGGCCAAGATTTTCTCCCTTAGAAAATGAATTATCCCTTTTGAAACTGTAGGATGATCCCTAGCCGTTCGATCCTTGCTCGAACGGTAAGGATCAAAATGCGTCCCTCCGCTGCGCCACCATTCGGATGTGATGTTTAAGTAATGGGCTCACCGCGTGACGCGTGTAAAGCATGTTGACCGCCGCCGCCGCCGCATGTCACGCTATGAGCTGAGGGAATTTAATTAATGTTAATTAATCTCCTGATCTTCAAAAATTGATATCTCCCTCAATAAAATTTAGAAAAATATGAGGTAAAATTCTATGGAAAGATAATTCAACCTAGAATATTTTAAAAAAAATTTCAATGGATTTTAAATTATACTTTTTCTAATTTTGGGTTTTATTACAAATATTATTTTACTAATTACTTCTTAATTAATCTTCTGATTAATTTCGAACTTCTTGGGTATGTTTTAGGAGATGACCTCTGCCTCCCCTAATTTTCTTAGGATTTATTTAAGACTTAATTGGGGGAATTGCAAGTGTATTTTCTAATTACTCCCTAAGCTTAATCAAGGATAATTAAGGTTGGATTAGTGTTTTAATCTATTATTAAGGTTAATTAAGGTCAAATCCAGTGAATAGGAGGCTCAGGGAATAATTTTGGGGTATTTTCCCTAAGCTATTCCCTAAATTCTCTTTTCTTTCCTTAATCCTCTCTTAATTAATGGTTAATTCATTAATTATCTCCTTAATTAATTTCTAAAAATTCTAAAAAATTTTAAAACTTAATTAATTTACTTTGGGTAGATTCTTAGGTGTTGAATAGCCTAAGTTCAATTAAGGAAATCAAAACCCAATTCATATGTATGAAGGGGTATTTTGAAATTACCTAAGCTAAACCCCTTAGCTTAATTAACCATTAATTATGAGCCAAATTGCATTAGACCATTTTCTTCCTAGGTGCATTACAAATTTAAATTCCTTTTGAGGTTTTATGTCATTTCATTGGCTTATAATTACTTGGTTAACTATGCTAAGGTGGTGTATGTAAAGGGTTAATTAACTTGATTAATTCATACCTTAACCTAATTAGCATATAAAAATGAATATAATCATCTAAAAATTAAACAAAAATATCAAACACATGTGGGAATGAGTTAGTAACAACAAACTCAACTCACATTTTCAAAATTAAATCAAACTTAAAACCAAACAAAAATCACATGGAACTAACTTTGATTTATTTTAAACTTTCTTATTTCATAAGAATGTCTTTAGGATTTAATTAAAGTGAATGTGTTTACATACTTTCATTGCTTTGATTCTTTCCCCAGCATGTTAAATTTATATGTCATGTGGTTTCATGCATCCATATTTTTCAAGTTGAAATTTTAAAAATGAAATTATTTACTTTATGTCAAATTTGCATGTGTTGGATAAAGTAGAAATATGAGTGACTATTATCACTACTAAATTCAAATTATTTTCAAAACATATAAATCAATTATCAAATTTGAAAGTGTGCTACTTATATTTTAATTATAAACTTGCATGTGAAGAAAATATAAGGATGTGCTTAGCATATGTTTCCCTTCTCTTTTATGTTAGTATAGTTTTGAATAAGAGTTGGTAAGATGTATGGTTCATTTAAAAGAACCTAACACTTACCTAATTCCATATCCTATTCATTCTTATGCTATCACTTAAGAAGGGTTACCTATGCTTGTACACATAAATGGCATAAATAAAATGAATCAATTAATATAACTTTTGCTTTCTTTCTTTTCCATTCATTTCTTTTATACACATGTTTGTATTTATGGAAAGTGGTATATTAGTCTGGACAGCCTTAAGATTGTGAGGCTTTAAGTAGCCTTAAGTAGGTCTTATACCTTACACCTCTGGTTAACAATGACACTATACTCACTTATGCCTTTCTTACTTTCATGTGTGTATGTGAAAAATTGGATAAAGAAACTCTTTTCTACTTAAGAAAAATCATGCATGGTAAACTTCCAAGTTTCCTTAAATGAATTACTTAGCATGCATCACAAAGTATGTTAAATATTCTCATTTGTGTGTATAGATATGCTTAGGATTCATCCATATGCATGTTATACATGTTAGGAAAGAAATGAAGTAATGTTTGTTTTGTGAATTCGATTCATTTTATTTAATCTTAAAATACCTTTCTTTTTGAATAGGATTTGTTTAGAGTTCATCAAAACCATGATTAATTAAAATACTTAATCAAAACATTCACTAAATAAAACTAAAATGTGAATCTACTTTAGAAATTACTTAAGTTAGGGAAGGAAAGAGAAGTTCTCTTCTCTTTCTCTCTTCATAACTTAGTAATTAACTATAGGATTCACTTGAACAAATCAAGACATGAAATAAAATCAACCCAAAATAATTAAACAACTTAAATGAAACCCTCCTCTAAGTTGAACATATTTTCACACTTATAACTTAAAGCCATAAGCTACCACCTTCAAAGCTATTAGCCTAAGTCACCACTTCTAGCTTTAGGTTATGTTGGTGCATGGTTTGATGTTTATTTTATTTTGTGATATATATTTTAGACAGGATGTTAGGGTGTATGCTCATAGAATGAATGGTAGAATGCTCTTAGTCTAATCATTATTTTATGTAGGGGATTGTGCTTAAGGGGCACTATCATAAATAAAAATATAAATTCTTTTGTTGTAGGTGTTTTATGCCCCTAAGCATAATCCAATAGGCAAGGTGGACTTAGTCACCCATGTGTGGGGTGATAAGTCCAATATACATGCTTGAATT
The DNA here is from genome assembly GCA_021442155.1 of Cymbidium sinense. NCBI lineage: Eukaryota > Viridiplantae > Streptophyta > Magnoliopsida > Asparagales > Orchidaceae > Cymbidium > Cymbidium sinense. The sequence continues at coordinate 98,738,674 of CM038226.1, read as the reverse complement.
TGTGTAGTTTGTTTTAGCTAATCTCTATTTTGTAGATGTTAGTTAGATTTTCATTCTTTTCCTTTTCATGTAAATTTGTGCAATTAGAATTTTGGAATGATTGTTGTGGGGATTATGATGAGCATTGGTCATAAGATCCTATCTTATGCACCATGTGAAGCCACATCCACCTTCCAAAAAGAAGGAACCAAAGAAGAAGAAGAAAAGAAGAAGGAAGAAATGAAGCTTGAAGACCCCCCATAATAATGAATTCCTTGCTTAATAATTTAATTCATATAATGGTTGTATAAGGGTAGAGCTTGGCTACCCAATTTATTATTTTTGGGTTTGTGCGGTGGTGCCCGATCAACCACAATGATTTTTTATTCTTTTTACGGTTAACTTTATAAATTGATTGATGATTTATTTAGCTTGTGCATTAAGTGGTATCTTTTTCTAGTTTTTTCCTTGCTTTATGTATGGCCTGGATGTGGATTAGGCTCTTAGAAGAAAATAAATCTTTTACCTAACTTAACAACTCAAAACTAAAAATAAAAAACTCATAACCTCACTTAAAGTTTAGGTTTAAAATCAAGATAAATAATTAGCAACCCCTTAGTTGGATGAGTATTTCTTTATAATATCATGCAAGTATTTCTTTTATAATATCATGCATAAATGCATCTTATTTCACTCTTGATTGGAGGGCTTCCACCTTGCTAGAGAAACTTGGCTTAACTTATGAGAGCCATGGTGGAAACACACCTCCTCCCTTCTCTCTAATTTTGGCCAATAACTTTATTTCTCATGCATTAGGATATAAATCCTATCAGCCTGAGTCAAATAATTATCCAAAAATGAAAATAAAATGAAATTTGAATTGCATTAGATTTAGGTCAATTGAAGCATGTCCTTATATGATCTAGTCTCTTTAAGGAGTGAGCTTAAGGGCTTAGTCTCTTTTTAAATAAATAACAGCCTATGTATCTTGCATAAGCATAAAGACTTACCTACATGTATTTAAAATTGTAAGAAGAGTTAGTTGGCGGCCACTCCTAGGTGGTTATAAGTCCAAGTAATCGGGTGGTTTGTCCTCTCTTGTAGAGGCAAACCAAATATTCATTTTTTGGCTTAGATTTATGATGTGCTTTCAGTCCTTGCCAAAGCTCTCTAGATTTAGGTTATGAGGTTGCTTCTCCTTTTGTTGGCCATAAGCATAACTCCTGACCTCTTAGGCATTTCCTTAATCTTGTGTTAAGGAATCATAAGTTTTAAATTTTTAATAAAAATACAACTCAAACAAATTAAATCAATTTCAAAAATGTAAATCCCAACCATAGGATAGTTTGAGATGCTCGCTAAGTTTCCTAGCATCGTGGCATCTCCTACTTATCTTTCTTTTGGCTTTAATAATAACTCCCCGTCTTTTGATCAATCCCATTTGATATTTAAAAAAGAATCGATTGATAGTCCTTTCCTATTGAAATCTTTGATGAAAATGATCATTTACCTTAATTGAGAGTTTTCCTATGGGATCCTGTCCCTTAGGATGTAATTAACTATGGGGGCTTGCTTGTAGGGAACTTAACGAACTCAATTTAAAATAAATCCTGCTTTACTTTTTCATGTAAAGTATGGAAAGAATCTCTGCTACATATGCAGACCTATCATCCTTAGGAGTCCTTGTTGAGGTGATTAGGTTCATTAAAGGGTAGTGACTTCTGTCTCTCAAGATAGCACACTATTCTTTGATGGCACTAATCACTGAATACTACCTCTGATCATGTGGCATCCCAAAAAGATGAATTTCTATATGCTTGCCTCTTCATTTCTCCCCACAGATTTGAAAGGCAACTCTATAGAAATTTTTAACAACTATGAAAGGCATAAATGAGTATAGTGTCATTGTTAGCACCAGGGGTGTAAGGTACAAGACCTACTTAGGGCTACTTATAGCCTCGTAATCTCGGGGTTGTCCAGACTAATATACCACTTTCCTTAAATACATATGCATATACAAAAAATGAATGGAAAAAAGAAATATGCAATAGTTTACCTTTGTTTTATTTTTGGTTTGATTATTTAATTTGTGATGTAGAATTTCCTCTCAAATCATGACATAGGAGTGTATAGAAATGGGTTTAAGCAAGTGTTATGTCCTTTTCAAATGGATTATACACTTTGCAAATCTTATTTTGCAAATCTTATACAATTCTATGTTAAGAAAGAGAGGGAAAATCACATAACACATTTTATGCTATTCACATGCAAGCTCATAAGTACTTATAAATAGCATACCTTTCAATTTTGATGTTTAATTCATAAGTTTTAAAATAATTTTTAGATTTAATAGTGATAATAGTCATTCATTCTACTACTTTAGCCAAAACATGCAATTTGACATAAAGGAAACTTTTCATTTTTTTAATTTGATTTTCAAAAAGTATGAATGTGTGATTTTTATATGGCATATACATTTAGTATGTTAGAAAAGAAATAAAGTGATGAAAGCAATGTAAGTTCATCCACCCTAATTAATTCCTAAAGACAATCCTACGAATAAGATTATTTAAAGTAAATCAAATTTGTTTTAAGGAGAGTTTGGATTTTGTTTGAGTTTGATTTCAATTTTGAGAAATGTAAGATGAGTTAGCTGGTCCTAAGTCATTCTCCCATCTATGAGTTATTTAAGTTCAATTTTTAGATATTTAGATTAATTTTATGCTTTGGTTAGGTTAAGGTGTACATTAAGTGTATTAATTACCCCTTACATATACCACTTTAACATATTTAATCAAATAATTATGAGCCAATGTATGACATAAAGTCACACAAGGAAGTTAACTAGCAATGCATCTAGGAAAGAAAGGGTCCTAATGCAATTAGCTCATAATTATTGATTAATTAAGCTAAAGGGTTTAATTTAACTACTTTCATAACCCTTCCCACACATGTGATTTGGATTTTGATTTTGTTAAGCTACTTAGATTATTGAACACCTAAGCACCTACCCAAGAAGGATTGATTAAGTTCTGAAATATTTTGATTTTAAAATCAAATTAATTAATAAAGTGATTAGGGGTTAACCCTTAATTAAGTTTAGATTAAGGAAGGAAAGGGGTTTAGGGAATGGCTTAGGAAAAATTTTCCTAATCCATTCCATAAACCTCTTCTCTACTTAAGCAAGGCTTAATTAACTTAATAAGAGATTAAACCACTATTCATATGCTTAATTACCTTTAATTATAAAGAGTAGTATTCATTAATTCATCTCCCTAACCCATCAATAAATCCCAAGAAAATTAGAGGCAAGTACCCTAAATGCACATGAGAAGGTTGGAATTAATCAGTGGGATAATTAGGGAGTAATTAAGATTATTAAGTTTTCAATAAAACCCTAATTAAAGAAAATACACTTTTCAAAATCTATTAGAAATAATTTTAGAATATTCTCTTTTGAATTATCTTTACAATGCATTTTACCTTGTATTTTTATGATTTTTCTAGAATTAGTTATGTAATTATGAAGTTTCCATGATTATTAAATAATTAAATAGCAATTATGATTAATCCCATGGTGCCACATGGAGGCGATGCGGCGCTGGGCATGATGGAGGCCAAAGTTGTCATCATAGAACCATGTCAACGGCGATGCTATGTGCTTTCTCCCTATTCGTCCGATCAAAGATCAAATGGTAGAGATAAAACCACGGTATTAAGACATTAATTAGATATTTTTATGCATCTTGATCATGGCCATCCATCCAAAATGTGCGGATGGACGACCCATGATCCATCCCTAAGCTTCTCTGTGGGAAAGGGGAACCGTCCACCTTCCATGGCATGATCCAAGCTCAGATTGAGCCCAAACTCAAACCACGCCATCATCATGTAAGGGGATGAAGATCCAACGGCTAGTTTTACATGAAGTGAAAATTCTTTTCACAAAAGACCACATACTCTCTAGTTTAAGCTCCATTTTGATCCATACCTCACTAGAAGCTATCACTCGAATTTGATGAGGTAGCTTCTTCTAGTGGAGAGGAAGCCCTATTGAAGATTTGAGGTGATTTGGTTGAGTGGATCTTCCTATAGATCAAGCCCTCCTTAAATTGTGCTCGGTCTTGATCAAAGTCCCACTTCCTTGCCTTTGGAGCTTGGAAGAAGCTTGGGGTGAGTTCAACTAGGCCCTCTAAGGGTGTTCGAAGGAGGGATTGGATTGGTTTTAGGTATTGGCTAAGTGGAAAAGTGGAGGAGCTCCCTATTTTTAGTTTCAAGAAATCGAAAAATGGAGAATTGGAATTCACTCTATGAATCTCGGGGAGACTTGCAAATGCTTGCTCTGAGTTCCCTTAGCTCAATCGAGTATATCTCCCCATAGGTGAATCGGACAGCCATGAAGAGCTTTGCCATTTTGATCTAATACACTCTATTCAAGGAGTTTTTTTGGTCGTTTAGAGTGGCATGGCATTCGGTTTTGGCTAGAAAAGGTAGTGGGGAATTTTCCATGTGCAAAATAAGGTGGAGGAAGGATTCCCATGTGCTCATGTCCATGGGGGTGGTCAATTTTAGCCTTCGGTTGGGTTGGGTTGACCCAAACCCACTAGGTCATGTGCATCATGTCCATTAGTGACCATTTGGTCCACTAAGAGGATGTCAAGTGTCCATGAAAATAAATTGACCAAATTCCAAGTGGTTTTGATTTTAGGTTATCCTATGGCATAGGGGTAAAATGGTCATTTGGCTTGGACTTTATTTTGAATATGTTTGGTATGATTGCAAAATGGGTTAGGCCAAGTTTCAATGAATTTGGAGTTGGTTTGATATGATTTGGCTCATGTTGACCCATTTTGGTCAAAATGGGTCAACTTAGGTCAAGTTAACCAATTGGTCAAATTAGGCCAAACCAAAGATTGGGTCAAGTTCATATGAACATTTGAAATGTTTGGCATTATTGGTTTGGTTCAATTTGGTTCACATTTGGATTTGGTTCATTTGATCTCATTTAGGTCAAATGTGTCAAGTTGACCAATTTGACCTATTTGGGTTAGGTCATGGGTTGGTTTATGTTTGGTTGATCATTTGAAATGGATTGGTATCTTTGTTTCCAATCAATTTGGTTTATATTTGGATTTGGCTCAATTTGACCTTTTAGATCAACTTGGGTTCAAGGTTAATTAGGCTAGGTTGGTTCTAGTTGGCCAATTGGGGCTTTGGTCAAGTTCAACAAGTGATTTGGAATGAACTTGACTCATTAGTTTAATCAATTTGGCTTAGATCAAGTTTTGACACATTTTGACTTTTTAAGTTAAGTTGGGTCAACTTGGGTCAAGTGGCCAATTGGGCTAGGTTAGGCTCAAATGATGACTTGGTCAAGTTCAAACATTGATCATGAATTGGTCTTGATCAATGGTTTCAATAAATTTGGCCTATGGTAGATTTTGGCTAGTTTAAGTTTTATTTTGGCTAAGTGTTGACTTGGTGAACCCTTAGGTTTGACTTGGTTTGACCCAATTTGAGTGATTGATCATTTTATGATGATTCACAATGTGAGGTTTAGATGGGCTTAGTTCAATCCAATTTGGTTTGGATTAGAATTTGGCTCATAAGAGGTATTTTAGGTCACTTTAGGTCAAGTGAGCCTAAGTGGGTTAAATGGCTTGGTCAATGCTTGATTTGAGTTTGATTGAACTCACATATGGACTTATGATTGAAATATAAGTCCATTTGCAAGTGATTTGAATTCAAATGGGTTTTGATTCATTTGACAATTTCAAGTTCAAAAGAGTGAACTTGAGTTTGACTTGGATTTGACTTTTGAATTTAGTTTTGGTTTGATGTTGGAGTTTATGTTTATATTTGGATTTATGATTGAAGTATTGATTGAATCAAAGGAAAATTAAGGGTTTGGCTTGATTTGAAAATGATTTGGCTAAGTTCAAGATTTTGACTAGAAGGTTTAGATTGGATTTTGATTGAACTTGAGTTTGAGTTTTGAATTGATTTCTTTTTATTTATGATTGAAGTTTATATTTATATTTGGATTCATGATTGTCAAATTGATTGAATCAGGAAGAAAAATTAAGGGTTTGGCTTGATTTGAATTTGATTTGGTTAAGTTCAAGAATTTGACTTGAAAGGCTTAGGTTGAATTTTGTTTGAATTGGGATTTGATTTTTTAAATTTAATTTGATTGATTTGAATTTATATTTCATTTATATATGTGAATATAAATGTGAATATAAATGGGTTGTGAGAAAATTCCTTGAATTTGAATTGATTTAGATTTGATTTAGGCTAAGTCCATAAGATAGAATGAAAGGACTTAGGAAATATTTTAGAGTTTGGAATCCAATCATGGGCTTCAATCATAAGTTTCAATTATTTGGAATTGATTCATGATTTGAGAAAATTCATTGAATTTCTTCAAGATTTGAGTTAGAATTGGAGTTGATATGAGTTTGGATGGAAGGGAGGAAGTGAGGAATTTGGTTCAAGCTATAGGGTAGGCTAATTTTCCTAACACCCCTAAGGCATGACCTATTCCTATTGCCAACTCTTCTAAGTCTCTAGCGTTAGGTTGAGTGTCCACCTAATCACTAGATGTGTATGTGGGCTAATAAATTTGTTAATAAGGGAGTCTCGCCTTTCAAATCTGTGAAGAAAAGAAAGATGAGCCTTATAGAAATTCATCTTAGTAAGATGCCACACAGATCCGTAAATGTACTTATTGGTGATGGGTCAGGTATAGTGTACTATCTCAAAAGACAGAAGTCACTGCCCTTTAATGGAACCAATCACCTCAATAAGGACTCCTAAGGACGATGTGTCTACATATATACCAGAGATTCTTCCCCTATTTTACATGGAAAAGTAAAGTAGGGTTTATTTTAAATCGGGTTCATTAAGTTCCCTATAGGGGCAAGCCTCTAGAGTTAATTACATCCTAAAGAGCAGAATATTTTAAGAAAACTCTCGATTAAGTAAATGATCATTGCCTTTGAAGATTTCAATAGGGAAGGACTATCAATCAATTATTTTGTATTTTTAAGAACAAATGAGATTGATCAAAAGAGGGAGTTATTATGAAGCCAAAAATGGGAATAAGTAGGAGAAACTAATGATGCTAGAAACCTAGCGAGCATCTCAAACTATCCTAAAATTGGGCTTTACATTTTGGAAATTGATTTAGTTTGTTTGAGTTGTATTTTTCATTAAAATTTTAGGACTTAAGATTCCTTGACACAAGATTAAGAAAATGCCTAAGATGTGAGAAATTATACTTATGACCCACAAAGGAGAGAAGCAACTAAATCTAGGGAGCAGGGCAGTGACTAAATCTAAGGCAAAATGGATAATTGGTTTGCCTCCACAAGAGAGGACAAACCACCCTTTTGACTTGGGTGGGCGCCAACTCCTCCTGATTTTAAATACATGTAGGAAGTCTTTATGCTTATGCAAGATAGGCTATTTTTATTTAGAAAGAAACTAAGTCCTTAAACTCACTCCCTAAAGAGACTAGATCATGTAAAGGGGCATGCTTAAATGACATAAATCAAATGCATTTCAATTTCATTTTATTATCATTTTTGAACAATCATTTAACTTAGGCTAATAGGCTTTTTTATGACTAACGCATGAGAAAGTAGATTATTGGCCAAAATCAGCGAGAAGTTTAATAGGTGAATTTCTACCACGGCCCTCAAAGGTCAAGTCAGGTTCTCTGGTAAAGATGGAAGCCCTCCAATCAAGAGTAAAATAAGATGTTGTTGTGCATGATATTATAAAGAAAAGAACTCATCCAGCTAAGGGGTTGTTAATTCTTTTATCTTGATTTTAATCCTGAGCTTTAGGTAAGGTTATGAGTTGTTTAATTTTTAATTTGAGTTGTAAAGTTGGGTAAAAGATTTATTTTTTCCTAAAGAGTCTAATCCACATCCAGGCCATACATAAAGCAAGGAAGAAACTAGGAAAATCATGTCACTTAATGCACAAGTTAAATAAACATCAATCAATTTATAAAACTAGCGCAAAAAGAATAAATGGTCATTGGGTCTAGTTGATTGGAAACAAAGCATGCCACTTAATGGGTTAGGGAAGGGGGTAATTACCCTTAATTACATGAAGGGGATAATTAGGGAATGAGCTAGCAAATTCCCTAATCAAGGATTTAATAAATCTCAAGAAAATTAGGGGACGTAGAGGTTATCCCCTAAAATAAACTCTAGAAGTTTGAGATTAATTGGTGACCTAATTAGGAAATAATTAGCTAATTAACATTCCTAAAGAAACAAATTCAGAGAAAAAGAGAAATCAAAAACATTGAAAACATTTTTAAAATATTCTAGATAGAATTATCTATCCATTGAATTTTTCCTCATATTTTTCTAATTTTTCTTAAAATAGTTATAATTTTTGAAGGTTTTGAATTAATTAGAAATTATACTTAATCCCTAACTAATCTAGCTTAATACCTTCTCACGGTGTGATGCGTGGCGGTGTCAGCACGCTTTACAAGTGTCGTGCCGTGAGCCCCCTACTTAACTTATCGCATTAGGAGGGCGGTGGCGCACGCGCTTTTACCCTTAATCATCCAATCAAAGATCGGACGACTGAGGATACACTTGCGGTTTATAAATCGGATAAGGGATTAAAAACATGCTTAATAATCTCAGTCGTCCATCTAAAAATGCGTGGATGGACTGCTGAGATGGGTTGAGTTCTTCCCAGAGGAGAAATGTGAACCGTTCACAATCCAAGGGAAGATCTGAGCCCAATCCTTTATGGATTCAATCAAGACTCAACCCATACTATCTAAAGGACCAAAGCGGCCAATCCAATGGCTAAGATCCTATGAGATTAAAATCCACTTCACAAAATACCAACACCTCTTGGCCTAAGTGGTCAGAAATTCACTAACCTCACCGGAGGTGATCACGCTCAAGATTGATGAGGTAGCTTTGTCTAGTGGAGAAAAAATCCTGTTGAAGTTCCTAGCTCTTAAGGTTGAGTAGATGGATGATTGGACCAACTCCTCTTCAGTCCCCTTGCGGCTTTGATCGAATTGATCTTCCCCTTGCCTTTAAAACTCAATTGGATGCTTTGGCAAGCTCGAATTGGTCCTTGGATGATGTGTGTAGAAGGAATTTAAGTGGGATTAAATGTAGAGGAATTTAGAAATCAAGGTGAGCTCCTCTATTTTGCACTGTGCAAAATCGAGGATGACAATATCCAAATCTCTTCTAGGGGTCATGAGAAAGCTCTCTGATGTTTGCTAACTATCCTTAGGCTCTAATCGATCAAGAGTGAATGAAAATTTCAATGAATTAGGGGGAGTATATCACCCCCTATGGAAATCGGATGGCCAAGCATAAGCTTGTTGTTTTGATCCAACTGACATCATAGAGTTGGTTATTTTGGCTATTAGAGGTGTGCACATGGTCGGTTTGGCTAGAGGAGTGGAATCCTAACTCTGATGTGTATCCAATTAAAGGTTTGGGGGGAGTTTGAATTTTCAATTTGGCCATGGGTGGTCGGGTTTGATCCATGGGCCAAATGAGTTGACCCAAACCCATTAGGTTGGGTGCACCACTCATCACTAGGTTCCCTTAAGGTTTTAGGAGAGCCTCAATAATTGTGATGAGTTCATGACCAAAATACCCATGGGCTAAGCCAAACATTGTTCTATGGCCAAGGTTTATAATGGTTATTTTACTATTTTTTTCAATTTGGGTATGCTTGGTATGTTGAGAAAATAGGTTGGGCCAAGTTTCAATGGATTTGGAATCCATTTGATAGGGTTTGGCTCATGTTGACCCATTTAGGTCAACTTGGGTCAAGTTGGCCAATAGGTTAAATTGGGTCAAACTAAGGATTGGGTCAAGTTCATATGACCATTTGAAATGTTTTGGTGCCTTTGGTTTGGTTCAATTTGGTATAGATTTTGTTTTGGCTCATATGACTTATTTAGGTCAAATGGGTCAAGTTGACCCACTTGACCCATTTGACCTATTTGGGTTAGGTCAAGGTAGGTTTAGGCTTGGTAAGTCATATGGAGTGGATTGGTATATTTGTTTCCAATCAATTTGGCTCAACATTACCCCTTTAGGTCATGTTGGGTCTAAGGTCAATTAGGCTAGGTTGGGTCTAGTTGGCCAGTTGAGGCTTTGGCCAAGTTCCATAAGTGATTTAGGATGAACTTGACCCATTAGTTTCAATCAATTTGGCTTTGATCAAGTTTTGACACATTTTGGCCCTTTAGGTCAAAATGGGTCAACTTAGTCAAGTGGGCCAAATAACGTTAGCTCAAATGTTGGCTTGGTCAAGTTCAAACATAGGTCATGAGTGAACTTAGATCAATGGTTTCAATCAATTTGGCCTATGGTGGAATTTGGCTATTTTAGGTTAAGTGTTAACTTGGTCAACCCTTAGGTTTGACTTAGTTTGACCCAATTTGATTGATTGATCATCTCATGATGATTGTTGATCATGATGAGAGGGATATAAGTTTGGTTTTATCCAATTTGGTTAGGATCAAAAGTTGGCTCATAAAGGTGCTTTAGGTCACTTTGGGTCAAGTGAGCCTAAGTGGATCAAATGGCTTGTTCAAAGCTTGATTTGAAGTTGATTGATCTTGTATATGGACTTATTATTGAAATATAAACCCATTTACAAGTGATTTGAAGTCAAATGGGTTTTGATTCATTTGAAAATCTCATATTCAAAGGAAGAATATGAAGGGAATTTGGGTTTGATTTTTGATTTGGTTTTGATTGAAGGATTGAAGTTTGGATTTATATATGAGCTCATGATTGTAGGATTGATTGAACCATGAGAGAAAATCAAGAGTTTGGCATGATTTGAAAGTGATTTGGCTAAGTTCAAGATTTTGACTTGAAAGGCTTAGATTTGATTTTGATTTGATTTGAGTTTGGTATTTCGAGTTGGTTTTGATTGTTTGAATTTATATTTCATTTATATATATGAATATAAATGAGAATGTAAATTGATCATGAGAAAATTTCAAGGATTTGAGAGAGTTTAATCATGATTTAGGATTAAATCCATTAAAGGAAATTTAAAGGATTTAATGAAATTTTTAATTTAAAATTTAATGTTTGGTTTAGATTGATTGATTTATATTTATATTTCATTTATATATGAGAACATAAATGAGAATAAAAATATTTTTTGAGAAAATCCCATGAGTTTGAAAAGGTTTGATCAAAGTTTAGGTTAAATCCATTAATGGAAAATTAAGGGATTTAAGGGAATTTCAAGCATTTTTAATTTGGAATTTAATTTGAGAGCTTGATTTGATTGAGTTATATTTATATTTCATTTATATATGAGAATATAAATGAGGATATAAATAAGTTTTGAGAAAATCCCAAGGGTTTGAAGTGGTTTGATCAAAGTTTAGAGTTCATTTTGGCTAAGTCCCTTAATGGAAAATTAAAAGAATTTAGGAAAATTTCATGAATGGATTTTAAATTTTGGATTTGATTTTATGAGTTTGAATTTATATTTCATTTATAAATGTGAATATAAATGATAATATAAATGAATCATGAGAAAATATTAAAGATTTGGATAGGTTTAGGTCATGATTTTGGCTAAGTCCTTAAGAAAGGGTTAAGGACTTAGGAATTTTTGAACTTAAGAATTTTGATGGATTTTCATCATGGGTTTCAATCATGGATTTTAATCATGGAATTGATTTGAGTTTGAGAAAATAAAATATAATTGATTTAGAACTCGACTTGAAAGAAGGAAAGTGAGGAAATGTTTAAGCTAAAGGGGAAGGAGATTTTCCTAACACCCCTAAGGCATCACCTATTCCTATGGCTAACTCTTCTAAGTCTTCTAGAGCTAGGTGAGAGTGTTCACCTAATCACTAGATGTGTCTTAAGACTAAGAAGCTCTTAAAGTCTAAGAGGAATCATAAGCCTAAGATGGAGGTGTTGAGAGCTCATTCTAAAAATGAGGTCAATAGTGTCTTAAGACTAAGGAACTCTTAAAGTCTAAGAGAAGTCATATGTCTAAGATAGAGGGGTTGAGAGCTCACTCTAAAAATGAGGTCAACAGGGTAACAATCGGTCTCTTTAGAACTAAAATAAGCTCTCCCACTTGAAAAGCTCTAGGGCGTACTAGCTTGTTGTGAGCTTGAATCATCTTGGCTTTGTATAACTCGAGGTTTTGGCATGCCTGTAGGTGTCTCTTTTCCAAACCTTCGAGCTCTTCTAATGGCAACTTTGCATTCTACTCTGTAGTGATTTTACTACCCACTGCTATCCTTAGTGATGGGAGTTGCACTTCTAAGGGTAGAATAACTTGGACCCATACACTAAGGATAATGGGGTAGATTGAGTTGGAGTTCTATATGTGGTGTGGTATGCCTACAAAGCTTCAACTAGCTGTTCATGCCACTGTCGCTTGTTATCATCGAGTGTCTTTTTTAGTATCTGGATGAGAGTTTTGTTGAATGCTTTTTCTAGACCGTTTGCCATGGGATAGTAGATGGTAGAATATCTCCACTCTATATTATGTCTCCTAGCGAAGCTATTGATCTTGGTGCTTTTGAATGCAGTACCATTATCGGATAAAATTCATCAAGGCACCCTGAACCTATACATGATATGGTTCCTAAAAAATTGGAGCACATGCTGAGCTATGATCTCTATAAGTGGGATTGCCTCCGCCCACTTGAAAAAGTAGTCGGTGGCAACTAAGATGAACCGATAACCCTTGGAAGAAGGAGGATCAATGACCCATTATGTTGGTACCCCAACACTCAAATGGTCATGAGGCCAATATAGCATGTAGAATGTTGGGTGGTTGATGTAGGACCACATCGTGTACCTGACAGTGATGACATCTCCTAGCTACTCATGCAGTATGTGATCATCAAAGGTCGTAATATCTTAGTCTCTTGATCTTTGCTTTCATCTTCATACCGGATTGGTGTTCCATTTAGGCCTGAATGTACCAATCATGACCTTTCAGGCTTCGTGTTTGTCTAAACAACATAACCATATTTGATCAAAAGATCTTTGGCACAAGGTTCCATCCACGAGAGCATAGAAGAGAGCTCTCTGCTTCATATGATGGGCTTGTAATTTCTCTTAAGGTAGTTTGCCTCTAGTCAAGTAATCTATGAATGGTTGCCTCCAATCCAGCTCCTCATCATTTTCGATGTATGGCAACCTGACCTTCAAGAGAAAGTGTCTCAACGAGTTTAGCATCAATAAAGGATAGGACTTGTCTATTTTGGACCCTTATTAGAATGGATTCATCTTTCGGACATGCCAATTCCTTGGCGAGTTTGGCCAAATCATCTCTTTGCATTCTCTCCTCGAGGAACCTTGTAGATGGTGACCTCGGGGATTTGGGTCAACAACTTCATGGTATACTCGTGGTAGTGGAGCTTGGGTTTTAGAACCTTATAGGATCTAGCAATCTGGTTGGTAACCAGCTGAGAATCCCTATAGATATTGATGCTTTTGACACACACTGTAATGGCAAACTCTAGACCAACAATCAAAGCCTCATACTCGGCTTTGTTGTTGGTGCATGGATTGGAGAGATAGTATGAGAATCTCATCACATCGTAGTCTGGAGTTAAGAGAACTATTCATACCCCTGCCTTTCCTGGAAGAGTAGATCATGGTTCTTCTCCTTTTTTAAAGGAAGTCGTGCCATCAAAATACATCTCCCAGCATTGATTCTCAATGTCCCCTAAGTTCATGATTTGTTCATTGGGGAGATCATCATTTCAAAGTAGGGAATCATCAGGAAGTGGGTGTGGTGCTAAGAAATATGCTAGTGTCTGTCCTTTCATTGCATGGAGGGGTATGAATGTAATATCAAATTGAGAGAATCATAGACCAACATGCCAATCGTTTGGATAACATCAGTCGTGTCATGAGATACTATAGCAGATTGATTCTTAAAATCAAGTTCACCTTATGAGAAAGCATATAATGTCATAGCTTTTGGGATGCAAAGATTAAAGGTAGGCAATATTTCATAATAGGTGGGTAGTTTGCTTCATCAGGGATCAGATGATGGCTGAGGTAGTAAGTGTGTTCTCCTTCCCTTCGTCATTGGTTTGAGCCAACAAAGCACCAAAATTGTCCAAAGCGTAGTGTAAAGGATAAGTGGCTTTACGGGATAGGGCTACCGGTGGCTTCACCAAATACTGCTTGATGTCTTCAAAAGCATGATGGAACTTATCATCCCACTTGAACTTAGCGTCCTTCTTGACAAGTGTTGAAAACATCTTGCATCTCCCCGATAGATTGGAGATAAAGCATCTTAAATATGCCAACCGCCCTTAGAAGGGTCTGAGTTGGGTTAGACTTTTAGGGGAGCATTTCTAAGATGGCTTTGATCTTTTCTAGGTCAATCTCTATTCCCGATGTCGGACAATAAACCCAAGAAACTTCCATGAACTACTCCGAATGGACACTTCAGGAGGTTCATTTTTGAGGTTAAATTGTCTTAACCGTTCGAAAACTACTCTTAAGTCAAAGGCATGGTCTTCCTTTTCTTTACTTTTGACTACTAGATCATCAACATAGCTTTTAACTTAATGATTAATGAGTTTGTTAAAGATCTGAGTCATGGCCTATTGGTATGTAGCACCAGCATTTTTAAGGCTGAAAGGCATGACCTTATAGCAATAGATTTTGATCGAGGTTCAAAAAGTAATATTTCTTTCATCCTCGGGGGCCATCTTGATTTGGTTGTAGCTAGATGAGCCATCCATGAAGGAGAATACTGCATGAGATGAGGCGATGTCCATCATTAATTCTGGTATATGAAGTGGAAATTTATCCTTAGGGCATGCCTTATTTAAGTCTCAATCGGCCTATGCAATTTGGCCATTCTTTTCTTACGGCACAACGCTAACCGGGTAGGTATTTTTCTTCCCTGATGAAACCAGCATCGATTAGTTTCTTGACTTCAGAAATGACCTCTTGTTCAATTTCTAATCTCATGCCTAGAGCTTGCTTGATAGGGTTAGCGTTAGATTCTATTGCTAGTTTGTGGACTGCTACATCAAGAGATAATCTAGGCATTTCTTCAAAAGTAATCTTTAAACTCAGTTAATAGCCTAACTAAGTCATTGGTTTCTTCATCGTTTAGCAGAAAACTAATGTATGCAGGATGTGGATCTTCTTCTGTCCTGAGGTTGATTTCTTTGAACTTATCGATAGTTGAATGGATTTCATCTTCAAATTCTTGAGGTGCATCTTTGATTTGAAGATCATCAGGATCATCTAAAGTTTCTAAACATGCTTCCTCATAAGAGTTAGTGTGATTTGTGAAGATCTATGGATCACCATTGGTAGACCTTATCAATCCTAATCCTAGTCTTGATTATGCATCCCAACCTTTATTGTTCCATAATTTCTCAAAATACTCTGACCTATGCATGGACCATGTATAAGAATCAAATATTTCTTCACAAGATTATGAACACAAGGCAAGTATCAATCAAAAGGTAATTCAATTAAATCTTTATATGAATTATCCTTAAGTTCTACATCAGCTTCTAAAATTAAGGATGATGATCCCAATAGGAATTTCTTTGGCTTGACATTCATGGAAGACCTAGGGGGCTTCCTTAACTACTAAACCTTCAACTTTTTGAGAAGGAAGTAAGGTTAGAGCTAAAGTTCCCAACTACTACCTAATAGTTTTACATAAGCCTGATTTGAATACATTCATACTTTGCTTGGAGACCTGGTCTTCATCACTGTCTGGCTCGAGTGTCACCTTTAATGAAACCCACTGAGAGGGGTTGGCTGGTATGCTAATCACACGAGACTCATCCTTCGAGCTAGATTCCAAGTCTACGTGAATAGTAGGAGTACTCTTATAAACTTGAATATGACCCATGTTGGCTGGCCGCCAACCAGGGGGTCTTCACCTCTGGAATTGCCTCTATATTTGCCTCTGTTTCTACCTAGTGGAGGTTGAGTCATCCTACCCATATGTTCGTATAATGGAACGAACTATGGTTGGAATGTAACATGCAACTCTACCTCTTCCTTGGTGTCTCTTTCTCGCTCATTTGTACTTTCTTTCTTATTTTCTTTTTCTTTTTCTCTTTCTTTTTCTTTTTCTTCTTTTCTTTTTCTTTTGTATTTGAATTTTGGCCAAATTCGCTATAAAGGGTGTTTTGATTTTGAGAAAGATAGTAGGTCGCATCTTCATATATCTCAAACTCTCTAACTGAAAAAGGATTTTCTTCTCCTTTGACACAGTATTCGATTTCATCTTTTCGAAACTTAATGCACTGATGAAGGGAGGATGTAATCATCTTATTCTGGTATATCCAAGGCCTATCGAGCAAAGCAGTGAATGATGTATTCGAATCAATTATATTGAACTTGGCTTCAATCTTCCAATTCCCTATTTCCAAAGGTAACACTATGGAGCCTAAAGCCTTCTCGCCATATTCATTGAATCCTCTCAACATCATCTGATCTCCTCAGAGTGCAGAGATGTCAATCTTCAAATAGGCAAGGGTTTTCAGGCTCATAATAATCTTCGATGCACCTGGATCAAATAACACCTTAGATAGTCTGAATTTGCCTATATCCACTATGATGTGGAGAGGACGGTTGTGCTCCATGTCTCCTAAAAGAAGGTCTTCATCAATAAATGTGACTATCTGGGCTTCTCTTGAATAATATGCCTCTTCTCCAATAGTAGTTAGCTGAGCTAAGCATATTTCTAGATCAAGAAGAGCCTTGATTAATGATTCCCTTATCTCTTTGGATAGGATGAGCATCATATATGCTTAACTTAACTGACAACTTTCTTAGATGAGCAAAGACATTATAATCAAATTTGGGTTAATCCTCCAAAAGCATATCCATGGGTGGAGCATCTTGTGGAGGGGCTTCTTGGTCCCTAGTATCAATGACTTATTTTCTTTTATCTTGAGGAGCTGCCATAGAAGGTAGAACCTTGCCATTATGGAGGTTAACTTCGATGATCTTTTGTGGCAATTTAATGGAAGATTTTACCTGCTTGTTAGGCATACCTACAGCTTCTCCTATAGGACCCTCAGAATCAGATGATTACAAGTTTATCTCAAGAGGTGAACCCGTAGTATTCAAAAAAGGGAGTCCATTTATGAATCAAAAGAATATTATTGGATTTGTTATAATTATTTAGACTTGAAGAGTTTTCTAAAAGAGTGGAATCAGATAACCCATTAGAAGTGACACATATGTAATTCAAACTAGCTTTATTCCTCGATTTCTTAGATTTATAAGGAGGTACATAGTAGAAATTAGTAAAGTAAGTGGGGTGAGAGATTTGATGCCCTCATTCACCAATACAAGATGTATACTAGAAGAAGAGCTAGCTGAAGTAGTAGCTACAATGGTGGAATGGAGGCTGGGCTCGGTCGATGGTTGTGCTACTTGGCTATCTCAGGCAAGTATGGGCGGCTGCTGCTATTGAGCTCCCTCTTTCCCCAAGTTCTCTTTGGCAACTTATGAACCTTCCTTGATGTTGGAGGTTTGAGCTGCCACTGGCACCTGTAAGTAAAGTTTCTTGATTTTAGAAATAATCTTTTTAGAGGTTCGGGATAAAGAGATATCACAACCTTCTTTTATTTTGAGAAGATCACATGTATCCCCAAGGATCACCCTAATAGAACTAGATGGTTATTCCACTAGATATTCCTTAGAGATAAATATATCGCCTGACTTGTAGTTATGCTCAAGTCAGTCATTAAATATAAAGAAATCCTCCATAGCATGGCCTAGCATGCATTGGTAGGGGCAAAAGTTAGGATCATTACTCCTGTCCATTTCCCCTGGCTTTCTAAGCTTGGGTAACTAAAAATTAGGTTTCTTTAAGAGGTTTTTAAAGATTTTCCTAATTATCTCCCTTTAAATGAATAAGTTTTGTTTAATTTATCCAAAAGGGTAGGTGGATGATAGCTACCTGAGGGCGGGTATGTGTACCGCTGCTGAGAATATGGCTAAGGAGGAGGCGGTGAAGGCCATGGAGGCTATTGTGGTGGCCGATAAGATTGCCTAGGTGGTGGTAAAGGAAGTGAAAGTGACGACTATGGAGCTTGAGGTCTCATATCCATCTTTGGTCCAGCTTATCCAATGCTACTATCTTTGACTTTTTCAAAGGCTTTTTGCTGCATTGGCTTTGATGACTGATCATGAAAAAGGAACTATTTGCCCTCTCCTTGTTGACTAGCTTCTCAAATGTCTTGATGGTGAAACCTTTGAGCATGAAGGCGATCAGCCCATGAATATTCTTTAGAGAATTTCAATGGCATGGTGTTCAGACAGTTGCGGTTTATATTTCATACTCAAATTGCACCATCTAAGAATATAATTAATGAGGGACTCATCAGGGTGTTGTTGTGATACAACGAGATCACCCACAGTTACCCTTTTCTGAGCTCCAGCAAACCTCTTAATAAAGAGTTACTCCAAAGAAAAGTCTTCATTGCGTTTAGCATACCAATCAAAGGCTATGCTAAGCTAATAAAAGCGGAACAATAGTGCATTGCCGCCGTGTTGTAACGGTGGCTATTATGGGGCACGGTTCCTCGCCATCAAAACTCTTGAAAGAAGGAGCCACAAAATCCTTAGGATATTGGATAGCATCAAATTCCTTTGGGTAGGGTCTACCCTTTGGAACTGATGAACCACCTAAGGCTCGTCAACGCTTCTCTCACTTATTGCTCAACCATCAGTTTAATATCATTTTCTTGTATGGAGGTATTGTCCATTACCTTCCTATACAAGCTAGTGATACCCTGCTCTATTGGAGGTGGACTCTTGGCTTGATCTAGGACATGCAACAACTCAGGCTGACCAGTCTCCACAATGGTAAGATATGTTACTATGGCTTGATTCTGAAGTACTAGAATTATGGCTAACAAATTTTCAAGCATCTTTCCCATCTTGTCAATTTTTTATCCTTTTGTTTGATTTGTTAAAGGAGGTGTTGAGTCAAATAGGCTGTATCATTCTGTTCGGCCGCAATACCTTCCAAACTTTGGTGATCCCGAAGGAGGGAACCCCTAGTGTCAACCATATGCACCTCTATTGTGCCTTCAAATAAAGCATCTTCATTGGGATTAAAGCTAACCTTCTCTTCCTCTAAGTCGACCAATCATACCCCAAGATTTTCTTCTTCTTAGTGAGATATTGCGTTATGATATCATATAGGGAGTGGTCCAATTGTGCAGGCACAAAAGCTCATGGCTAACCGGTGGTGGGATCATGCTCATGAATGAGATACATCTGACCTCCCCTGCTACTGGAATACTGATCTTGTGAGGGCTATGCTCACTTGAGGATACATGCTCAGGGCTATCAACTACAATGGGCGGAGTGCTACTCCTAGGAGGATCTATCGCCATAGGGATAATGTAACTATCTCCTTCTCCCTCTACTACTGCTATGTCCATGATCTGTTGAGGTGGTGGTGGTGATGGTACGACTATGATGCTACGAGGTCGCCACTCCCTCTTCACTGCAACTGAAGTAGGAGGTCGAGCAGGAGAGCTCGGCCTCGCCTCAGTCGGCATCGTAGATGAAATGGGATCTCTTGGTCATAGACGGACACCAATGGGGCTTTCTTTTCCCCGATGTTGCCTTCATGGCTTTAGATGAAATTGTAGAAGATGGAACCTGCACTGGCGATGCCAAATATGGAGTGGAGCGGTATGGTGGAGATAACATCGACTCTCTCTACACAGGAGTTCTCCTCCCATGATGGGTAGTTCCAAATAATAATTTTATCTGTAACCATAATGAGTGGTAAATTGGGAAATCTACAATGGCGAGGTCAGACTGCATTCCTTCCTCTCTACTAGTAACATGCACTGATACACAGGCCTCTCTGACCCTCTCTTGACAGATATGCTCGCTCACACTGTGAGGAATAACTGATCATAAATCAAATTGGGCACCGGACTCTGACCATCCATAAGCCCTGCCAACTCGGCACACAACTATCCTGAGGCTGGCATATGACCTCCTACTATCTCTGATAGGTGCCTCATAATGAACTGTAGGTGGAGGTGACACTATGATCCTCCTAACATCTTCCTCTCCATCAGATTCGGAAAGAGGATGAAACTTGTTCTGTCTAATCAAAGGAGAAACTACCTGGGTGGATCTTTTACTACAATCTGAGAGACTGACCATCTTCTTGGCTATGCGCACATGATGCTGCTTGATCTTATGGCAGCTATTGTAGTGCTGAGTTCTGCTGGGATGAGCAGTAAACTAGAGCTACAACTTCTGTGGGAACTTCCACTGCCTTCCTCTTTAGTGAGAGAAATTTAGAATATGAAGGCATCTTAATATGGACGATTAGCTTATGCCCAGTCACCACATTCTTACTGATAGTTGTGAGGGTTGCCCCTCACAAGTGATCCTAGCCCCCTTGAATCCTCAGCCAAAGTGTATCAGATGGGCAAAGTCTATTTGGGGAAGGCTGGCCTGATCCAAGGCCAAATCCATCCTAAAGAGGAAAGTGAACACATATTTCTAAGCATCCATTTGCATTAAACTGAACTTGGGAAAAGCTGACTGAAACTGAGTTAAAATTCTGCAATTTTTTTTTAAAAAAAACTCAAATCAGATTATTTGCTTTTGTATTATGCTAATTTTTTAAAATTTGATTTAGAGTTTGAACCACACTAAACAATTTGAATATGCTAAGTGGGGCTCATTGATTTCAAGACAAGTTTTTGAATGAATTGGAGGAGAGATTTTTTTTTTTTAGAATCCATTTTCAACAAATTTGTGTATGTTGAAAATGGGTTCAAATATTTTTGAAGAGATTTTTGATGCTTCCATTGGTTCATATTTGAATTTGATTTTTATGTTTGGGGACCCTTCATTTAACAAATTTGAGTATTTTAAATAGAGGGTCAATTAATTTTATTTTAGATTTGATTTTGGGGTTTACTCATTTACCAAATTTGGGTATGTTAGATGAGATGTTTGAAAACATTTTTTTTTTGCTTGTTTGCTCATGATGTGTATCATGTGTGAATTTGAAATAGAATCTTTACTTAGCAAATTTGTGTATGCTAAGCAAAGTTCAAGTCTAATTTTTGGTTTTGATTTTAAAAAGAGGATTTTTACTTAGCAAATTTGGGTATGTTAAGTAAAGTCCAAATGTGTTTGATTTTTGTGTTTTGAAAATGGGATCTTTACTTAGCAAATTTGTGTATGATAAATAAAAATCCAAATGTGTTAGTTTTTTATTCTTTTGAAAATGGGGATCTTTACTTAACAAATTTGTGTATGCTAAATAAAGTCCAAATGTGTTTTGTTTTTTTTTTTTGATTTTGAAAAGAGGATCTTTACTTAGCAAATTTGGGTATGCTAAATAAAGTACAAATGTGTTTGATTTTTATTTTGATTTGAAAAGAGGATCTTTACTTAGCAAATTTGGGTATGTTAAATAAAGTTCCAATTGTATTTGATTTTTTTTCTTGATTTTATGTTATTTTTGAAAGGAAGAATTTATATTTAACAAACATGGTATGTTAAATGGAATCCAATTTATTTTAAATATTCTTTTGTAAAATGAAACTCTCATTTGACAAATTTGGATGTCAAATGGACTTCCAATGTATTTTGGTTCTCATGATTTTTTAAGTAGACTTCCATTTAACAAATTTGGGTATGTAAAATGGAAGTCAATTTTTATTTTTATGTTTCAAAATGAATTTTTGTGTGTGATTAATTGCTTTTTTTTTAAAAAGAAGGAAATTCCAACTTAACACATGTGGAATGTGTTAAGTGGAGCTTCAACTAGTGTGATTTTTTTTGAAGATAAAGCCTCCATCCAACAAGTTTGGATATATGGAATGAAGAGGCTTATCTTCAAAATTGTACTTTTTACAAAGGAAGAGACTCCAACTTCGACATGTGCAAGATGTATTGAAATGGAGTTTAAACTTTATGATATGATTTTATTTGGAAATAAAATATTCATTCAATAAATTTGGGTATATTTAATGAAGATGTTCATTTTCAAATATATGCTTTTTGAAAAGGTGATTTTGATTTTATTTGAAAATAAAATATTCATTCAATAAATTCGGGTATATTGAATGAGGATGTTCATATGTGCATTTTGAAAGATGGTTTTGATTTTACTTGGAAATGAAATCTCATTCAATAAATTTGGGTTTATTGAATGAGGATGTTCATATGTGTTTTTTGAAAGATGATTTTGATTTTATTTGAAAATGAAATCTTCATTCAATAAATTTGGGTTTATTGAATGAGGGTGTTCATATGTGCTTTTTGAAAGATGATTTTGATTTTTGGTTTTGAAAAGAACCTACATATAACAATATTGAAGATTGTTAGATGAGGTTAAGTTTATGTATATGTTGGTAGAAAAATTTCTATAAGGGAGTCACCATTCAAATCTGTAGGGAGAAAAGAAAGAGGAACTCTTACAAAAATTCATCTTGGTAAGACGCCACGTAGATCTGCAGATGTACTTATTCAGGTGATCGGATACGTCATCAAGGTATAGTAATATCTCGAAAGATAGAAGTCACTACCCTTTAATGGAACCAATCACTTTAATAAGGACTCCTGAGGATGATGGGTCTACATATGTACCAAAGATTCTTCCCCAACTTTACATGAAAAAATAAAGTATGGTTTATTTTAAACCGGGTTCGTTAAGTTCCCTACAGGAGCAAGCCCCTATAATTAATTACATCCCAAAGGATGAGATCCCTTAAGAAAACACTCGATTAAGGTAAATGATCATTATCTTTGAAGATTTCAATAAGAAAGAACTATCAATCGATTGGTTTGTGCTTGAAGATCAAACGGGATTGATCAAAAGAGGGAGTTATTATCGAAGCCAAAATAGGAAACAAGTAGGAGATGCCCATGATGCTAGGAAACCTAGCGAGCATCTCAAACTATCTTATAGTTTAGCTTTACATTTTGGAAATTGATTTAGTTTATTTAGGTTGTATTTTCATTAGAATTTTAGGACTTAAGATTCCTTAACACAAGATTAAGGAAATGCCTAAATGGTGAGGAATTATGCTTATGGACCACAAAGGGAAAAAGTAGCCTCAATCTATTGAGCTGAAGGCCTAAGCACAACCAAATCTAAGGTGAAAAATGGGTAATGGCTTTCCTCACAAAAGAGGACAAACCACGACTTGGACTTACAACCGGGAGTGGCCAACTAACTTCCTATGATTTTAAATACATGTAAAGTCTTCATGCTCATGCAAGATAGCTAGGTTATTTTTATTTAGAAAGAGACTAAGTCCTTAAACTCACTCTCTAAAAAGACTAGATCATGTAAAGAGACATGCTTCAAATGACCTAAATCTAATGCATTCCAAATTTCATTTTATTTTTATTTTGGGACAAATATTTTCACTCAAGATAATATGATTTTTATGACTAATGCATGAGAAATCAGATTATTGGCCAAAATCAGCGAGAAGGGAGGAGGTGAGTTTCCACCAGCTCTCAAAGGTTAAGGTTCTCTGGCAAATGTGGAAGCCCTCCAATCAAGAGTGAAATAAGATGCATTTGTACATGATATTATAAAGAAATGCTCAACCAGCTAAGGGGTTGCTAATTCTTTTATCTTGATTTTAATCTTAAGCTTTAAGTGAGTTTATGAGTTATTTAATTTTAATTTTAATTATTAAGTTAGGTAAAAGATTTATTTTTTTCTAAAGAGCCTAATCCGCATCTAGGCCATACATAAAGTAAGAAACTAGGAAAAGCATGCCATTTAATACAAAAGCTAAACAAATCATCAAACAATTTATAAAGCTAATCATCAAAAAGAATAAATGGTCGTTTGTAGTCGAGAACCACTACACAAACCCAAAATATCAAGTACGTGTAGTCGAGCTCTACTCTTATACAACACGGATTACAAATAAATTAAATTATAATTTAAGCAAAGGAATTCATTATTATGAGGGTCTTCAAGCTTTATTCTTCTATCTCTTCTTCTTCTTCTTTCTTTCTTCTTCTTCTTCTTCTTCCTCATCTTTGGTTCCTCCTTTGGATGATTGGAAGGTGGATGCTCCAAGGCTTCACATGCTGCATAAGATGGGATCCTATGACCAATGCTCATCCTAATCCCTATAACAAATCATTCCAAAATCCTAAATATACAAATATTTACATGAAAAGAAAAAGTAAAAATCTAACTGACACCTACAAAACAAAGGTTAGTTAAATCACACCACATAAATTCCAAACATGTATATTGGACTTATCACCCCCACACATGGGTGACTAAGTCCACTTAGACTATAGATTATGAAAAGAGGTATAAGCACTTGCAAGCAAGAAGCATTTATATTTTTATTTATGATAGCACCCCTTAAACACAATCCCCTATAGAAAAGAATAGTTAGACTAAGAATGTCCTACCATTCATTCTACAAGCATACACCATAACATCCAGTCTAAAATATATATCACAAAATAAAATATAACATCAAACCATGCACCGACCTAACCTAAGGCTAGAAGTGGTAACTTAGGCTAATGTGTGTGCTTTGAAGGTTTGTGTGGTATGCTTAGCTTAGGACTTTAGGTTCAAATTTTTTAAGTGTGAAGGACATGTTCAACTTAGAGGAGGGTTTCATTTAAGTTGTTTAAGTATTTTTGGTTGGTTTTATTTCATGTTTTAATTTTGTTTAAAACCTACAATTAATTACTAAGTTATGAAAAGAGGGAAAGAGAAGAGAACTTCTCTTTCCTTCCCTAACTTTAAGTAATTTTTTAAAGTAGGTTAATGTTTAAGTTTCATTTAGGTGAATGTTTTGATTACATATTTTAATCAATCCTAAGTTTAGGCAAACTCTAAACAAACCTATTCAAAAAGAAAGGCATTTTAAGATTAAATAAAATGAATCAAAATTCACATAACACACATTACTTCATTTCTTTCCCAACATATATAACATGCATATGGATGGACCCTAAGCAAATCTATACATGAAAATGAGAATAGTTAACACACTTTATGATGTATGCTAAGTAATCTATTTAAGAAAATTTAGAAGTTGAATATGCATGATTTTTCTTAAGTAGAAAAGGTTTTTCTTATCCAAAATTTCACATACATAGATGAAAGTAAGAAAGACATAAGTGAATACAGCGCCATTGTTAACTAGAGGTGTAAGGTACAAGACCTACTTAGGGCTACTTAAAGCCTCACAACCTCGGGATTGTCTAGACTAATATACCACTTTCCTTAAGTACAAACATGCATGTAAAAGAAATGAAATGGAAAAGGAATATGAAAAAAGTTATTTAATCGATTTGTTTTGTTTATGCAATTTATGTATGTAAGTGTATGTAAACGTTCTTAAATGGTAGCATAGGGATGAATAGTATGAGATTAAGTAAGTGTTGGGTTCTTTTCAAATGAACCCTACATCTTACTAACTCCTATTCAAAACTATGCTAACATAAGGAAGAAAGGGAACCTATTCTAAGCATACTTTTATAATCCATCACATACAAGCTTATGATTAGAGTATAAGAATGGCACACTTTTAGATTTGATATTTCATTTATAAGTCTTGAAAATAATTTGGATTTAGTTGTGATAATAGCCATTCATATTTTACTTTAGCCAACACATGCGCATTTAACATAAAGTAAACAATTTCATTTTTAAAATTTAAAATATGAAATTATGAATGCATGAATCACATGACATACAACTTAACATGTTGAGAAAGATCCAAAGCAATGAAAGTATGTAAACAAACTCACTTTACTTAAATCCTAAAAACATTCTTAAATAATAAGAAAATTTAGAATAAATCAAAGTGAATTTCAAAATAATTTTTGTTTAGTTTGAAGTTTGATTTAATTTTGAAAGAGTGAGATAAGTTTTCTATTCCTAACCCATTCCCACATGTGTTTTGTATTTTTGTTTAATTTTTAGATAATTAAATCCATTTTTAAGCATTGATTAGGTTAATGTATGAATTAAGTGGCTTAATTAACCCTTACCTACACCACCTTAGAAAAATTAACTAAGTAATTATGAGCCAATGAGATGACATAAAACCCATAAGGAATTTAAATTTGCAATGCATCTAATAATGAAAGGTCTAATGTAATTTGGCTCACAATTAAAAGTTAATTAAACACTTTTAAAACACATTTTTACACATGTGAATTGGGTTTTAATTTCTTTAATTAAACTTAGACTATTAAATAACTGAGCATCTACCCAAGGTAGATTAATTAAGTTCTGAAATTTTTTAGAATTTTTAAAAATTGATTAAAGGAATAATTAATGAGTTAGCCCTTAATTAAGAGGGGATTAAGGAGAGAAAAGGGGGTTTAGGGAATAGCTTAGGGGATATGCCTTAAAATTATTCCATAAAACTCCTACTTATTGGATCTGACCTTAATCAAACTCAATCATAGGGTAAATCCACTAATCACTCCTTAATCACCCTTAATTATATGAAAGAGGTAATTAGGGAATGAAATAGCAATTTTCTCAATTGAGCTCTCAATAAATCTCATAAAAATTAGGGGAGGCAGAGGTCATCCCCTAAAATGAACCCTAGAAATTTAAGATCAATTGATGATCTAATTAAAGGAAAATTAGCTAATTAAGATTCCCAAAGAAACCCAAATTCAGAGAAAGGAGTAATTCAAAATCCATTGAAACCATTTTTAAAATATTCTAGATGAAATTATCTTTTCATAGCATTTTTTTTTATTTTTATGATTTTTCTATGAAGAGTTATAAATTTTAGAAGTTCTATGGATTAATTAGAATTAGGCATTTAACTAATCCCTACTTAATTCTCAGCTCACAGCACGACGCGTGGTGGTGGCGATCAACTTTACATGCATCGCGCCACGAGGGTGTGACATAAATGATAACTCCCAAATGGTGGCAGTGGTGCACATGCTAATATCTTCGGCCGTCCGATCAAAGATCGGACGGCTAAGGATTCACCCACGGTTTTAAAAGGGTAAATGATTTACTAAATGTGCTAAATAATCTCAGTCATCCATCTAAAATGCATGAATGGGCGACTGAGATGAGCCAAGTTCTTTCCTGAGGATCAATGGAGACCACCCATGATCTTAGGGGAGATCCGAGCCCGATCTAGCATGGAATCATACAAAAATCAACCCACACCATCTAAGCATAATTACCAACCTATCCAATGGTTGATTTCTCATGCCATGAACATTTCTTTCACAAAGGACCAACACCTATCAAGATAAGTGGTCAAAAAATTACATACCTCACCGGCGCTCAAGCTTGATGAGCTTTGTGGGACAAGCAGAAATTCCAAGGCCTTAGGATTGAGTGGATAAATGGGTAAACCAACACCACTTCACTTGGGCTTCAGCTTTGATCCAATTGAGCTCTTCCTTGTTGTGGGAACTTCAATAAGAGCTTGGGCAAGTTTGATTTGACCCTCTGATGGAGTGCAAGAGTAATTGGATGGAGATCAAGTATAGAGGAAGGTGGCTAATGGATTGAGCTCCCATGTTTTGCATTGTGCAAAATTAAGAAATGGGGAATTCAAATCCTTCCTAAGAAGCTTGTGAATGCTCTCTGATGATTGCTAAGGGTTCCTAGGCTCCAATCGATAGTGAGTGAATTTAAATTTCATTGAATTAGGGGGAGTATATCTCCCCCTTTGGCAATCGGACAGTCGAACCATTCCTTGCCATTTTGATCTAATTGACCAAATTGGGAGGGTTATTTTGATGGTTTTGAGTGTGCACATGGTCGGTTAGATCCCTTGAGTGGATTGCCAACTTCCCATATGTTAAATTTGAGCTTTGGAGGGAATTTGAAAACTCAATTTCAAGCTATGTGGTCAATTTTGGTCTATGGGTCAAATAGGCTGACCCAAATCCATTGGGTTGGGTGCACCACTCATCACTAAGTCCCCTTGAGCTTTTAGGAAAGCCTCAAGTGATTGTGAAGAGGGCATGACCAAAATACCCATGGGCTAGGCCAAATTTTGTTCTATAACCTAAGGGTAAAATAATCATTTTGCTATTTTTCCACTTTCAAAATCTTGGGTATGTGTAGAAACTAGGTTTGGCCAAGTTTCAATGGATTTGGAATCCATTTGATAGGGTTTGGCTCATGTTGACCCATTTAGGTCAAAATGGGTCAACTTGGGCCAACTTGACCAATTGGTTAAATTGGGTCAAACCAAGGGTTGGGTCAAGTTCATATGACCATTTGAAATATTTTGGTTGCTTTGGTTTGGTTCAATTTGGTATATATTTGGTTTTAGCTCATATTACTTCATTTACATCAAATGGGTCAAGTTGACCTATTTGACCCATTTGACCTATTTGAGATGGGTCAAGGGTAGGTTTAGGTTAGGTTAGTCATATGGAGTGGATTGGTATTTTTATTTCCAATCAATTTTGGTTAGGTTTAATTTTGGCTCAACATGACCCCTTAAATGTGTTGGGTCAAGGTCAATTGGACCAGTATCTAGTTGGCCAATTGAGGCTTTGGTCAAGTTCCACAAGTAATTTGAAATGAACTTGACCCATTGGTTTCAATCAATTTAATCATGGAATTAATTTGAGTTTTGGAGAAAATCAAATAGAATTGATTTGGAGTTTGACTTGAAAGAAGGAAATTGAGGAACAGTTTAAGCTAAGGGTAGGAAGTTTTCCTAACACACCTAAGACATGACATATTGTTATGGCTAACTCTTTTAAGTCCTCTAAGGCTAGGGGAGTGTCCACCTAATCACTAGATGTGTCTTAAGACTAAAGAGCTCTTAAAGTCTAAGAGGAATCCTATGCCTAAGATGTAAGTGTTGAGAGCTCATTCTAAAAATGAGGCATCATGAAACTTTTTGTGCAAATATTTCATTGTGTGAATTTTGGAAAAGTGCTTTTTTAAGAGTGATATTTTTATAAAGGATTTGTCTTTCTTTATTTTTGGAATGAACTTTACCTTACCATAGAGATGGTGAGAAAATGGCCTTTAGTTATCTCTTTTGATTAAATTTTATTTTCACCTATTGGGGGACCCAATATGAGATTTTAAGACCTACATAGAGTAAGGTCCTAAAATCTAAAGGATGTTGCCTAGCTTAGCTTAAGAATGAAATAAGCTAAGTGCCAATGAAAAGAAGGATCGTCTCAGACTCATATAAAATACAAATCGACTATCAATACTTGGAGACAATGATCATTTATCGAAGATGGAGAGAGGAACCATCCTCAAGTCGCCAAAAAATATGTGGTATTTATATTTTGAATGATGGGATGACACCACGTAGATCCAAATATTTACTTATTAGATGATCGGGAATGACATTGAGGAATGATGTATTATCTAGAGAGATAGAAGTTATCATCTTACAATGAACCTAATCACCTAATAAAGACCCCTAAGGACAATGGGTCTTCAAATATACCAGAGATCTTTCTCCTACTTTACATGAAAAGTAAAGTAGGACTTATTTTAAATCTAGTTCGTTAAGTTCCCTATGGAGGCAAACCCCCATATTAATTACATCCTAGGGAATGAGATTTCTTAAGAATATTCTCGATTAAGATAAATGATCATTGTCTCCAAAGATTTTAAAGATAGACTATCAATAATTTGATTATTTTTAGAAAATCAAGTGTGATTTGAGCAAAAGGAAATAATTATTATCAAAACTAAAAGGAGATGAGTAAGGGATGCTCATGATACTAGAAAACCTAGTGAGTATCCCAAACTATCCTATGGTTGGGCTTTATATTTTTGAATTTGAGAAAAATTATGTATTTGAGTTGAATTTCTATTAGAAATCTTGGGCTTACAATTTCACAATATAAGATTATAGAAATACCAAAGATGTGAGGGTTTATGTAGCCAAAAAAAAAAAACAACAACCTGGATCCTAGATCTGGGGAGCTTTGTAAGGTCAAGCACAACTTAAATCTAAGGTAAAAATGGGTATATGGTTTATCTACAAGAGAGAATAAATCACCCAGTAATTTACAAGCCTGGCCACCAACTAACTCCTCCTATAATTTTAAATTCATATGAGCAAGCATTTATGCTTTGCAAGATAGTTAGTCTTTTGTTAATTTAGAAAGGATACTAAATCCTTAAACACACTTTCTAAGAGACTAGATCATGAAGGGCATGAATAATGACTTAATATAATGCAAATTTTGTTAAGTTTTATTTTGATTTGTGGACATTTTTATTTGACACGGGCTATGGGATTTTACATGCCTAATACATGAGAAATTGATTATGGGCCCAAATCAGAAAGAAAGAGGTCTATTTTCACCATGGCTCTTAAGGGTCAAGCCATTTTCTCTAGCAAAAATGGAAGCCCTTCATTAGCAAGAGTGAGATAATATGATTTTTATGCATGAAGTGAGACATACAACATCCAAGTAGTTGCTAAATCTTTCATTATCTTGATTTATATTCTAAGTTTTAGGTGAGGTTATGAGCTATTTAATTTAATTTTAAATTGATTATTGGATAGAAAACTTATTTTTTCCTTAGAGCCTACTCGCATCCAGGCTATTCATCAAATAATTAAGAATAGAAATCATGTCATCATAATCGCGCAATCATAAATGAAACATCAATCAATTTATAAAATTAGCATAAAAGAATAAGAGGTCGATGTGGTCGGGCTCCACCGCACAAACCTGAAAAGAAATGGGTAGTGAGCTCTACCCTTATACAACACGGATTACAAATGAATGATTACAATTAAAGGAATTCATGTTATGGGGGTCTTCATTCTTCATTTCTTTATTTCTTCCTTTCTTCATTTCTTTCTTTCTTTATTTCTTTCCTTCTTTTGGCTTGATTGGAATATGGTTGATCCAAAGATATCACATGGTGTATAAGACTTGGTCTTATGACCAATGTTCATTCTACTCCCCCATAACATTCATTCCAAATCTCAATTGTAAAATTTACATCAAAATGGGAATGATAAATCTAATTAAACTGACAAAATAGGGATTAGCTAAACATACCACACAACCCAAGTAGTTATATGAATAATTTGGACTTAACATCCCACACATGGGTAACCAAGCCCATCTATCCTAATTTGGATCATGCTTAGGGGTATTAAGTAATCTACATAATCAAAAGTATTTATATTTTTATTACAGCGTCTCTTAAGCATAATCCCCTATAGAAGACATAATTAGACTAAGATCATCCTATCATCTAGTCTACGCACATGCACCCTAATATTCAGTCTAAAAATATTGCATCACAAAATAAAAGCAGGCATCAAACCATGCATCGCCCGAACATAGAGCTAAAAATGGTGACTTAGCCTAATGTGTGTGTCATTTAAGGCTTGTGTGGCATGTCTTAGCTAGGCTTTAAAGTTAGAATTTTCTAAGTGTGAAAGGTTCAATTTAGAAGGTGGTTTCATTTTAAGTGATTTAGTTGATTTGTCAATTTTATTTGATGATTTGATTTGGTTTGAATGAACCTACATTTAGTTACTAAATGTTATAAAGAGAAGAAAAGAGAAGATAACTTCTCTTTTCATTCTATCTTAAGTAATTTCTTAGGTAGATTCATTAATGATTTTTTCTTTAGTGAATATTTTATTATGTGTTTTAATTAACCCTAAATTTAGATTTGCTCTAAATAGACCTATTCATTAAGGAAGGCATCTTAGAATTAGTTAAGGTGAATTACTATGACATAACACACAACCATTAATTTCTTTTCAACATGTATACCACACATATGAATAATCCTAAGCATACTATATATGCAAAGCAAATTTAGCACACCTTGATGATGAATGTTAAGATATATGATTTAGAAATTTGGATATTCCATGAATGCATATCTTTATTATGTATAAAAGAGGGATTCTTTATCCATTAATATAATGCACATTCACATGTATAAAAGAAATAAGTGAGTAGGGCATCATTATTTTCTACACTAGGGGTGTAACGTGCAAGACCTACTTAGGGCTACTTAAAGCCTCAGCCCCGGGATGTCCAGACTAATATACCACTTTTCTTAAATACATCTAAATGTACAAAAAAATAAATGGATGAAGGATCATATAAAAGATTTTTGTTTGATTTGTGAGGATCCTTCTTAAGTCATAATATAGAAGTGCATAGGAATATATTTAAGTAAGTATTATATTCTTTTCAAATGAACTATTCACTTTGCAAATCCTATACAAGTCCATGTTAAGAGAAGAGAAGAAAATAACACAAAACACATCTTATGTTATAATCTCATGCAAGCTTATAAGTACTTATAAGTAGCATCACTTCATTTGTAATCTTTGATTTATAGGTTTTGAAAATAATTTTTGATTTAATAGTGATAATAGCCACTCATATTCTTAACTTTAGCCAACACATGTAATTTGACAGGAAATATTTTAATTGATTTTTCAAAAGAGATGAATGAATAGTTTCATATGACAAATAACATTTAGCATGCTTGGAAAGAAATAAAGTGATGTGAGCATATAACTTCATTCACCCTAATTAATTCCTAAAGATAATCCTATAGAATAAGATCAATTAAAGTGAATCAAGATTCCTTAAGAAGATTTTTTTTTTTTTTTTGGATTTGATTTGACTTAGGAAATGAGAAAGGTTTGCTAGTCCTAAACCATTTCCCCCATATGTGAATTAGTTTAGTTTAATTTTAGAACAATTAGGTTGAATTTTATGTTTTGTTTTGGTTAAGGTGTGAATTAAACCTATTAATTATCCTTTACCTATTCAAATAATTATGAGCCAACATATGATATGCAACCACATGGAATTTAAATCAACAATACACCTAAGAAATAAAGGGGGCCTAATGTAATTGGCTCATAATTATTGATTAATTAAGCTAAAAGATTTAATTATGTTCTTTCATAACCATCGAACACATGTAGTTTGATTATGATTTCCTTTGAAGTCTCTTAGGTTATTGAACACCTAAGAATCTACCCAAGATTAAGTGATTAAGTTTTGGAACAATTTGGTTTTGAGTTTAGTTAATTAAGTCATTTAATGAAGTGATTAAATCATTAATCAATTTGCAAATTAATTATGTCTTTATCCAAAAGAAATAAACTTAGGGGAAAGGATTTGGAAAAGAAACCCTAACCTCATTCTCTAAGTCCACTCACTATTTCATGATGATTAACAAACTTAATTAAAAAATTTATCATTACTTGATAAGTTAATTAATCATTTATTTAGTTAAGAGAGGGATTAAGAATGAAATAAGCAATTCTCCCTAATTAATCCAATAATAAATTCCAAGAAAATAATGAGAGGTAGAGGTCATCCCACTAATTAACCCTGGGAAGTTTGGAATTAATTGAAGTAATTAAGGAGTAATAATTATATTTTAATAAAACCCAAATTGAGTGAAAGTCACTATTTAAAAATAATTGATTTTAATTTTATATTATTCTCAGAATTATCTTTAAAATGAACTTGAGTTTGTATTTTTTTTGAATTTCTCTATAATTAGTTATGAATTTTGGAAGTTTTAGCATTAAAATGAATTAATTAGAGCTAATTAACCCTAATCCCATCGGCCACAGGGCGACGACGCACACTTTCCATGTGATGGGATAGTTATTTAAATTGACACATCCATCGAGGGTGGTGGATGCGCTTTCTCCACGGGCCATCTGATCTTAGATCGGATGGTCATGATTAATCAAGTAATTTAGGCTTAAATTAAAGGGAGATCTATCGTGATTTAATCACAACCGTCTATTATAATCATGCGGAATGAATGGTGTGTGATCTTTCTCCTCCCGAGCGGAGAGACGGATGTCGTCTATCGATCGTCACTCGATTCGAGCTCACTCGAGCTTGGATGGAGCTCAAACTCACCCCACTGCTTTAGGGAAGCACATGCAATATATCTAATGGTCAAGATCTAATGAGATTACAATTCCCTTCAGAAATGACCAAGCAAAAAAATCCTATGGCTTTTTGAGCAATACCTCGCTAGAGGCTATCACCGATGCTTCCAACGGATGAGGTAGCTTCATCTAGTGGAGACAAATCCTCATTGAAGGAATTAAGTCTTGATTTGGGGTGGATGACTCGGTTGACCAAGCTCCCCTTCAATGGCAATGGCAGTCGGCTTTGATCAAAGTCCTCCTTCTCGTGGCTTGGTACTTGGAAAACAACTTGATTGAGCTCAGTGAGGTCCCTTGATGGTGTTTGTAAGATTAATTTAGGTTTGGTGGAGAATTGGATGTGTTGGATCTTCACGTCACCTCCCTGATTTTGGCTTTGAGCAAAACCAAGAAGGAGAAATTAAGGAAGCTTGGAAATGGCCTTGGGAAGCTTAGGAATGCTTGGTTTTGATTCCTAGAGGTCAATCAAATTCAATGCTCCTCATTTGAGTGGGAATGAGGGGGAGTATATCTCCCCCCTCCTTGGATCGGACGGAGAAGAACAATTTTGCCATTTTTGATCAACAAAGGAAGATTGGTTGATCAGTTTGGGTTGTTTGGCATCCCATGTGATTCTTTTTTAGGTAGTGGAGGGAAGAAGTGTGAGTTCCCATGTGCTAGGTGAGTGTATGGGGTGATCCAAGTGCTCAATTCCATTGGAGGGGTCATTTGGCCTTGGGTTGGGTCATGGCAAACCCATTGGGTCATGTTCACCACCCTCCTTGGTGTCCATGTGGACCACTAAGAGGATGTCAAGTGGCTTTGAGAAAGGAATGACCAAATTTCAAGTGAATTTGGTCATATACCCTTTGACCTAAGGATAAAATGATCATTTGGCCTTGATTTTGATTTGGGCAGATTTAAAATGATTCAAAAATGGGTTGGGCCCAATTTTAAGTGATTTGGAGTTCATTTAGTTTGAACTGGTTCAATTTGACCT
Source organism: Cymbidium sinense (assembly GCA_021442155.1). Taxonomy (NCBI): domain Eukaryota; kingdom Viridiplantae; phylum Streptophyta; class Magnoliopsida; order Asparagales; family Orchidaceae; genus Cymbidium; species Cymbidium sinense. Next base: position 98,703,761 of record CM038226.1, on the reverse strand, counting down.
ATTTAGGTCAAGTTGGATCAATTTCTATTAGGTTAACCAATTGGTCAAATTAGGCCAAACCAAGGATTAGGTCAAATTCAAATGATCATTTGGAGCCTATGATTACCATTGGTTTGGTTTAATTTGATTTATATTTAGCTTTGGTTCATTTAGGTTCATTTAGGTCAAATGGGTCAAGTTGACCAATTTGACTCATTTGACCCAATTAGGTTAGGTCATGGGTTAGTTTAGGCTTGGTTGATCATTTAAAATGTATTGCAAGCTTTGGTTTCAATCAATTTTGGTTTGATTTTATTTCAAGTTGATTTTACCTTTTAGGTCAAGTTGGGTTCATGGTCAATTGAGATAGGTTGGATCTAGTTGGCCAATTGTAGCTTTAGTCAAGTTCAACAAGTGATTTAGAATGAATTTGACCCATTAATTGTAATCAATTTAGCTTAGATCAAGATTTGACCCATTTTGATTTTTTAGGTCAACTTGGGTCAGCTTAGGTCAAGTGGCCAATTAGGCTTGATTTGGCTCAATTGATGGCTTAGTCAAGTTTGATCATTGATTATGGATTGGTTTAGATCAATGGTTTTAATCAATTTGGCTTATAGTGAATTTTGGTTTGTTCAGGTTTCATTTGGGCTAAGTGTTGATTTGGACAAAGGCTAGGTTTGACTTGGTTTGACCCAATTTGAGTGATTGATCATCCTAAGATGATTATTGCTCACAATGTGAGGCTTAGATGGGCTTAGTTCAATCCAATTTGGGTTGGATTAAAATTTGGTTCAAAAAAGTTATTTAGGTGTCACTTTGGGTCAAGTGAACCTAAATTGGTTAATTAGCTTGATCAAGGCTTGATTTAAGTTTAGTTGAACTCACATATGGATTTATGATTGAAATATAAATCCAATTGTAAGTGATTTGGAGTCAAATGTGTTTTGATTCATTTGACAATTTCAAATCAAAAGGGTGAACATGGGTTTGACTTGGGTTAGTTTGATTTTGGTTTGATTATTAAAGTTTATGTTTAAATTTGGGCATGTGATTGAAGGAATGCTTGTATGAAGAGAAAATTTAAAGGTTTGGATTGATTTGAGAATGATTTGGCTAAGTTCAAGGATTTGACTTGAAAGGGTGTAAATTGGATTTAAGTTGGATTTGGATTTGAGTTTTGAATTGATTTTAGTTATTTGAATTTATATTTCATTTATATTTATGAATATAAATGAGAATATAAATAGGTTATGAGAAACTTTTTTAGTTTGGAGTAATTTGGATTTGGTTTGAGCTAAGTCCATAAGATGAAATCAAAGGCTTATGAAAGATTTTGGGATTTGAATTCAATCATAGATTTCAATCATTTGATTTGGAATTGATTCATGATTTGGATTTTGGAATTGATTTGATGATTTAAGAAAATCATTTTTAAGTTAAAATTGATCTAAGATTTGATTTGGAATTGATTCATGATTTGAAAAATCAATTGAGTTAAAATTGATTTAAGATTTGATTTGGATTTGTTTGAAGGAGGGAAGTAAGGATTGGGTTTAAGCTATAGGGTAAACAAGTTTTTCTAATACCCCTAAGGCATAATCTATTCCTATGGCTAATTCTTCTAAGTCTCTAGGGTTAGGTTAAGTGTTCATCTAATCACTAGAAGTGTCTTAAGACTAAGGAACTCTTAGTGTTTAGAGGAGTCCTATGTCTAAGATGGAGAAGCTAAAAGCTCACTCCAAAAGTGAGGTCAACATGCACATATGTGCTAACATCCAATCTATAACATTATATCACAAAATAAGCATACATCAAACCATACACTGCCCTAACATAAAGCTAGAAGTTGTGACTTAATCTAATGTGTGTTAAGGCTTGTGTGATATGTCCTAACTAGGCTTTAGAAAAGATTTTCTAAATATGAAAAACATTTCATTATCAAGGATCATTTCACTTTAAATAGTTTAATTAATTTGTAAATTTTACTTAATATTTTCTTTTGTTTCATTTGATCTATACAAAACAACTAAGTGTTTTGAAAAGAAAGAAAGAGATGATCACTCTCTTTTATCCCTACCTTAAGTCACATTTAAAGCGAATTAATTAATCAATTCCCTTTAGTGAATGACTTATTACATATTTTAATTAATCCTAAGTTTAGGTTCACTTTAAATAAGCTCATTCAATAAGAAAGATATCTTAAGGTTAGTTGGAATGAATTACTATCACATAACACATGTTTGTTTATTTCTTTCCATCATATATATCATGCATATGATTCAATCCTAAGCATAGCTATACATGCAATTTGTATCTTAGCATACTTAAATTATTAATGTGAGTAATTGTATTTGGAATTGATATTTCATTTGATTGAATGATTTTATCATATTAATTTAAAGCTCTATCTAAATTCTTATGCAAAAGCATAAGGAAAGAACCTTAAATCACATGACTAATCAACTCAACTAAATAAACAAAGTATGAATGCATGTATTTTTAATAGATCAGGGGTTTTCATTCATTAGCTAAGTACACATCCACATGTATATAAAGTTTTAAGCAAGTACGTTGTCATTATTTTGCACCAAAGGAACGAGGTAGGAACCTCCTTGGGGCTACTTAAATCTGTGAGTCCCTAGAATGTCCAGACTAATATACTCGCTATCCTTAGATACATATGGATGTATAAATAACTATAAGAATAGACAACCATGCAAAATTTGTATTTTAATTTGATTGATTCATTTTGTGTAAATGAATTAAAGCTCAATCTAAATTCTAATGTCAAATGCATAAGAATGAAATCAAGTAGGTACATCGTCATTATTTCACACCAAGGGAAACAAGTAGGAACCACCTTAGGGCTACTTAAATCCGTGCATCCCTGAGATGTCCATATTAATATACCACTAACATTCTTAGTTATGCAAATCAACACATGAATGCAAGGAAGAGACTTTATTTCACACACTAACTTTATATTCATTTGCATTTTCTTTGTATATATATAACAAAATTTACAATATATATGTATATTCATTCATTAATAAACTTTTGAAAACCCATTTGAGATTTAATAGTGATACAAGCCACTCATATTTTTAATTTAAATCAACATATGCACAAGGACATGTATAAAGATATAATATTTAGCATTTAGCATGTAATCTAAATCTAAGTCAAGGACAATCAAACTAAATAAGATTTTTAAAACAAACCAAAGTTCTTTAATGTCATTTCATTTATATGTTTGATTTGATTTAAGATGTGAAAGAGGTTTTCCAATCCTAATCTCATCCCCCATGTGTGAGTTAATTTAGTTTAATATAGACTAATTAGGTTGATTTTATGTCTTAATTAGGTTAGAGTATGAATTAAGTCAATTAATTAACTTTTACCTGCATCACCTTAAGTTAATTAACTAATTAACAATGAGCCAATATGATATTCAATCACATAAAAAATAAATTTTCAATGCTCCTAAGAAATTAAAGGGGCCTAATGCAATTGGCTCATGATTAATGATTAATTAGGCTTAAGGGATCTTACTTAACTACTTTTATGGTTTTCTCACACATGTGAGTTAATCATAATTTCATCAGCTCTCCCTTTAGGTTATTGAATACCCAAAGAGCTACCCAAGGTTGATTAAAGGTGATTAGATTTGAATTGAATTTAGATTGAGTTAATTAAACTCATTAATCCATTTGATTAAGCATTAAACATGCTCAATTAATGAAATGAAATTAACCTAAGGAAAGAGATCAAGAAAGGCCTTAATCTCAATCCCTAAGTCCTATATTTGACCACCTAAGCTTTGATTTTATCTTGAAGATTATTTAATTAATTAATTAATTAAATAATTAATTAATTATTAATTAATTTGATTCCAGAAAGTAAAGAAAACTTAGGAAATGAATTAGGAAAAATACCCCAATCACATTCCCTAAGCTCCCTTACTGTTCAACAAAGTAATTAGGCTTAAATAATTAATTAAGCCATTATTCATTCACTAATTATTACTAATTAAGTTAAGAAAGTGATTAAGGCTTAATCAATTCAATTTTCTTGATTAAGCAGCCAATAACATCCCAAAAAAGAGGAGGCAGAGGTCATCCCCCTAAACATCCATAAAAAATTTGAGATTAATTGGGTGATTAATTAAAGAGGAGTTAAGCTAATTAGATTTTCAATTAAACCTTAATTGAGCCATAAATTACTATACAAAATCAATTAATAATAATTTTTATAAATTTTATTTTGAAATATCTTTAAAATGAGCCCATGTTTGTTTTTTTTTTGGATTTTTCTAGGATTAGTTATGATTTTAGGAAGTTTCGGCCTTAAAAATATATTATTTAAGCTTAATTAAAGCTTTAATCCCGATGGGACACATGGTGACTAATGCGGTGCACTTCCACATGGCGTGACAGGATTAGCTATTTAAGTTGTCACATCCACCGCTGACTCAGATTGCGGCGAATGTGGTAACTCCGTGGACTATCCGATTTAAGATCGGACGGCTATGATTCGATCTGCAATTTAGGAAAGGAATCGGGGGATCTAACGCGAGATTAGATCATGACCATCCATTCTCACATAGAATGTGCGATACATCTCTCATGGCGAGAGCATGATGTCTCTTTCCCTATTCGATCCTAGCTCACTCGAGCTCGGAATGCCTCCAAATTGATCCCACACCTTCGAGGAGGGGAGGTGCACACATCCAATGGCTAAAAACACATGACATTTGAAGTTGCTTCACAAAAGACCAAATGATTTTTCCTACAAGGCTCGATTTTGCAAAATTACCTCACCAGAGCTACTATACATTGGTGGGATCGATAGAGGTAGCTTTAGTTGAGGCAAGTCCCTGTTGAGAAGCTTGGGGTTTGATTTAGTGTAGAGCTCTCAGTTGACCAATCCACGTGCGTAAAGGCTTTGACTCAATTGAACTCTGATCTTCGATGATTGGGAAAGCTCGGGGATGGTTCGATTGGCTTCGATGAAGAGGATGGTGTGGTGTAAGTTTGATTGAGTAGAGAAGGAGTATTGCTCGGAAGGAGGTTGTCCTATTTCGGCTTTGCTCGGGGAGGAGGAAGCTCCAAGAATGCTCTTGGAAAGTCTCTAGATTTCAAAATGCCTTGGGGACTCACATAAAGCAATTAGTGAAGAATCTCGCTCAAATTGAGGGGGTATACCTCTTAATTACACTTGATGGATGGATGGGATTGATCACTGAAAATTCACAGATTGGCCATCATCGAGTCGTCGGTTGGGTCACCGTCAGCTGCACTTGGCACATCCTGGTTGGAGGATATGGTGACAGGAAGCTCAAGGCAATATTTGGGCTCATGGGGTTGGCTTGATCCTTGCCTTTGCCCATGGGGTGTTCGTCCATGAGAGAGAGTGGCTTGGTTTATTTCTCTTAGTCCATGATAAGTGTTGGGTGGCTTAGATTGGGCTAGGGGAGTTTAGGAATGCCTCATTAGGAAGTTTGATGGCTGTCATGGGGAGGAAAAGTGGGCTTTGTCATTTAAGGTAAGAATCTAATGTAAAGAGAGGGTGTCCATTGGTTAATCCCCTTGGTTTGGGTCTCACATGGACTTGGACTGGCTTGGGGCTGAGCTAGGGTCTATTTGGGTTGGGTTAGGCCAGCCACCAAGGTTCTATAAGGTGGTTTTGGGTGATTTGGCTGTATATGGTCAAAATAAGCTCATTTGGGTTAGGTTGTGTTGGGTTGACCAATTGGTTAAATTGGGTCAAACAAAGACTTGGGTTAGGTTTATATGATGATTTGAGATATTTTGGTTCAATTGGTCTTGATTAATTTGGCTTAGTTTGATTTTGGCTCATTTGGATTCAAAAGGGTCAAATGGGTCAAGTTGACCAAATTGGGTTATGTTAAGTGTTGAGTCAAGTTCAATTGATTAATTGAAAATGATTATAGGCTTTAGTTTGGTTTAATTTGAATTTAATTTATATTTTGGCCAATTTGACCCTTTAGGTCAATTTGGGCTTGGTTAGGTCAAGCTGACCAATTGGTCAAATTGAGCTCAATCATTGCTTTGGTAAAGTTCAATAAGTGATTTGGAATTAACTTGAGTCAATGGTTACAATTAATTTGGATCAAATTATGATTTGACCCATTTTGGATTTTAGGCTAATTTGAGTCAACTTAGGTCAAATGACCAATTGGACTTGATTTGGCTCGATTGAGGGTTTGGTCATGTTCAAACAATGATTATGAGTAGGTTTGAGTCAATGGCTTCAATCAATTTAGTATATAGTGAGTTTTGGCTAGTTTGGGTTTTTGGGCTAAATGTTGACTTGGTCAACATATTAGGTTGACTTGGTTTGACCTAATTCAAGATAATTGATTAACTTAAGATGATTGTTGATCGTGATATGAGGTTTGGATGGGCTTAGCTCAATCCAATTTGGGTTAAATTAAAACTTGGCTCAAAAAGATCTTTTAGGTCACTTTGAGTCAAGTGGACCTAAATGGGTCAATTGGCTTGACCATGGCTAATTCAAGTTTAATTGAACTCACATATGGAGTTAGGATGGAAGCATAAATTCATTTGCAAGTGGTTTGAAGCCCTATGTATTTTGCTTCATATGATAATTTCAAGCCAAAAGGGTGACACATAGGCTTGATTTGAGTTGACTTGGATTTGGATTGATAATTATAGCTTGTGTTTATATTTGGAACAATGATTGAAGGAGTGATTGAATCATAAAGAAATCCATGAGTTTTGAGTTGATTTGGATATTATTTAGTCAAGTTCAAGAAATTAGCTAAAAGGGTTAAAATTGAGAATTTGATTTGAATTAGGTTTGGTTTTGGCCATTTGGATTTATATTTCATTTATATTTGTAAATATAAATGAAAGATATAAATAATTCATGAGAAAATCACTTGAGTTTGGACTGATTTGGAAACAAATTTGACCAAATTGAGGGATGTGGGTCAAAAGGGCTTAAGTAGGGAATTGATTTGATTTGGTTTAGTTTGATTTGATTTGAATGATTTGAATTTAGATTTCATTTATACTTGTGAATATAAATGAAGGAATGATTGATTTATAAGTAAATTAACCAAATTTGATTTGGTTTGAAAGAGGTTTTGGTTAAGCATATGAAGATGGTTCATATGGCTTAGAAAGGGATTTTGTAGTTTGAATTCAATCATGGGTTTCAATCATTTGGAGTTGGATTTGATTTATGATTTGGGTTTGGATTTGATTTGAGATTTGACTTATGATCTTGAAAAAAAATAAATTGAATTAAGATTGATTTGAATTTAGTTAAGGCTAAGTCCATAAGATAAATCAAAGGGTTTAGGAATGGATTTGAAATTTAAATTTAATCATGGGTTTCAAACATTTGATTTGAGATTAAATTTATGATCTTAGATTTCAATTTGAGATTTTGTTTGGAAAAAGGAAGCAAGGATTGGGTTTAAGGCTATAGGGTAGACAAGTCTTCCTAAATCAAGGCATAACCTATTCCTATGACTAACTTTTCTAAGTCTCTAGGCTTAGGTTAAGTATTCATCTAATCACTAGAAGTGTCTTAAGACTAAGGGCTCTTTGTGTATACAAGAGTCCTAGATCTATAATGATGAAGTTGAGAGCTCACTCTAAAAGTGAGGTCAACAATGTCATTAACTTGCATGGAAGAACCGAGAAGTAATACATTAAGTATTTTTGGCCTATCCAAGATTGTTCGACAGAGTATTACTCAATGTCATTAACTTGTATATAAGAGGTTGAAAGAATCCATGAAATATTTTTGACCTTTCCGAGGTTGTTTGTCAAACTGTCACTAAATGACATTAACATGTATGGTAGAGGTCGAACTGAATCCACCAAGGATTTTTGACATGTATGATTGTTTGTCAAAGTGATACTTAATGACATTAACTTGTATGAAAGAGGTCGAATCAAATTTGTCAAGGATTTTTAACCCATCCGAGGTTATTTTTCATAATGTTACTTGATAACGTTAATGTGTATAGAATAGATCAAAAGAAATCCACCAATGATTTTTGATCCATCTGAGGTTGTTTGTCAAAGAGTTACTTGATGACATTAACCATATGGAAGGGGTCGAATTGAATCCGCCAAGGATTTTTGACCCATTCGAGGTTGTTTCTCAAAGTGTTACTTGGTGACATTAACTTGTATGAAAGATGTCAAATCGAATCAACCAAAGATTTTTGACCCATCTGAGGTTGTTTGTCACGATGTTACTTAATGATGTTAACCTGTATAGAATAGGTTGAAGAAATTTGCCAAAAAAATTTTACCCATCTGAGGTTGTTTGTTAAACTGTTATTTGATGATATTAACCTGTATGGAGGGGTCGAATCGAATCCGCCAAGAATTTTTGACCCATCCAAGGTTATTTGTTAGTGTTACTCAATGACATTAACCTATATGGAAGGGGTCGAATTGATTCTATCAATAAATTTTGACCCATCCAAGGTTGTTTGTTAGAGTGTTACTTGATGATATTAACTAGTATGGAAGGGTGAATCGGATCACCCTGGGATTGATTATACCTTGATTGGTATGAGGTGATTGCTATGTATCCAAATTTAAAGGTGACATTAATCTTGACTTGTTTATTTATAGCTGGTAATCAAGTAAGTGGACAAAGAGATTGAATAGCATAATCATTCTTAGATATTTACATGAATAATCTTTCGAGGTTATAATAAGGGTTGCCCCCCTCCTCAGTCCATGATTGTTCTCCACATATTGCTCGAATTGCTTTTGATGTACATTGATAGCCTTGTTAGCAAAAATTTGTGCTTCCACATGATGAACCAAGTCGGCATATGAGTAAATCGTATCACGCATTAGTGATGAGTAGAAAGACCCAGGATGAAGCCATCCTAGGAAAACTCCTCTTAGTAATTCAGGGCTCACCCCTAGTATTTGGCGAGCTTCTAAGGATAACCTTTAGAAGTACTCCTTAAGTGATTCACCTTCATTTTGGCGAATGCCTGAGAGATGAGAGGAATATTTAATGATCCTCCGATTCTCAATAAATTATTTTACAAAAATCCTGGCGAGCTCGTCAAAGGTAGGAGTGTGCATTATTTGGTTTTAACCAAAAAACCAAACCGAACCAAAGTTTTTGAGTAATTTGGTTCGATTTTGAACTTAGTAATTTGGATTTTGATTTTAATTAATGAAAACTTTGGTTTTTGGATCGGTTTGCTAAATAAAATTTTGGGTGGAACCAAATAAACCAAGTAATTATATATAATATAATATTATTAATTTATGTATAATAGGCTTATCTATTATATATTTATTTTTATTTATTTTTGAATACTTGGTATGTGCTTTTTTGTTGGACCATTATTCAATTTTCTAAAATATTTTGGTCTCATAATATGGTAATATAGTTTCAACAACTTCTAAGTTCAAAACATCATTCAGGTAAGTAAAAATTAGTTTTACATATTTTTTTAGCATGTGAAATAGTTAATTGCATTTTTGATTATATTTATGTTGTTTTGCTTATTGCTTGTTCATTATACAATAAAAAAGTATGCAAATAATTTTAAATATTGTCAATTTTGATTTATCCAAAACCAAACCAAAATAATCGAACCAAATTATTATTGATTTGTTTGGTTTTGCATTTTATTTGATCGATTTAGTTCAATATTTTAGGAATCCAAAACCAATCGGTTTTAAAAATTTATCATCCAATCCATCCAAACCAACCAAACACACACCCCTAGTCAAAGGTATGGATAGATCCCATTGGAGAGAGTAGAATTAAGTGCGAGCCCCCTGAGGGTGATTGGAAAGACCTGACAAAGTAGTGTGTCTGGAGCTCGTTGGATGAGCATAATGGTTCTGCAATGGTCGATGTGTTCATATGGGTCAGTTACCCCATCATATGAGTTGATATTTGGAAACTTCAAGACTATGAGAATAGAATGTTGAAGAATTTCTTCAGCTAAAGGTGAAGACTTTTGATAGTTGTGGTGAGAGAGAATATGATTTATATCTTTAAGGTGGAATTCCTCTAGCATTAAGCATTGTAATTCTGTACATATAACATGACGAGTGGAATTAACAGGGCAAGAACATGCCAAACCATCAGCAATAATTAGTGAGTTAGCAATCGGTTGAGCCACAAGTGATGGATGAGTAAAACTAGAAGGTCATAAGATCTTTAAGTGGGAACTTCATGGTGAAAAGCATTCAACATTAATTCCTAAATGATCGATCTTGGGGAGATGTGTTTATCGTAGTAGTGGGCATAAAAGTTGAATTATCTCATTTTGAGACTCTTCCATTCAAATATGATCTTCTGTGAGGTTCCTATAATACCTTCACATGGTAAGTATCGAGAGGAGTGCATCATTGGTTTAAGGATTGATCGAGTGATGAGAGTTGGAGCAGGTTGAAAGGAGTATTGCACGGTCATAGGTATTTGATATGCGATTATGAAATTAACTTCCCACATACGACATCAAACTGCATGAAAGATTCGTGTAGAAGAGAATTTGATGTCTTAGCGTTGCACAAAAGTTTCACACACACATCAAAAAAAATTGAGAGACCTCCGATTTTATGGAGAAAACCCAAAAAAAGGAAAAATCACGGGGCTTAGCCACTTTTTTTGAGAAAAATGAGAGCCACACCTAGCAATTCATTAAAAATGGATTAGTTATAAAACATAACCAAGAAGGATATAAAGGAAACCCACAAAACCTATAATAAAGTTAAAAAACCCCTAAAGAGATAGAACAAATAGAAGAAAAAATCGAGAATCAAAATCTCAAAACAAAATAAAAGTGAGCTAAGGAATCCATAAACAATTCCAAATGATCAAAGCTCCATCTGGAACAATATGAATGCAAAATCCAAAAGCTTGCAGTCCCATAGAAAAAAGTTGAGATGTTTCTGATAGCATCTAGAAGATCCAGAAAGGCAAAGGATAATATGAGAATGTATAACACCCGAAAAAGAAGCCACGGGGGAACGAATGAGTAAATTAGAGTGTGTAACCCAAAAGACAGTAAGCTTAGGGAACTTTAGATAGATGGTTGAGCTCTATAACATGATGGATTTCATCACTGCTCACCAAAAACATAAAATAAGCTCTTGATGTGATCCGACATCCTATTTTTAAAATTCCATCGCCTTATGTTTTTTTGCTTAATAGCAAAGTGTATGCTTTGAACCTGCATAATAAAATTGTTAAATGAATCTCTAAATATTATGTTATTTCTTTCTTTCCATATATAGTGGACTGTAATATGAGCAGCTAATGTGTAGAAATTCTTTGAGGTTCGCATGTCATGCTGTTGGAATGATACATGACTTGTTGAAAGTTACAAGCAATGAGAAAGAACTTACCATTCGGAATACGACTTTGAATTAATGCATGATAGTGTGGACATTCAAAAAATAAGCGTGTATGGGATTCTAGCATATCATCACAAAAAACACATCGATGATTGATGTTAAGGCCTCTATGCAATAAAATATCTTTGGTCTTAAGTCCCCCAATAAGAATATTTCAAAATGTGATAGAGAATTTAAGAGAATGACCTTTGAACCATAGATAGTACACTCCAATATTTTTATCCTGATTTTCATAAGCAAAATAGTAAGTGGATTTATGAGAGTAGGAGTTCCTACCCCTCTGAAGACAGGCATCTTTGTTATCTTCAATTAGAGTGTTCTGAATTGTTTGAATGCAATCCTCTAGGGCATTATGGTTGAAATCCAGTGCTCAGCGTCGGCTATCAAGAATTTCATATAGCTTGGTGTGGACCGGGTAGGGGAACCAGTTGAAGATATGGTTGCCAAACTTTTCAAACAGAGTAGCCATTGAGCCAAGGGTTGAAATAGAATAGGAGATTTCTATCAAGAGTTACTTTAAGGGTGATGCATTTCTAGTTCTAATTCCACTTGCAATAGGCATTTCCATAAAGGAAAAGGATTGGATCTCATATTGACCCAAAGGGAGCCATAGTATTTACGACACCAATTAGCAAGATGGGAATCAAAATTGTAGTATTTCCAAATGATCTTTGATTTGCACATAAGATTAATAATATCCAAGTTAGGGAGACCCAAGCCACCATATTTTTTTTAGGTTTGGTTGTGATATTCCACACAATTGTGTGCATTTCCCTTTCAGTCCCATTATTGTGAGAAAATTATTGATGATGGATGAAAGCTTCTTCATGACTCCCTTAGGGATGATGGTTGAACGAAACCAATTATAATAGTTGCTCTATATATGGTAGATTTAATGAGTTATAATCTACCTGCCATAGAAAGAAGTTTTTGTTTCTAAAGTGATAACCATTGTTGGAATTTATCCAAAATTTTTGGGCAATCTGATGCTTTGACTTTAGAGGAACTTATAGTGACCCCAAGGTAATTCCAAGTGAGAGGCTTGAAACTAAACCACCGATGAAGCAAATTTGCAGTTACTTATGAGTATCAATAGATTTAGAGAAACATAGATGAATTTAGTAGGATTAACACAGAGGTTAGAAGCTATAGAGAAAGCCTGAAGAGCATATGAAAGGTTTTTATATTTTCTATATCTGATTTTCAAATATGAGAAGATCATTAACATAAATGAGATGAGTTAAGTTGTTTCCATTTGCCTGAATTGTTTGTGCTGCCAATATCAGTTTGTTGAAGGTCTAGAAGTCTAGAAAGAGCATCATAATTATTGCAAAGAGGTAAGGAGATAGAGGGCAGCTTTGTCTTAGCCCATATGTTGTTTGAAAATATCCTCTTATTTGATTATTTATAATAACATAAAAGAGAACTTGTGTTGTGCAAGATTTAATCCACTTGATGAATAAAGGGGGGAAGCCCAAACTTTCCATGCTAGCATACAGGTAATGACGGTTGACTCTATCAAAGGCTTTCATGAGATCAATTTTAGCACAGAATTTCCTAGGGGAGGATGTAGAGTTAAAGCAATATAAGAATTCACTTTCTAGGATAATATTATCAACATTGTCTCGACCAATTATAAAAGCAGCCTGTGCAGGGTGAATGATGCTAGGAAGCACACATTTGAGTCTATTAGCAAGGAGTTTGGCAATAACCTTGTATATAGTATTGTAGAGAGAAAGTGGCTTGTAGTCATTGAGAATTAACATGAGAGCTTTTGGGTATAAGAGTGATGGCAGAGTGTTTAACTATTTCAGGAAGAGTACACGTGCTAAAGAAGTATTTGATAGCTTGTGTAGAGGAGGGACTAGTAACAGCCCAAGTGTCTTTGAAGAACTTAGAAGTGAATCCATATGGCCCAAGAGCTTTATCAGAACCAACGCTAAAGAAGGCATTTTTAATCTCCTCATCACAAAAATTTAGAAGGAGATTAGCACATTCAGAGGGGTTGAGGATACGATTGACAAGAATAATCGTATTCTGGCCAGAAATGGAGATAGAGATAGTGTTGAGCATGTCTGAGAAGAAAGAAATGGCCTCTCTAACTATGCCATTTTGAGTGCAGATGAGAGTATTGTTGCTTGTAAGCTCTCACAAATGATTTTTATTGTTCCTTATTCCAATATTTTGATAGAGTAATTTAATATCATCCTTACCTTTAGAGAGCCAAGTGAATTTTGCCCTTTGTTTAACCCATTTGTACTCACAAGATAAAGCTTCCCGAAGTTGTCTTTGAATGGTGGTAGCCTTATTTAAAAGGTCTTTACAGAGAGGCTGATTTTCCAGTAGGTACATAACATCTTTTTATTGGGTTTTGAGATGGAAAATGGTGTTGGACATATTGGTGTAGGAGTTCCAATTCCAGTTGAGGAGTGTAGCTTTAACATTTTTCAGTTTATTGCAAAGAGCAAAAATAGGATCACCATTCATCGGGCAATTCCAAGAGTTTGATATAAGGCTGTGGAAGTCTATGCATAGGCTCCAATAATTCTTATACATGAATCTGCACTTGAGGATAGTAGCACTGCCTAGTGAAAGAAGGATAGGTGAGTGATTAAGTGAGAGGTTCCAATACCTTGAAGTGAGAAAGAGGAAAAGAGTTCATCCATATATCATTGCAGAAAGCCTTATCCAGGAGGCACCTGATGGGATGATCTGATTGATCATTATACCAGCTGAAAGAAAAACTAGAATTAGGAAGATCTAGGAGACTAGAGTTGAAGATACAAGAGTTGAAATCAATAAGCTTGCTCAGGATAGAGGGTGCACAACCTAATTTTTCACCAGATTTCTTAATGCAGTTGAAATCGCCTAATATTACCCGGGCTTATAAACATAAGTAGCAAGGTTGAAGATAGATTGCCAAAGGTCTTTTCTCCTAGAAGCACTGTTATTAGTATATATAAAAGTGACAAGGAAGTTAATGGTACTGAAGAAAGTAATACGGTCATGTATAAACTGAGCATGAGCTTGTAACTCTGTGAAAGAGACGGTGAAGGAACTCCACTTGAGCCCAATACGACCATTAGGAGTAGTGTTAAAATTGTCCAGATTTCCTTCAGAAGAAAATAAGCAAAATTGTCTTCGAGTGAACTAATCAGAGATGGAGGAGGGTTGGATTTTAGGTCTCCAAGAGGCATACTAGGTCAATCCTGTTGTCTTTAACAAGATTTCAATAAGTACGAACATCACTATTGAAATCACGAACATTCCACGAGAGGATGTTGGGATAAAACATAAATTTATTGTGGTTGGGGGGAGGCTCCCTTGGGTCTGCCTTTCTTAAGTTTGGGGGTTAGAAACTGAGAGGAAGAAGAAGAAGAAGATGCAATTTTATTTGAGGTCCAGTTTAGTGGCTGAGGAGTTGGAGGGCAGTTTGTTAGAGGTCGTCTCTTCAATGACGGGTTTGAAAGCTCAGTAGATGAAATTTCTTTCAAATTAGTGGGAGAGTCTTCAACAATAAAGTCCATGTTGTTGGATTGATTAGAAGTAGGCATGTTGAGGTCAGGTGCGGTGGAGAGTATTGATGTGGCAAAGGCTGATGGGTTTTAGTGTATCAGCTGGAACCACGATTAGCACGAACCATAGTGCGGGCTCTGCTTGAACTTTTTCCAGGCGGCCGGGTGGTAGATGGAGTTTACTAGGTAATTTAGGAGCTTAGGGCTTATGTCAAAGCGATTGATTGGAGAAGGCCGCCATTCATAGATGTCAGGTTGAAGGATGCCTTTACCCTTGACAGATATGTTGATGGAGTATGGGAGAATCGAATCAATGTTGATCGGGATAGAAACTCTGGCAAAGGTGAGTTGGGTGCCTTTGGCCGTAAGAGGATCCATAGTAAGAGGCATTCCAATTTTGCTTGCAATTTTTGAGATGCCGGTTTCAGACAAGCAACAAAGGGGAAGGTTGGGGAATTTAACCCATATTAGCACCTCTTTAAAGTCTTCCTTGATGGCTTGAAGTCTAGAGACCATCTCTTAAAGATGAAAGGTTTACCATAAATAAACTAAAGGCCACCGGCCAGTTGCATATCCAAATCCTCAGCACAATTAAATTTGAAAAGAAAAAAACCTTTCATGAGAGATAAGTTCACCATACCTCGAAGCTTCCATAATTTGTTGATAGCTTGAAGGAGGTTGCCATAAAAAGGATGCTTACCCAGAGCATATCCAACTAAATCTAGAGTCCATTGTTTGGAGCCTTCCTCAATCTCCTCATCCAGGAAAGATACTTTATCATCAGCACATGGAATGAAGGAGAGATTGAAATTAGGGGGGTTGAGGGCCTGTGAAGAGAGAAGCCCTTTCTAGTTTAGAGAAGTTGAGCCAATAGCGGGGTGGAGAGAAGAAGAGGGAAGGTGAGTGAGAGGAAGCCAGGGGCTTGAGTCCCAAAACTAACAAAGAGGGAACAGAGCAAAAGTAGGGCAAGGGAGAAGAGAACTAAGGAAGGAAAGGGAGAAGGGTCGGCAAAAACCCTAGTAGAGCACATTCGAGAGCATAAACATGTATGGGCCTAGCCCACTTAGAAATAATTTCAATATATCAGCTTCTGTTACAATTATTATCCTTTCTCCAAAGTAGGAGAATGATGGTTTATAAAAATAACTTTTGTGACAAGCTTGGCTATTAGACAAGGTCTTGTTGAGGTGGTAGATGATCACAAAATTATGAAAATATGGTCATGTGGGTGGCGTAATGCAGAATGACCGCAGCGAAAGCCAATCATGGTCGACAATGGCAGCCGCTGCTCACCGACGGTGATCCGTGATCACCGCCGATGATCGACGAGCGATGGCCAACCAGCGCCAACGTGGTCGAGCGGATCGACGGCAGCGGGTGACCTGGCGTGGGATCGGCGGCGCGATGACCAAGAACGGTGATGATCGGCAGTGATGACCAGTCGGTGCGGCGGATCGACCAGTGACTACGGCAGACTAATGCCGTAGGGATCGACATAGCTGATGCAGCTGACGGCGGCCGCGCAGCAATACCGCATCTCATACGGTGGTGATGATCGGCGGTTGGCCAAGCGGTCGACGCCATGGCCGGTTGGTCGTGGTCGATGATATCGGCGACGGTCGCCGTCCCGATTTATGCTTGAGATTCTTCAGTATGAGCTCTCTCCTTATTAGCTCCCCTCATGTGAAAAATGGGGCTATTTGTAGATTAAGAGTGACATTTGGCATGCAAAAATTCAAACCACTCCATCGTACGACTCAAAATGATTCATTCGATCATCTAATGTATTTTAGGTATTTGAATGCTCAAAGTCAAATTGAGATCTGGTTAGATATTTCACAAGACACTCGATTATAAACACTCTATATTTAAGTTATTATGATTGATTGATATCCCAAAATTTTCAAATATTTTAAGTCTGATCTTGGCTATTTCGACTTAAAATCGATTTTGATATCAAGATTTTAACTAAGTAGAGTAGAGACATATCAAAACTATTTAATCATAATTAGTTTAAAATAATATAGTAGTTAATTCTTAAATAAATCAATAACGTTAATTTAAATTAAATTAAGCATAAATTCAGTTTAAGAATATTCTCGTTAATAATTATATAATAAATTATAACATTAATTTAAATTAAAATTTTTTATTTAAATAAATTAGAACAGAAATAATAATTACTTTTTTTGGAAAGTTAAATTATAATTTCTAGTTGCGACCATCTCTCTTTAGGTTTCTCGTCTAAGCCGTTTGGTACGATTTAGCTTTAATAATCCTGCTTCAATTCCGCTACCAAACAGCCCTAAGTCCGATCTCGCCGGACCTTGCTAACTCCTGTTCCTCTTCCCCCGGTTGTCGCATATGAGGGGAAATCCAGAGCTAGGGTTTGGCCACACGTCGGCCACAATGATCGTTGTGAACACCCCGAGCCAGGAGCTAGCCCTCACCAACAACGCCTACTGCTCTGTCGGCGATCTCCGAAAGTTTGCAATCCATGGATCCAGCTCGACTCTGGTTCTCGTCGGAGATTCTATTGTTCTTTCCCTCATATATCCTTTACTCGTCCTTTTATACATTTAGATCCTTCATTAGATCGCTTTTCTTATTCTCTAATTTATTTTGACACTGCTTAATTTGTTTAATGCTCATTTTACATTTATTTGAATTGATCTTAATAAGTTTTACTATAACAACGCTAATTACATTACGCTCTTTGTAACGCTGACACAAAAGTCTCGATCAAATATCTGTTATCTGAGATTTTTTTTAAATTTTCCTCTTGTTATCATTTAGATATTTTTCCTTAGCACTTCCTTTGTCTTCGCTTTTCTTGTTAACATTATGAAGTCTCGTGTTTTTTCCCAACCGGTTTTCTCTAGCTTTTACGCTTGAGCTGGACTATGTTAAAGCAAAAGCCAATAGAAATGATGAGGTGCTGAATGAATAGCCTAAGATTTTTTTTTGTTTTATATCGAGAATGCATGAACCACATAAATGCCAATGAATAGCTTGAGTTTCTTGTATTTCGATGGCTGATTGAATAAATTTTGTTGTTTGATGTTGGCTATGATGTTTCTATTTGCAGCTAGATGCTGTAGATCTTGGAAAACATCTTCGTAAGAAGTTTAATAATCAGGTTAGGCAATCCCATTCCTTTATCTCTTTTGTTCATGTTATTCTTTTCTAAACTCCAGAATTAATGATACAAGTTGGTGAAATTTAATAGAGGTAGACTTTGATAATAGATTAAATATTGCGCATTGCAGCGAGTTAAGTGTGTTAAATTATATATATATATATATATAGTCTTTTGAATCTTGTGTACTTTTATTTTATCAAAATCATTTTGTCCAAATTACGATGAACTCCCTCTCTTATCGAACCTGGATAGATATAAGCATACATAAGGAGTAAAAGTGCTTTTTTTTGTTTCCTGTACTTTATGAATCTATCCCATGATAATAATGCAATACAAGGCACATTATTTATACTTCCTTGTCATTTATGTTTACTTAAAATTTGGTCTAAAAGTTTTAAAATTAAATTGTTGGTCCTCTATGTAAAAACCTTTGTTATAGTCCGAAAATCTCTAATTTGTCGACGTCCCACTTGAAATGATGAAGTTTTTTCTTGGCTAATTTTTTGGTTCATCTCCAACTCTCCTTTATCTATCATTATCCATGTCTTGTAATTCTTGGATCAAACAATGACTTGAGGGCAACTGACAACAACCATACTTCTCTTTCTTCTCTTCTACTCTCTCTAGAAACATTTGGCATGAATATATATATATATATATATATATATATATATATATATATATATATATTCATGACCTTCTCCTCTTTTTGGAGAATCTTCATTTTCTGCCCAATTGTATTTTGATGCTATTTTCTTTAGATGCAAGATCAACTTTATATTCTCTAAACTAGTGGCATGCATTAAGTGTTTTTATTGTCAAGGAGATACATCAAAATTTTTTACAATGGATAGCTCTGATTGTAGAAGATAATTGCAATTTTATAGCTTAAAAACATCCAAATTGCTTGTAATTATGCATAGTTTTTGATGATATTTATGGTTTGTTTGATGGTTTTGATAGATAAAAGCATAGGAAAGATAAATTTTGAAGTGTTTTTTTTTATTTGCCATATGATCATTCTTGTTTTTTTTTCACATATTGCATGAATGATTAAGATATTATGAAAATTGATATAATTTGATCCATAAGTAATTTTCATGTCTCCTTGCACACTTGCATGTATGTGTATAGACATGTTTATCAATCTTTGTTTGGACTTCCTACCTCAACACATCCCAGGTTTGGGAGAGGGAAGGTAATGAATGCATCTCTATTAAAACGTGAGGCGCTAGCTAGGTGATGTAGTTGCCCAACCAAGAAGGCTAAAATTAAACTTCTATATTCCATTCTTTCAAATTCTTACCACTCTAGGAATTTGAATGGTGACATATGAAGTTAATAGCTATGATTTAATGAAGGCAACATAATGAATTTATTTAGTATTTTAATTAAGGAATATTTTGAAATGTATAAGATGATAATCTTTCCATTAAACATTTTAGACTAAATGATGAACTTAAAACTTTCATTTCATCCATGTTTTAAATGTTGCTAAATAGGCAATCTTAATTAGATATAATTAAGTTAATTTATTTTGTAACATGTATAGTTTTGGAATGATTTATAATTCACAAGTGTTGTTAAAGGTGAGTTTAGCATTCATATAGGCCCATTGTTGAAACAAGGTAAGGCCATACTACCTCTCACACCTATGCATGTGCCACTAATAAAGTATGTCTAAGGGAGTGCCATGGCTTAGGACATTGGGTGATTAGGTGAGTTGCCTTGATGGAATAGATAGTGCTGATACTTCATTCTCATATGGCTTTTCTTTATGAGAACTCAATATGAGTTGATGGAAAAGAAGCATCAAGAATTTGACAAACAATTACACACATTAGAAATCAAGTTAGTCCAAAGAAAAAATATAGAGCATCGAGTTATATATTAGTAAATTTTTGTGATTAACATGAGTGTGAGGATATAAACTAAGAGGTGGTATTAATGATAGAAATGAGAGTACAAGATGGAAAAATAGAGAATATTTGGTTAGTCCTGCTATACATGCTAGATAGTCTATCTACCAAGAATTTTAACTTATAATATAAAGAAATTTCTAAATTCATAATTTTTTTCATTAATGTCATGATTAGTACTTCACACTCTTAAAAATTATTCAACATTACTAAAAACTAATGGTGATATAACTATTTATTCTTTAATGCCTTTTTTTGTGAGAAAGCACTTACGTTGGCCCCTTCTTAAGGCATTAGGCAATGAAATTACTTTGAAGTACTTAACGTTTTTGAAAATATTGATCTTCACTACTATCTTCATCTTTGTCCATCCATATTGTTTTGTCTATCAATGCATTTGTAGCACTCGACCTCTTTCTTTGTCTTGTTGAGCTCCTTGTTCCCAAGATTTAATATTATAGAATTTGATGCTCTTATGATCACATTTATTATAACAATTTTCTATTCTTACTTTGTTTCTTCAACCTTTAATCTTTTCACATCATCCCATATCAATTTATCATCATAAAATTATATTTGTTTCAACATGGTATCTCAAATCAAGGTTAATTGTTAGCCTCTAAGCTTTGTGTCTTTAAGCTATATTTTTGTAGGCACAACTAAGCATGCTTATACACTCATATCGCCTTGTTCAAGCACCAACACACATACACGCTTGCAAATACCCTTTCCTATGTCACTTGCATCTTTCCACCTTCTCACCATTTGATGACCCCCCATATTGAGGATAATACTTCTATTAACTCAATTTATTCTAACAATAAACCTTAGTGATCACCATGAAGTTGGACTAACATCCCATACTGATTTTGATTGTTACCAGGTTATCATTTTAAATTTATGGACAAAATGATAAGTTGATGTAGGACTTAAGAGTCTATATTTAGTTTTCCATACTTTAGGGATACTCCATTATCAAGAATGTAATTATATTTACCTTTTTATTTTTTATAAATATGAGTTTATAGCTTTATTTTCTTACAAATTTGAAGGAATTGTGGAATGCAGGTTATGACAATCGGACAGAGGGTATTATTCGAATTTTTAGGAACCAATTACATCTTCACTGTTAATCAAGCTATGGTAGAGGACCAAGAAAAATCAAATGCTATAGAAAG
Organism: Cymbidium sinense; assembly: GCA_021442155.1. Lineage (NCBI taxonomy): Eukaryota > Viridiplantae > Streptophyta > Magnoliopsida > Asparagales > Orchidaceae > Cymbidium > Cymbidium sinense. Next base: position 98,682,617 of record CM038226.1, on the reverse strand, counting down.
AGGGATAATTACTGATGACACATATATTGTCTTTGAAGTTGTATCAAGCTCAGGCATAAAGGTTGTTTTTTGTGTTCTTATACATTCATATTATTTTTTGTACAATTTCTTATGCTTTTTTACTTGACGATGATTCTTTTTTTTCGAAAAAAAATATTTTAGCTATTTTAAATTTTAAATACTCTGCAAGAAAATGAAAATTAGTTAAAGTCATAGTTAATGTAGTTCCCTTGATGAATGCTCATGCAGATTATTAATCAGCGTGAAGCTGCAAGTAGCAATATTTTCAGGCAGAAAGAGTTTAATCTCCAGAAACTTGGAATAGGTGGACTTAGTGAAGAATTTGTTCAGATTTTTCGAAGGGCATTTGCTTCTCGCGTTTTTCCTCCTCATGTTACAAAAAAGTATGTGATTTAGATGTATAATTTCGGTATTCTCTTATAAATTTTGAATGCCATTTATTCTTTCTAACTGTTCTACATAACAGACTGGGCATCAAATATGTGAAGGGCATGCTGCTTTATGGCCCTCCAGGGACAGGAAAAACACTTATGGCTCGACAGATTGGAAAATTGCTCAATGGAAGGGAAGGTATGTTCTAATTTCTTTAATTGAATAGTTGAATAGTAATTTGAAGTTGAAAATAGGGAGAAGACAAGTCTAAGTTTTTAAAGAAACAAGAGAAATGCTTTGGCATAACAAGAATATTTGTATTATACAGCACTTATGTGGTGAAGTTTCTCCGATTAGTTGCCTTTATGCTAAGAGTCCACTAAATTTTGTTTCTAAAACTTGAATATCATAGATTTTTTTTTCTCTTGATTTGATGTACCAAATTGTCCTTGGAAAATGAATCCTAGTTGATTTGGAAATAAAATTAGGTAATTGAGAGGATTACAAGCTTTGTGACTTATTAAGTGTGACCAAGGAAATGATGTATTACTTTTTATATTTAGATATGTAATCATTATAATATGGTAAAATTGTAGTTTGAACTACGGGGAAGTTCAATTATATAAATCACCTTAGTGTTTTGTGCTTCTTAATTTTTGAAGCTTTCAGTAGAAAATAACTAATGCAACACATGCTTATTGTTCAACATGTTTCTCTTGATTCCTCTTTAATATCTTAGTCGAACAATATTCTTAATCAGCATATGAGTGACCTAAATCTATTTCAATCCCTTTGACACTTTGGTTAGTAAATTAGAGAATATGATCAAAAGTAGGGTGACATTCCCTTTATCTGTTGTAAAGTAAGATCTTTGCTTCGCAAGGAGTTACTTTACCGCACAACAATTAATAGGAGCTTCAACATGTAGTCCCCTAATATACCAAAACATGCTTGTTGCATATTTGCTTAGGGGAAATTTTCGATCTCATTTATTTTTTTGTTATTATTTTGTTTTGTTTATGTACCTCATGGAAATGAGATGGAGGAATGGATTTGGAAAGAGCAAACTTTACTAAATCAAAAGTTTGGAAAATATAGTAATAATTTCTCCCAACTACTGGGATGTATACTCATATTAAAACTAAGATACTACATCAAGCTGTTTTGAGTATTTTAAAAATTGTGTTATTTGTTTAAAAAAATAAAAACACTTAAAAAATACATAAAAATATATTTTTAAAAATAATATAGAAAAATAAAAAGTACAAAATAAAATTGATCTTAAACATACTCTTAACTTTTAGGTTTGTAAATACCTAAAATGGGTAGCTCCTTGAAATGGACCTTTAGATTTGTGACTTTAGTTTGTTTTTTTATTAAATATAAATTATTAGCGGTGTTGATTCAATGAATAAAACTAGTGTTTCGAAAGTTCTATTCTTCTTTGATCTATCAAGGTTCATTTTGTTGTTATAGTTGGATTACTAAAGTGGTATTATGAGATTATTTTTGTCATATAAGTTTGGTTTTATAGTTAGAGAAAGCTAAATCTGTTAATTTTTTTATGGTTTAGTAATATCACTGATTTTCCTTTAAGTGCTTATAGCTTCTACTTATTTTTTATTCTCTATTCACTTGATGCTACTCATTCCTTTTGCTTTGTAGGGAGTACAAAATACAAGTTTTTATTCAGATATATATAATAGTAAATTGTATCTATTTTTGAATGTTTAGATTGTTAATGGACCAAGTATGAGCACGTCGAGAGTCGAGAAAAATGTGAGGGATTTATTTGCTGATGCAGAACAGGACCAAAGGACACGCGGTAAGGAACAAACTTGTTAGTACTATTGATGAATCTAATGCCATTAATGCTTTCTTTTATGTTGTGTATCTTCTCTCTTTTGTTTTTCTTTCAGGTGATCAAAGTGAGTTGCACGTTATCATATTTGATGAAATTGATGCTATTTGTAAGGTATGAACATATTGAAATATTCTTATTATTTTTTTGCCATCTCTCGGCAAATTTATAGAAAAGCATATTTTAAAGTTTTAAAATAACATAAATGAATGACCATGTTTACTCCTTCCCAATTATAGTTGTGTTTTAAAATATAATTCAAATTTCACCACATCCTCATGGCATGTTTTCTTTGGGGTGCTTTTGAATTTTATGATGTTTCTGCTCATTATTTGTGAAGGTTGGCATGAACATTATCATTTTGTCTTGATCTGTTGTTCTATGTTTCCAATTTGATTTTTTTAGGTTGATACCAAGTTGAACTAAGGATATTGATTCTCTTGAAATAGTCGACTTTCAGACTTTAAATTTTTATAATTGCATTGATCGGTTTGTTCTCAGATATCTGTAAATGCAAATAAATTATTTGCCACCTATTTTCTGTTTTTGGTAATTGCTACAAACAAGCATTATAAATGAACTATCCCATTTTCTATTATCCGTCCAAACTTCCAATCTCTCTGACCTTCTCACATGATGAATTCTTTTAGTGTTGTGTAGGGGTGTAATTGAGTCAACTTCATGGCGAAATGACATTTCGTAACGGCTGAAGCTTGAGCATACACAAGCTCGAAAATTTTCGAGCTCGAAAAGGAAGCCTAGTTTGACTCTCGAGTTTATCGAGCACTGCTTTATAATCAACTACAATTATCATATTACATTATCAATTGAATAATCAAGATTTTGAAACCAGCGAGCTTCGAGAGCTTGAGTTTGACTTTCTTTAAATCAGTAGCTCGAGCTTAACAAAGTTTAAACGAGCTTAGATCGATTAAGTCAACTCAACTCGTTTACACCCCTTGTGCTGTGTCACGTATAAGATATGCTTCTATAAATCAATGATTAACATTGGTTGTCCTGATTATACCATTCAAGATCACCGTTTTTTGAACTCTCACTACTAAAGTATTGGCTATTCAATTTTATTATCGAATTTATAATTGCGGCCTTTATTTGTTCTTGTGGTATCTCTTTTTTGTTCTCCTTTGGTTGTATTTAAGCAATTTTCTTTATACAACAGAAAGTTTGAAGTTATATTTATGGGAGATAATGTTACTAAAACTAGACTTAGGTGGTTTGGAATAAGTATAGTTTTAACAAATGGAAAAGGAGTGATGTAAGGTGGTTGTAGGATCTTAAAAGGAAGGCACTCTTGCTTGGTGATGGCTCAAGGATGTGTTGGATGCTTTGGAGAGGTGAGGAGAAGGTTGGGTTTTATTTTTTGGTGGGCTTAGTGGTTGGCTAAGGGGTATCTTGTAGAGGGCGATTATTTGCGGAGTTTTGGGGCTAAGATGAGCTTGGGTTTGACTTGGGTTAAGTGAGGTCAAGATGTGTAAGGTCTTAGTGTTAGTATAGTTATGTGGGCCATGGAGGGAAGAGGGGAATTGCTGGATAGCTTGTAGATGCTCTTAGGTTTTGGATTGTGGGTGAACACTAGGGTTTTTGCAATGGGGTGAGTTTGAGGGCTATGAAGGTTGTGGGGAACTTTTCTTAGGGATGGAGAGCAATTGTGGATGTCAACTAGGCTCAGGGAAGTACTAAGAGGGAAAGGGAAGAGAGTCAAACTATGCATAGTAGATTACTAGTTCATCAAAACTCAAAGAGAGTAGTTTCAACCACCAATCTTGTACTCAAATTGCCCACAAACTACTATTTATTTTATTGCTTGGATGAATCAAAGAGAGTACTTGAGAGGCTTATAAACAAAGAAAACAAAAGACATAGGAAACAAGAGTGAAAAGATCCGAGTGGAAGGAGAGTGATTATGAAATTAATTTTCTCTTTCCTTCTCATGGCACATGCTTGATTGTTTTCATGAAGGGGCTGACCTCATGCTTATTTTTTCTAGAATTATAGTACTTATGATGATGATCTGGTACTTTTATGTATTGCTCTATTGATGATAATCATGTCTTAGTGCTACTTCAATGAGGATTCATAACACCGATCCCAAATGGTTGGTTTAAGGAGGCTTATAATAAGGATGTATAAAATATTACTTTTTTCATGTTTTACACTTTGAAGTTCATATGCACTTCTAGGCTTTTTTAAGTACACTTTACAAATGATTGCCAAAATTTTTAAATTTTGAATTTTTTTTTGAATGTTTGTTTTTATTTTGACAGGCTAGAGGATCAACACGAGATGGTACGGGTGTTCATGATGGTATTGTAAATCAGCTACTCACTAAGGTGATGTTTTCATCAGCTTTATTCAACTAAAATAGTTAGAATTTTATTTTGTTTGAATAGTTTTGTAGGCTAACGATTTGCATTATAGATTGATGGGGTTGAATCCTTAAACAATGTCCTCCTCATTGGAATGACCAATAGGAAAGATTTAATAGATGAAGCATTATTAAGGTATGACATAATCCACATAGTATACTTATTAAGTTTGAAGGCTTTATTAAAGCTTGGATTCACTTTTAGCAACATGCAATGCATTCATCTTCTTAAAATAAGGATTTGATTTTAAAATTCATTATTAAAAGAAAAATATTTCAAAAAATTGTTCATAAATAAAATCATAATTTGAAAATTTTGCATAACTCACCAACATTGACTTCTACAATGTGTGATATTTTAAAAAAAAAAGAAATACTTGTAACGTAAAAACACACAAAGTTCTTATTTTTAAACATTATATATCATTACTTGAACTAACAACATTTTTATGGTTTTCTATCGAAAGATAACAGTTGTAATTGTACCACAATTTATTAAATGTTTGAGTTAAATAAATATGATTAATAACTTGGTATGAATGCAATCAATTCATATCAATACTTCAAGGTGGAAAATGGAGGATAAGAAGCAAAAAATCTTTGTAGCTAAATATTAGTTTACTTAAATTGTAAAATATTTCAAAGAAGATAAAGAAAAAAAACTAAAGAACTAAAAAATAGATGAAAGGTGCAAAATATAAAAAAAATTAATTTTTTTAAACTTTCTTGGATCAAGAAAGTAGTCATCTAATGCATTTATCATCTTAGTCTCTTGTGTTAATCGCTTTAAAGCAATATGTCATGTTCATGTTAATGGATTTGTGCTTTTTTTAGCTTTCTTTAATTTGGCAGATTAAATATTTTGTGGCATCTTTGGAATTTATTGTTTGTAGAAATAGTTGATTTTGATAGATAGAAGCATGCTATTGTTTTAACCTCCAAAATTCATTAGATAAAGTCCTTTTAGAAAGTCATTTAACTTTTATTATTTATGTTCACGAATAGACCTGGTCGATTGGAAGTTCTTGTTGAGATCAATCTTCCTGATGAAAATGGACGTCTCCAGATCCTACAAATACACACAAATACAATGAAAGAAAACTCTTTTCTAGGTAGATAAATCTTCAAGAACTTGGTATGTTTATTTGTGGTTATTTTTGAGTCCTAAAGTAGAATAATAAACTTGTTTACTGTATGTGTTGTTTTAATGTATAATGCTTGTTAAATAGGTTGTGATCAATAGAATAGAATGCCTTAAAATAAGTTTTTTTAAAGGAGTCAAAATTATATTAATACTTCAGCATGTTGATATTTGATTGTTTTTTCTTATAATCATCATGAGGGGTGTGTATTTTTTTGATTGAATTGATTGACAAATTTTTTAGATAAATTAAACTGAATCAAATTACTAATATTAATTAACTGACTAAATAATATCTAAAATAGAACTACAATATATTTCGATTTATTATTTTTATTTTTAGTTTAATCGAATTTTGAAATTTTAATAGAGGGGTTTGCATTCGATCAATTCAGTTGAATTGTTTAATAGATTTATTAAATTAATTAAATCAACCCAAACTATAGTTAAATGAATGAGTAGGTTTTTTGGTATTTTGATTTTTTAAAATCAAATCAATCATCAAAATCCTAATGATCTTTAATTTATAAACAAAAATTAAATCATGATTTCATAATGTGAGCCAAACTCACCATGCATATTAATCAATCTCTTGGCATCAATAGTAACTATAAAATTAATTTTGTCTCACTAATATGTGTGGATATGATCTCAGATTTAGTTCCAAGAATAGAATTTAGCATAACCTCATTGTTAGGTCAATAAGGGGTTCAGTTATTGATGACTTGAGAAGATCATTACACCAAGCTCATTTACATACACCATCACATTTGCAATCCTTATAAACAGCTTGCATGTAGATGAGGATTTTGTATTGGAGTTTACAAATGTAGGAGCTTGAACTTGTGGAATTGATACAATTTTGAATTTTCAGAGTTTGAGAGAGATGAGATGATATAATTTCTTGTTATATTGATATGGTCTTGGGTAGATTGGATTATCTCGCATAAAGTGATGTAAAATAAAAAGCTATGGACTTTATGTTCTTGATATTATAGTTACCTTCTACCTTCAACTTCCAAATTTTGAGATAGCGTGAAGTTCTTCCATTTGATTTTTGTGATTGTCGCTGTCTTCCACCTTTAGCTTATGATTTCCTGGGTATAGCATGTGTGAAATCTCCATATGTAGTTTCTAATTTTTGGAATTGTTATAATCTTTAATTTTCTTTTATTTCCTTTTATTTCTTTAGCCTAAAATACACACAAGTTTGTTATTGAAATCTAATGGATTCCAAATGTGATTATTTAAAGATAGAATCTTAGAGGATTATGTGAAATTTTGTACTAGGGTTATTCTTATATAATAGACCTTTAAGACGTGCAAAAATAATTGAATATTTAGTTTTAAAAGAAAATTTTTTTTTCCCTCAATTCATGATGTGGATTTTTTTGAGCACTTTGTAGCCTATATCTTTCGTGGGATGGTTTCTATCTTTTATTTTTTTTATCTGCTTATTGTTATTGATTGGTGTGTGCACATTGTTGAAGTTTTGTGAAGTGTTTATACATGTCATATTTCTTTTTATAGTGTGAATTATGATATTTGTTAACATTTAATATTTATTAACATTTTTTTCTTCTAAGATTTTAGATTTTAGCAACTAATAGTGTTATCATTTCGAATGAAAGAAGTGTGTTTATTATTCTTACATTACAAATGATTATTTTTTGCATAAGAATTGATAAATGAAATGTGATTTTGTGTGCCCTCATTATGCACATTTGATTTAGGTTGCATTAGTAAACCTTAAACTTTTAAAAGAGAAGCATAAGACCTAAAAAGACTTGGTTAAGATGTATAAAGAATGATCTTAGTATATTTGATTTAAATGAGAATTTGACACATAACACACAATGAGAAATGATTCATGTTTTGACCCTATAGTGGATGGTTGTTGTTGTTGTTGTAGTAAACCTTAAACTTTTAAGCATTTAACATTAAATTAGTATTGGATCTTATGATTTTGTCATCATGTCAAATAAAAGTTAAACATGATAATTGAGTTAATTTAAAAAAAAAATATCAAAGATGCTATTTAGACAAGATTGAGTAAGTCAATGTTCTAAATAAACATAGGTATATCATTAATATGTAGATTGCATTTCATTCAATAGGATTTAAAATCTTTAGATTAATAATACATTTTTAAGATTATCAATTTGTTAATTTAAAAATATTTAGATACTCTAAATCAAAATTAATGGGATGCGTCAATTTTTTTTTGGTTGAAGTTTAAACAAAATTTATATGTGATGATCAATAATATAAACTTAAAGTGTAAATCTATCATTGAATAAGTATATGGGTCTATTATTACAATTTAAACTAAGGGGTGATATGTGTATTAATACTATGATAGGTTTGTGAGTTTTGCTAATTGTGTTCTTACTGTTATCTATTTCATTAAAGGAATTAGGTGAGTTATAAATGGATTAAGCTACAAGCCAATATAATAAGTGAGTTTTATATCGATTTTTGGGAAGTAGAATGCTAACAAATGAAAATTTTAGGAAGTTCTGGTAATGTTTCATGTTCAATCCCATCTATTTAACTTTATTTGATGAACTTATCCCACAATGACTTGCATCTTTCCATCTCATGAACTTTTTTGTTATTATTTTTCCATCTTGTGAATTACGTCCATCATCTTATCCAATAAATTCACTTCTTTCATTAAGAGTTGTTTCTTATGTAAGGATTTCATTCATTATTGGTGATGAATATCACATGTTTTATTATTTAATGATATAATATACTTTTTGTGATAATTTATGGATTATCTTGCATGAAAAATATCAAATGCTTAATTCATTTGAGTCTTTTTTTTTCAAGTTGGGCATACTTATGCAAATTAGAAGCTATGGGCTTTGAATTCCTCAAGTTGTAATTAATTTTTTTTTGTTTTCTTCTAATTTGTAGCATAAGGACTAATCTCGTTTGTCGCTTTTGATTTTGGGATTGTAGCTACCTTTCACCCATATTTTTTTGATTTTAGCAGCCATAGTATGTGAGTGATTTTACATCTATAATTTTTATTTTTTTTTATTTTCTTAGGATTGTAGCAATCAGTGATATACTTATTTGGTTTCTTTGACCCATCATTAGTGTGTATAAATTTTTTTGCATGTTTTAGAGATTTGAGCATGATTTCTAGAAAATTAATTTGTAATCCAAGTGTGATAAATTAGAAGTTTCAGATTTTAATTGGATCTTGGAGTATTATGTTGAAGTTTTTATTGTGGGTGTCTCCTTGGCTATATCTAGGACTCTTGAGGAATGTAAAAGATATTGAACATTAAGTGATCAAATAAAATTTAAATAAGTCTTGTGTTTGTATTATTGGATGTGGTTTCCTTGAGTGATTTGCTTGACGTCTATTTTTTATGGTGATTCTTCTTATATATGTGTGAATTTTGGATCTTTCATTTGATGATTTCTATCTTTGTTTTCTTTATCTACTTGTTTAATGATTGGTTTGTATATGATTGAAGTTTTATCTAGTGTGATATATGCTGATTTATTTTTGCAATGTGAATCATGATTATTATTGAAAATTTATTTTTGTTCACTATTTTTTCTTATTAGATATGCATATTGTGATGACTATTACAATATTGTTATGAATGAAACAGTGCAATTGTTATTTTTTACATTAAAGACAACTAGGTTTTTAAACTTTTCGTTGTGCATATCGTTCATGGTTTTGCATTAGCAAGCCCTAGATCTTTCAATGTTACCATTATGAAGAAGTTTTAGTACTCTAGAAATGAAGTTTCTTTTACCTCAAGACAGCATGACAAAAAAAACAGTAAATGTCTCTCCATCCCTCTGTGGTGGCTTGCATAAAATCTTTGTTTTTTATTAGTTTCTTTAGGATCATTGGAATTGATTAATCTGAATTATTTTTTCGGTGCAATTTTTTTGCCAGAAGGTTTTGGTATGATTGAAGAAAAGTAAGGTTTAATATATTTTTTATTCTCTTTTAATCCTGAATACCCAGCTGCAAGGACAAAGAATTTTAGTGGGGCTGAGCTAGAAGGTGTTGTCAAAAGTGCTGTTTCATTTGCCTTGAATCGGCAAATAAGCATGGATGATCTCACCAAGCCATTGGATGAAGAAAACATAAAGGTTACCATGAATGACTTTTTGAGTGCTCTTCAAGAAATTATCCCTGCATTTGGTGCTTCCGCAGATGATCTCCAACGGTGCAGGTGGTACACATTCTCTGATATTTTTACATGTTCAGATCGGGAAAATATATCATTGTCAATGAACTGTTATTTTGTTCATGATAATTTTTGTTCTATATCAAACTCATCTTTTGTTTTATGTTAGAATATATGCCTCTCTATGATAATTATTTTTCATTTATTTATGGCTTTAAGTATCTCTATTTTTCTATGTGGTGCAAGCCTTTACTTTACACAAAGTTGAAAAATTCTAAAAATGTCGATTATGGTTTATTAAGATAAATTTTTTGAAAGGGGTATGGTTTTTTTACGACACATGAAAGTCCTTCCATTTGCAATAATCACGCGAATCTGATGGTAAGATATTGATTTTATTTTTTTAATGGTGAGATTTAATCTATGAATCGAAACATATTACAGGGTTAATGGAATGGTTGACTGTGGTGAAACACATAAGCATATCTATGAAAGAACCATGCTACTTGTAGAAGAAGTTAAAATGAGTAGGGTTGATCCCCTTGTTAGTTGTCTTCTGGGAGGTCCTGGGGGAAGGTATAAGCATTCTAATTCAGGTGACTATTGTCTGTTAAAATTTTTTCTAAAGCATTATGCCTTGGCAGTGGTAAGACGGCAATGGCGGCAACCATTGGCATTGATAGTGATTTTCCTTATGCCAAAATTGTAAGTTCATTCATTCTACTGTATAACACCTTGGAGTTTTCTGGATTAAGAATCAACTGTTTTTACCGCAGGTCTCAGCAGAGTCAATGATTGGTCTAAGTGAGAGCAGTAAATGTGCAAAAATTGCCAAGGTTTGTTTATTCTTATCAATTCTAGATTTCATTTGATGAATTTGTACCCTCTTAATTCAGAATCCGGCAAAAACTTATTACTTCTGAATCTTGCTATGATTTTTTTAATAGCAAGTTCCAAACAGTTGTCTTCTATTATTTTGAATCTATTTTGTTCAAAATTTATTCTTTTATTTCATTCTACGCTGTTCATAGTCAATTCTTTTCAGTTGAAGAACTTGTGTTTTCCTTGTATTAGGTTTTTGAGGATGCTTATAGGTCTCAATTGAGCATCATTATTCTTGATGACATTGAAAGGTAGTTCTTCAATTCTGCAATTTTATTCACTAACTTCTATGGTTTCTACTTATTTTAGGTTCATTATGCTTTAAATTTTTTAATGCTCGCTTTTATTATGGAATGTTTTACCCCCGTATAATCAATATACATGAGATAGATCTTTCTAATACTGCTTCAAGAGTATGTTCTATAATAGCAACATATGCTTTGTAGAACTTACTGTGTTAGGATTGTTCCATTCATATTCATCAGAGCACGTGTACGTGTCTCTTAACATTAGCAGTTAAATCTTTTCCTTATAATGCCCTTTAATTGCATTATCAACTGTTATATTACTTTGGGTTAACTAAAACCCTGTTTCGTTTATTTTTTTTAATAAGATTTCTTGGTTTTATATCTATTTGTAGTTGCTAAATCATTTAATTTACATTACAGGTTGTTGGAGTATGTACCCATTGGTCCACGCTTCTCAAATTTGATTGCACAAACATTGCTGGTCCTTCTAAAAAAACTTCCTCCTAAGGTTTGTCGTACTTAAATGCTTTTCTTCTTGTACTAATGTAATTGAGAAATTGCATTTTTGAATTGGTAGGACTTTTTTTTTTAGCAGCAGCTGCAAACAGGCACTATTTTACACTACTCATGCATAATTTTGTTGTTGTACATAGACCTTTGGTGCCTTAAAGTATTTTATATTAAGGAAAAAGGAAATTTTATTTATATAAATTTTTCCAGGGAAAGAATATGCTTGTTATTGGAACTACAAGTGAGGTGGGATTTCTCGAGACTATTGGAATTTCTGATGCCTTTTCTGTTTTTTATCATGTCTCGACATTGTCCAAGGGATGCCAGAAAGGTAATTTTTTTTTTTTAAGTTAGCTGAGTTAATTCAGACTGGCTGCTTCTGCAGTTATTAGCACCACATAATCATTCCTTTACTATTTAAACAGAATTATTGTGGGCAAATTCGTATCTTGAATTTCCCTGGATCCGTATTTATTTTAACTTTATGTTAACCCCATATCAACTTTTTGAGATGATACTTGGAGTGATTATTAAGAGTAATGGTGTTAACTATTTGATTATGAGTTGATTTGATCTTGATTCAGGAGTGACTGAAACTGAAAGCCATTTGATCTAATCATGATGGAAGCCATGCGTAGATACAGATAAAATCTGATCTTGCTTAGTTCTAGGCTTGGCTTGCTTGCAAATTTCAAGTTTAGTCCAATATGAGCCAAAAATAATGATTCATCTTTTATCGATTCTTAATCTTATAAGAAAAATTCTATCTCAACCATTCATACATGGATTGATTCATGTTTTAGATGCATATGTGTACACTAGCCTTTATGCATATATGTAGAAATACAAATATAGCATACATCTATAGTTGTATTTATACTTATACTTGTATATAAGTTTCCATCGACTCTTGAAATTCTATTCTTTGCTCATTGATTTCAATTCAAGATCCATCCAAGAAAAAAATTAATTCAATTTTTAGTTAACCCAAATTAAGGGCACTGAAATTTTAGAAACTCAGATCAAATTCAGGCATTGTCATTTTGATGATGTCCATTCATATTGCTACTATTGAAATGTAGTTCTTATTATGTATAATTAATAATATAATCACATGCGGTCAATGTTTATATTAAGGCTGCTGTTCAGCTATTTTGAGTGGAATTCAGTATGAATTGGATATGGCTTGGTCCTATTAAAAATTATTTATATTTTGGTAGGATTCGAATTGAACTTTCAAATATATGTTCATTCTTAGTTTGCTTATTTTTTTAACGATCGAACTTAGCTTATACTTGACTTGCCTAAATTAGTTGAATAAGTACTTGAATGAGCTAATAAATAATCTTAAAAATAAACAAGTATTTACCTTCTTATGTTAGCAAACAATTGTACAAGTCTAAATGGGCATTTAATTAAAAAAATTGGAATTAACATCTAACCACTTGACACCAATAAAATAAGTATCAAGTAAAAAAAGATAATAATTAAGTCACGTTCAAACTTCCTTCCAATCATACAACATAAATAATTATCAATTCACTAATAATACTTAATTAATTTGAAAAAAATTAAAAGCTTACAAATAAATATAAATATTTTTTGAATAAAAATTATTTCATTAAAACAAGATTACACTACCTTTTAAAAATATTTTCATCATTTAGATCCTATAAAAATAAGAAGATTTACTATAACTAAAAAAATCAACAAAAAAGAGATGCTTCAAAGTACATGTTATTGTGGATTAATTGTGGGTTTTAAAAACTTGTGTCTAGCTCTTATGAGGGAGTTTATAGTTTCTTATCAAAATTTTAAAAGGACAGATTGAATTTAAGATAAGATGTCACTTAGAGATTTTTACTCTCATTTTATGAAAAGTTTATCATATAATTTTAAGTTTTACATAGTGTAAGCCCTTATTTTTTTTTAGGAAAGAGTGTTAGCCCTTATGATTAATTACTCATCTTAATCATGTGAGAGAACTTTTATTTAGGGATTATTATTAGGTGTTAGGTATTTAACATATAGTAGCAATAACTTTGGTTCTAGATTAAGAAATTATCATAAGTCAATATGAAGTTCTCTTTGGAAGGAAATGTATGATTCCTTTGTGCTAGTTAGAGGTAGGTGGGAAAAAAAATAATAGGTTCTGACCACGTATATGAAACAACTAACAAAATCAAACTAATTCAAGATAGATTGAAGGTTATACAAGTCAGTCAAATAAATTATTTTGATGCTAAGCATCAATTAGAAGTTAGTCCTATCAAGGATGTGAAGCATTTTGCTAAGATTGAGAAATTAAGTCTAGGATATGTTGACATTTATGAAATTTTGGAAAGGATTAGGAAAGTGTCTTATAGATTAGTTTTGCTAAAAATATATATATGTTGTATTTAATGTATTTCATATATTTTTATTATGAAAATATTTAGCTGATGAATCCATCAAATTATTCCAAATTACATAAAAGTTTATTATGATTTTACATACATAGAAGAACCAGAAATGATATTAGGTTATGATGTAAAGTAATTAGAGAAATTTTTTTTGTACAAATTTTATAGAAGCAAAGTGCGAAACAAGTTGTTACATTGTAGAAAGAATCAGAGACAATAAAATGTTATCCACAACTTTTAAATTAAGGTATGAATTTTTATTTACAATATTTTAAAATTTTAAAATAAAATATTTTGAAGGAAGATTGTAATAATCAAAATAAAAAAAATGAAACATGAAATAAGTAAATAAGGTTAATAATGGCTTTATATAAGCACAACACTTATTCAGATATGTGTCCCGCATTAAGTCGATTGAGAATCGTCTTATTTCATTATTTAAGTGAGAGTTGGAGAGAGGGATGGACATTCAATCAAATGAGAGATACAGATGAAAGAAGATTTGGGAGGTTGAGCATAGGCGTGCTCGTGGGAGTAGGGTCGAGCACATGAGCAATTTCGCATGCCATGTGCAAGAGGTGAAGCTACCAAGGGAACTTGCCTAACTAAGCTCCTCACTTGCGCTTGTTGAAGTTGAACCAAGCTAAAGTTGGAGCTGTTAGAGCGGGCCGGACTAAGGAGAGGAAGTGAATGGAAAAGATTTTGTGTGTATTAAAAAATAATAATCAAATAAAAATTATAAAATAATAATAATAATAATAATAATAATAATAAAATAATCAAAATATTAATAACAATAATATAAATATTAGTTAATATTAGCAACAACAATAATAATAGTTTTAAAATAGAGAATAATAAAAGCAATAATATAATATCTTAATAATAGAAAAATAATAATAATGATCATGAAAATAATGGTAGTGATAAAGATGAGAATAATGATGGTGAAGATGATAAAAGTATGAGACCATTAAGCTAATTTACATTTGTTTGCAATTATAAGTTTTAATAATGAGAAAATTTCCATTATTAAAAAAGGATAACTAAACCTTATTAAAATTGGGTATTTATATTTTCTAAATTATGGTAATTATTTTCTTTCCTCTAAATCAAAATACATTGATTATTGCATGCTGCTTGTATGACAATGTTAAAATAATATTATAAGTAGTGTTACGTTTTTTGTGTGTATTAAACAAAATTTCTATTTGACATAAATTATTATTGCAAAATGATTTTCTCCTTTTTTTTTTTGCTTATGAAATCTTCATATTAATTTGATGTTTATTTTATGATTGAATGTTTAGATGATCTTCCTATAAATAAACAAATGATACTATTAACACACATGATGAACGAGATGTAAATGATTATATTATAGAATTGTTTGTGCATATTGACTGATGAATTTTACCCACTTATCGTACTGGTTGGGATGCAATGTAGCACAAAATGAAAATAGAAAAAATGTTACTTGCTCTTCTAGTTAGGTTAGAAAAGGTTAACTTCTCGCCAAGCTTCGTTTGTAAAAGATTATGAGTGTATCATTCATGTGCACCTTTGAATGGTGACTCCAGAGATGGGTGTATTATAAAGTAAGAAACATTCTGGTTTGAAAATGACAAAAAGGTAAATAATTCTTGATCCCTCTCTTTATGAATGCATTTTTTTTACTATTTCATGGGTAAGAGGTGATATTGATTTAATGATAAAAATTGATATACTTGAACTACTGTAACTTAGAGATATAATTGTCTACATAATTGTTTAATTCACTCTTTAGTTGATAATTCTTTTCAAAAAATCTCCAATAATGTAAATGGGTGAAGACACAGTATGTGTATAGTGGAAGGCTTGCTTTGGGAGTTAAGTATTGTAACTAGTATTAAAATAATTTAGGCGATGTGTAATAAAATGAAATGTTCACAATTTAAAATAATAGTTTAGATGGCTTTTTAATCAACAGTAATGTGAGAATGTTTTAAATATTTGTTTGACCTTGTGTTCCCATCTTGGCACTCTAAGCTCTGGTTAAGTTGTGACAACGAAGGTTTCTCGTGTATAAAATTTATGGATTTAAGGAACAAATTGGTCTGTCAACTATTTACAGAGAACTAAAATAATTCCGACTAAATAGAAAGACCAATTTAGTCCCTTAAATATTTGAAAATGGACTAATTTGGTTCCATCGTTTAGATTTGGGTGGCAATGAGTACACATGTAATAAGAAGATAGGGTAATATTGGAATTACAAAATAAGTGATATTACAATGAGATTAATATAATAAAAAATACTTAAATTTTATGTAGAAAATTATTTGCTAAAAAATCTATATTATATTAATCCAATCTCTTTGAATATGTTTGTACTTATTACACAAGAAAAAAAATTAATTAAAAAAAGAGATGTTTCATAAATTTAGAAAAAAATAAAATTCCAAAAATTTCTTTGTTTTTAATACCCAAAACCGTTAGTTTGAATAGTATGAACAAATTAATCCCTTTACAAATAGTGGAAGGACTAAATTGGTTCCTTGATTTAGTCTATGATTATTTTGGTCCTCCATAAATAGTTGCGGGATCAATTTGGTCATCAACTCAATTTTTTATTCCCAATAAATTATGTAATCTAATAATTTTTTGTGATTTTCTATATCAGATTTTCTATTTACAATCAACCAAATGTGCTAAATTGTGTTCATCCTCTCTTGCAAGCACAATGTATGATGCATTCTTGATATTTTGTAGTAAAGACACGATCTGCATAATTCCCCTTAATGATGCTTCAACATGTGTTAAAGTAGAGGTTGGTGGCTTTGAAAATCAACTAAATTCGTTGTGGAAACAAACAACAACAACAACAACAACAAGCCTTTATCCTACTATGTGGGGTCAGCTACATGAATCCTTCTTTTCTATTGTGTCCTAATATGTGTCAAATTCTCATTTAATTCAAGTATATTAAAGTTATTTTTTTATACATCTTAATCAAGTCTTTTTAGGTCTACCTCCTCTATCTTTCTTAGCATAGGATAAATCTAATACATTTATTCTCCTAACTCATCAACAATTGACGCTTTTATGGCCAAACTATCATGACTCTCTCTAATCTTATCTGCCATTGGAGCTACTTCAACTTTTTTCTAAACATACTCATTTCGCCTTTTATCTCTAATAAGACTAAAGCCACTCATCTACTTGAGTATCCTCATATCTGCAACACTTAACTTAGTC
Organism: Cymbidium sinense; assembly: GCA_021442155.1. Lineage (NCBI taxonomy): Eukaryota > Viridiplantae > Streptophyta > Magnoliopsida > Asparagales > Orchidaceae > Cymbidium > Cymbidium sinense. The sequence goes on along the minus strand of CM038226.1, from coordinate 98,665,388 downwards.
TTATGCTTCTCTTTTATTGGCCAACATTCTGCATCATAAATTATTGCCGGTCTTATCATCATCTTATAAAATTTTCTCTTAAGTTTAAGGGGTACTTTTCTAAATGAAGTATTTATTGCTCTATGTAGTTTAATTCTAAAGCTTTATTATATTGCAATATATATTTAAAGTCATGATACTATCAAAGCCACTACTTTTATTTTTTTTGGATTAGATTGCCCTGTGTATGGCCCTCCTATGCACACACATGTTACTTATAAAGGTGCACATATACGGGTACTTGAATGGAAGCATGTGTCCTTGGATTATCTAATAGGGTTTTGTCCTTGAATTTCATCCACTTTCACAAAGCTTTGGGATTCCATAATCAACTCAACATCGTTGTTCTTAATCATAGTTGAAAAAAAAAACTAATGTACTTCCTTGAGCAACATATGCTCTGGGCTAGAGTCTGTCTTGCTCAATTTTTCATAATGTAAGCACAAAATACATAGCCTTTAAGGACATGCAGGTATTCTTCTAGTGCTGTTGATATGGTTGAGAAAGGAGTGAGCTGCGTGGCTTGTAAAGTGAATTTTAACATGGACATGAATGTAGATTGGATTGAAATATTGCTACTAAAAAATGGTTTTGAATATAAGTGATTATGGATATAAAATGTGTACAAGACTATGTTAATTTGGTTGAGATTATATGTTTTGTTTTGGGATTATATGCTAATTAAATTAGGATACAATATTAACTATGATGAAACTATGTATTGAAAGCATACTTTATAAAAGCATTATGTCAATAGTAAAATTATAGGTTAAATTGACATTGATATATTATGACAACCAGTTCGATTTAATGTTTGGATAGAACATTGGACATAAACAAATTGCTTTACATTAATCTTGCATTCATCTCTATGGCTTCTACTTTTTTAGTGGCAAGGTAATTATGTTAGAATTTGAATCATTTGGTCTCAAATGCTTGACAATCACCCTTTTTTTTATTGGATGCATCCATTGAGTCTAGATATGGGGAATCTAGATTAGATCATATGTGCTATGATTTTTAGCCGAAAAATTATTTGCCTATCTCATTATGGTTTGACAAAGATACATCTTGGTATAATTATCCCAGCTTGATATTGATTGATCTGCACAATCAGGTTATGATTGAGAAAGATGAGATAGTAGGTAGGGTATTATTTACTATGGCTTGTGAGTAAGTGTCATTTATCTTAAGTTACATATATTTTGTGATTCTTGATTGATGTAAGTTTTCTGTGCAGGTGCTAGAAGGTCTCAATGTCTTTGCAAGAGATGATATTGATGCACTGAAGCATTAGATGGAGTAAGCTTCGTTTCCTGTTCTATTTCTTGTAGAAGGTGTAGACTAGGCACCCCAGGAGATTTTAGAATCATATTAATAGCAAAATCTTTGTCGTATTCCATCTACAATTTTAGCTCTCCTTCAATCTGTTTGAACTCATTACTGGAAGCAATTCTATAATGTGTAATTGTACATAAATAATTAAAGTAATCCTATTTTAGAAGCCTTAAATAAAATTTAGTTGTTCATTTCCTTTGGCTTGTCTTTGAAATACTTGGCTAAGCAATAAGAGAGATAGAGATAGAGAGGGATATGAAAACATATGTTCATTTTTTTCTCCTCCAATCTCTCTCTCTCTCTCTCTCTCTCTCTCCTATTCTATTCTTCTTCATGAATCTTGATGCCTATCTTTTTTGTTTGTTATTTGTTTGTTGTTGTTTGAATAAGCTAAAGATTTATATTGTTGTTCATTGATTGAGTGACTCTTTTGCATTATTTTTCTTTCAGATGCCATTGAAGAAGTTATATTCGGTGGTGAAAATTGCTGCCAATGCAGGAAAGGGAGAAAATTTAGAAGCCATTTATTCTGGCAAACAGAAGATCGATATAAATTACTTCTATGACATATTGAGTGATTATGTGTCTATTCGTCACTGAGTTTTTGTTCATTGCTCAAAAATTGGCTGGTCTAATATCAATGCTTCATCAACTATATGAAAAACAAAGATTACAAAAGGTTTTGATTACTTGAATAGTGTTTCCATATAGATTACGACTGTTTGATTCATCATTCTCATCCACTGGTAATACGTTGATATTTGTATTTAACTCCAGTTAAAAAGTTTTTCTTTAATCCGCATAGTTTGAAAAGCCATTAGTTAGTTGACAGTGATACTAAAGAACCATCAAGTTAAAATGAATGAGAACAGAAGATTTTTCAAGTAATAGCACACTTTAATATAGTTCATGAAATAGATGTGAATGTATTATCTAAGAATAATGAATCACATGAGGAGCACAAGATCCATTCCCATTGAACATACTTCCCACTATAATTCTTTCAGTCATTAGCCAACCTTGTGCCTTTCAGCTTTCATGATGAAAACTCAAACTAATGCCTATCATCTGTCTAGTTACTGGATCGATAATGGCAAATGAATCCTACATAGCAATTATAATGAGATTTTTTTTTCGGTGAAATAAAATGTTCTAAACATCCTAACGCAACATCAAATCTTCCCTAGGAAATTTGAAGAATATTGCAGGCTCCATCATTGGAAGCAGAATTTCTACACACTGGAAGCTCAAATCTGCTTGGAGATATAAATTATTATCTTTGGTAGGCCATTTTAAACTTATAATATCTTATATATTTAAAAGTATTTTTCATATTTATTGAGATTTCTAGTGCTACCTAACTTCTAAATAAAAACATCAATTTTAGTAAGCTTCATAGCATATATTGGGACCAAACTATCTTTCCCAAATCTGAAGGTAGCTTGAGTTTTCTCCTCCATAGACATCATTGATATTGCTAATAAAATAAGAATTATTTGAGAAATCTTATATGAACATAGCCTGTTTTTGAAATGGGGGATGTCTGACTATATATCCGTTTGGAATTGATGCTATATTTAAAGTTTTTAATTTGTGGAATGAATTATTGCTTCTTATGTTTGAAAATGGTTTTCTTTAGCTATTGGTAATGCTAAATATATTTTCCTTTTTAATGATTTATGATGAAATGACTTGCTCTGCTTAAAACATTAAGCTGGATAGAGCTAAACCCTAGCTCGATATTTTGGCTTAGAAGAACTAGAGCTATCTTGAGTAGATTGACCAATTCCCAAAGTAACCACTTAGAAACATTTTATTCAACCTAGGCTAACCCAAACCTAGCTTAAACCAATGTAAATCTCATTTAGTGGTAAATTAGTAGACCCAACTTCATGGTCCAATCTTAAGCTAACTAGTCCAAATTGAGACTAACATATTAGATTAACCTAATTGGATACGCTAAAATTTGGTCAAATATGGCTAAAATATCGAACTTAGGATGGTTCTTTGGGAGAAATCATATCTATATTTAGTTATACAAAATTTGTCTAAGCATCAAATTATTATGCTTAATAGTCTCAAATTTATTTAGATACCTTCAATGTTTATACATATATAATTTTCCGTGTTCTTTATATCTCCACCCAAGATTGTAAAATATATTTGGGTAAATCCTTAAGCATAGGATTGATTTGCAATTATGGTATATTGATTATCATCATTACTGATTATTCATTATATGATGATGATAGATATGCCATAATCATATATTATATGATTGATACAAAAATTCAAATAATATGAAGAATGCCACCATCTATATTATTTTTTATTAAAAAAATTAAATCATCTATATCATATATAAGGTCAAATCTTTTAAAAAAAAAACACTTTTCATAAATTAAAAAAACATTTTTACAAAATTATATATACATATATAATTTTTCAAAATTATAAATAAAAGATATTTTCAAATATAATCCTTTAAATTAATAAATTAAGATGACATGTACTTAGTTTAATTGAAAATTTAAGATTACACTAGATATTATTATTTTTACTTAGGTTATTATAATTATAATTATAATATTATTATAATTATAATTATTTTCTGTGGGTGACAAAATATAATACCTATAGAAATGTGATGAAATTATCTGTCTATATCTATTAATGTGGAAGTTTTGTTATACTAATATATTAGGTCACATGCATTGTTTTGGTGTTTTTGCCATGATGTGAAATTTTTTACATGCATAGTTGAAGAAAAATAAACTAAGTTGAGAGATATATATTAAATAGTTGGCTTAACTTGGGAAGAGTAGAAGGAGAGAAGTGCTATAACTTTGAGATAAGCACCAAAACACTTGAAATAAATTAATAAAAAATCAATCAAAAGAAAAAGAAAAATAAATAAATGATTTAAATAATATAACAAGACAATCACTTCTTTCTCATCAAAGTGTGAGTGTTACTCTCAACTTGTTCAAAAGAAGAGAGTTCAAATTAGTCACCTAGCTTTATTTGAAAAGGAGAGTAGTCTAATTTTGTAAGAGATATATCACTATGTATTCAAAATATAATGCTTTGCATTTATGTTTTACAATATGAAGAATGTTAAAAGTCATGAGAATATCAAATATCATAGAGTGCATGAAAATTTTTAGTGATAAAGATTTACATAATTACATGAAATGAAGTGTCAATTTCTTATTTTCTAAATTAAGGGTATCCATGGTGAAGCTAATTAATGTCCACTCTAAATCATTAAAGAGAAGCTACATCATGGCCACTCCAAATCATCATGGAAAAGCCACTTCAAGATCAAGTCCATATCAATAAGAAGCTACCAACCACACTTCCATCTCTATGACAATTCTAACTCCAATAATTCATTTTATCTATGAGAAGTTTAACACAAGCAAGAGTTCATGATAGTATTTAATTTTCATGCAAAGTTATGATATTTTATCTAGATATTTATATAATGGATACATATGAAATGAAAGATAAATAACATGATGATATGAACATAAAAATGAAAATTAAAAGGACTTCATGAGAATTAAATTAAAATGTAGAAAATTATAAAAATATTCTTATCTTAATAATGTGGAAGAGGTCATTCATTTCATCACTTCTTCAGTTCCTTCTTATTTTAAATTAATCTCTAATTCTTGTGTTGCATCACATGAGTTCTACATTAAAAGCTTTCTTTTGATGACTTTTAAGGAGGTTTAATGTGATAGGTAGAATACTTGACCTTCTTCCTTTAAACCCCTACTAATTAGGTAGTTTTCTTTATCATTTCAATTTGAGAATAGCACCCAGAAAGCATTAGTGAGCATATCCCTAATCATGTGGTTCTGTGATATTACGTCGTATTGTAAAAATAATGGACAAGCTAACTGACTTGCAGGTGATTGTGTTTCCTATCCATCTCTTATTTTCTCCTAAAAATAATGGTATTTATTTTCTTCTTTATAAGTTTAATTAGGACATGCTAACTAAAAAAATGTACAAAAAATTATAGAAGTCTTCCTCATGAGCTCTATACACTAAGTGTAAAATAAAAAATTGCCACAAGTAAGAGAAGATTTGTGAGTTAATTTATAATAAATACCCACCACATAAATAAAATTCTTATATTGATTTACACTTATATTTTTTATTCATCTACATTGATAATAAAATATTCATCTTATTTCTCTCCATTCACAACATCCTTGGTAACATCTCTTCAAGAAACTCAACAAGCTTCGTAATCCTAATACTAGAGTAATATGACATCCAATTATAATATACTATGTTGGAGAATTTTTTTTTTTCTTCAAGCTAATGGTCTCATAATACATCATATACTTTTTTTCAACTCCTCTCTCTTGACAACTTCTCCCATGGATAATAAAAAAATACTTCCTCATCTTCAACTAAGCCATTGAAATAAAATAGTATTTTCAGTATAATACTATTTATAAGCATAAATAAAATCATCGCTCAATCAATTATTGTCTGATTTTTCTATTATAAATTCTTGAATTTTCTCTTTCTAGCACCTTCTCCAAATCTAAGAACTGTAGAGTGTCTTCGAGCTACATTAAAATCTCACTTAAACTTTATTCATCATTGATTTAGGATTAATAATGAAATATGTTTAATTATTTAAGTATTCTAAATCCCAAATCTAGAATGCCATTAAATATTACAACACTTGTTATAAATTTATTAGAATTGCTTTCAAATTATGATCAAATCATCTTTGATGTGTGATCAAATTGTCGTTGCACCATCTTCAAATAATTTATGAACTATAATTGAATCATTTTTGAATTATGATCAAATTATCTTTGAACCATGATTAAATAATCTTCAAGCCTACATTGAAGCATTATCAAATCATAATGAAACATGTTCAAATTATTATTGAGCCATTTTCAATTCATCTTCGAACCTTGTTTTCCAACATGATTTGCATAAAGTTCAATCATTATTTGAAGATGGTTTGATCATGCTTGAATGTCGTTTAATTATAGTTTGAAGATGGTTCAAACATTGTTTGATCATTATTCGAAGATGGTTCGATCGGTTTTGAAAATACTTGGATCATAGTTTGAAGATGATAGATGATTTGCTTTGTTTTGCCTTTATTATCTCTTTTGGAATTAATATATTTAATTTATTTTGTTATATATGTTGATACATACTCTCATTATACTATAGTGGGGCATCATGTCACATACAAAGTTGGGGATGTAATGTACAAAATAATTATAAAATTTCAAGCTTATGACCTCATTATCATGGTTGAGGGATCTCCCTTTACTCAATTCTTCAAATATTCTGAATTTCACTTCTCTAGAGCATTAACACACCAATTAACGAGTTAAATTTTGGATGATGATGAAAATGAGAGTTACTTCATTATATTTAACATTAAATGTACAAATATAATATTTGACATTGTTGTATTTGCTCCAATTAAAGAGTTAAATTTTGGATAATATTCACTGAAAAGGAATTTAATGTGTAAATGAAGTAGTTTATTAGACAACCATTGAAGAAAATTTCTAAAAAATAAGACATTGGAAGAGCATTTTTGGAGCGCACAAAGAAGGCCTATATTTAGAATTTAGTTTAAATATTTTATATGGCATCCTCCTTAAATATGACAAACATTGTACTATTTTATTTCAATGACTTAGTTGAAGATGAGGAAGTATTTTTTGATTATCCATGGGATAAGTTGTCATGAGAGAAGAGTTGAAAAAGTATATGATGCATTATGAGACCATTAGCTTGAAAAAAAAAAAAAAATTCTTCAACATAGTATTTATTTCTTCAACATAGTATACTATAATTGGGTATGTCATATTACTCTAGTATTAGGATTATGAAGCTTGTTGAGTTTCTTGAAGAGATGTTACCAAGGATGTTGTGAATGGAGAGCAATAAGATGAAGATTTTATTATCAATGCAGATGAATAAAAAATATAAGTGTAAATCAATATAAGAATTTTATTTATGTGGCAGATCTTTATTATAAATTAAATCACAAATCTTCTCTTACTTGTGGCAATTGTTCATTTTACACTTAGTGTATAGAGCTTATGAGGAAGACTTCTATAATTTTTGTACATATTTTTAATTAGCTTGTCCTAATTAAACTTATAAAGAAGAAAATAAATGCCATTAGTTTTAGGAGAAAATAAGAGATGGAGAGGAAGCACAATCACCTGCAAGTGAGTTTACACATGTTTAAGATTTTTGTAATACATCATAATTTAAGTACATAGAATTGTGTAGGATAATAGGGATTTATGTTTTCACATATAAAATTTTTACCCCTTTTTTATAAGCTCATGTTGGTATTTTGTATATTATATTTTCTTTATAAGTTACATTTGCAATTAATGATAATAATGATAATAAATGAGAGGGGCTTTTATAACCATTTTGGTAATTGGGTATGTTCAATTGTTTAATCTAGAGAGTGTTGATCATCTTGAATGGTAGTCGAATTACTAACTTGAAGAGCTTATATTGATGAAAAAATTGTTGATTAGACAAATTCATATGGGCCTTGACCAAGCCAAGGAATGTTTGATTGAGGCATCGTGTTTGGCATGGTGTATTTTGTGCTTTGCTTTGATTATCATTACTTAGAGATGTTATCTTGAGGTTACTTATTTTGGGATTGAGTTGCACACAATAGCATATAAGGAAGGAGAGGAAGGGTACATTTGAGATTGTGGTGGCAATGTAGTGTGGTGCAAAAATGCATATAAATACTGTTTAGAAATTATATTTTAGTTATGTTTTTGGAGAATCTGTGGTAGGAAAATTGTGTTTTCCAACTTGAATTAGCAGAGTGCATTTCATAGCAGCTCCATCATTGTTATTTTAGGTAGCTGTACCTGCCCTAAATGGACTTGAAGCCACACATGAGCTTATTCGGAGAATGAATTAATTGGCTTATTAATGTACTTATTAAGATCCAACAATATTTCAAAAACATCCTTTAATTCTATTAATAAAGTATAAATAAAGTAAATAATAAATTTTAAATGTTAAATATATAAATCTTTTTTAAATTCGGTATAAGCAAATACCTATAAATTAAAACTCGCACATACATAATTAATCTAGAAAATTACTAACTTGCACTAAACCTAATCCATCTTTTCTATGGTTAATCATAATATCTTTTCATTGCAGGATAAACTAAGAAAGGAAAAATTAATGAAAATTTTTTTATCAAAGTACTAATGATGTAATCTAAATTTTAACTTGGATATTCTAAAATTATTGAAAAATTTACATACATATCACACAATTCTTATGCAATTACATATCAAACATCTAAAATTTGATATTTACAATTATAGCACTTTTTCTATATATGAAAAGATGTATTTCATTTTAAAAATTTTATGATAGTGCTTTTTATGAAAGTTTAGATGTTAGATATATAAATATAAAAATATCATTTATCATGTTTGTAAATGCCTAAACTTATTTTTGTGAAAACTTTCTGAAATTACTCAACAAAGAAGAATGTTGTGTTCCAAGTAATAATAGCCACTAATTCAACCTTTTTCCTAGCCAAATCTCTTGATAATCTCTTTCTTATTCTTTCTAAAACCTTGCCAAGGGAATGTCTAGTTGCAAGTAGGATTTAGTAAATCCTCTAAATGCAAATTTACTAATTTTTGAGATAGTTAGATCTTAAAAAATATTTAGCACGAAATATACTAACTCTAGTTAAATCATTTGAAATAGTTAACAAAATTTTCAAATATAAATTTAATGTTAAATATTAATAAAATAATTATTAAGATTAGTTTAATTGTTAGTATTTGTAATTATATTAATCATTGATTAACTTTTTACTAAATGAATTAATACAACAACAACAACAAGCCTTTAACCCACTATGTGGGGTCTGTTACATGAATCATTCTTCTTCATTGTGTCCTATTATGTGTCAAATTCATATTTAATTCTAATAAACTAAGATCATTTTTTATACATCTTAACCTAGTCTTTTTAGGTCTACCACTACTTAACATAAAGTAAATCTAATATATCTACTCTCTTAACTGGGTTATCGGACAGCTAGCGCTTTATGTGGCCAAACCATCTAAAGCATCTCGCTCTAATCTTATTTTCCACTCGAGCTATTCTAATTTTCTCCAAAACATACTAATTTTGTATTTTATCTCTAAGTGTAAAACAACTCATCCACTTGAGCATCTCATCTCTATAATTAACAAAAAATTATTAAATTAATTAATTATAAATATATATTATAATATTAATTAGTAAATCTTTAATTAATTATTCACTAAAGTAATTGATCAATAATCAATTTTTATTAAATAAAGTAAACATTAATCGATAATTTTGATTTTAATTATTTATCATAAACCAGTTAATTATTAAATATACAATTTATTATTAAATTTATTAAATTATAATTATCATAAACTAAAAATTTTAATTAATCACTAATAATAAATTAAATTAGATAAATCTCATTTAAATTAAATTTAATTAAATAAGATTAATTCAAATAAATTAAATATTAATCAATATTGATTTTAAACTAATTAACTATGAATTAAGAAATCATCAAACTTATTTCAATTATAATTAAACTATTCAATCATAATTAGCTTAAATTAATGTAGTAGTTAATTCTAAAATAAAAAAATTAACATTAATTTAAATTAAATTAAGCATAAATTTAATTTAAGAATATTCTCATTAATAATTATATAATAAATTATAACAGTAATTTAAATTAAAAAAATAATTAAATCGATTAAAACATGTATTATAATAATTACTTTTTTTGGAAAGTTAAATAATTATTACTTAATAAATACTATTTGCAACAATGTCTCTTCAAGTTTCTCTCGTGCCCGAAGCTATTTGGCACAATTTAGCTTAATCCTGCTTCAATTTTGCTACCAAATAGCCCTAAGGGGGTGTTTGGTAATAAATTAGATTTAATTCAAGTAGGATTTAGTAAATCCAATACATTTGGAAATCTTGAACTTTCAAATCCTGCTAAGTGTTTGGTAATAGATTAGTTACATCTTGCTAAATCCATAGGAGTTATTTGATAAATTATTTAAGGATTTAAGTGTGTTAAGATTTTTAAAAACTATTTTTAAAAGAAAGTATGAAAAAAACTCGTTGTCATATTGTAATTAAGTTTAAGATATATTTAAGTTATAATTAACTTAATGATACTCAGCCTATACTAAATCTTGAATTATATAATAGTTAAATTTTATTAAATTTTGAGGAGTTATTTGATAAGATATTTGAGGATTTAAATCTATTAACTCAGATAATAATTTAAATTAATTAAAAGTAATTAACTATTAAATTTATAATAGTTTTATTTATTAAATTATAATTAACTTAGAATAACATATCAATTAATCATTAGTAGTATTAAATTAAATTAGTTAAAATTAACTTGAATTATTTAAAAATAATATTTACTATTATATTAGTTAAAATTAATTAACTATCAAACTATAATTATATTTAATAAATTATAATTAATTTATAATGATAGTAGTACACAATTAAAATTAACAACTGAATATATTAATTAATTAATTATTAGTATTAATATTAACTTAAAGTAATATGTATTAATATTTAAAATCAATTAACTATTAAATTTTAATTATATAACGTCTTTCTCTCCCGCCAATGCGCAACCCCTCCCCCGATCGTAACCTAACTCCTGTTCCTCTTCCCTCGATTGTAGCATGAGGGAAATCGAGTAGGGTTTGGCTTACGTCGACAATGATCGTTGTGAACACCCCGAGCAGAGCTAGCCCTCACCAACAATACTGCTTTCACGTGATCTCGGAAGTTTGCAATCCATGGATCTAGCTCGACTCTGGTTCTCATTGGAGATTCTATTGTTCTTTCCCTCTTATATCCTTTACACGTCATTTTATACATTTATATCCTTGAATTCTAGGTCATTTTCCTTACATATTACCGGAATTTGTTCGATTACTAGTTTAATTTGTTTAATGTTTATTTTGTATTTATTTGAATTGATTCTTAATAAGTTCGGACTAGCCATAATAACATTACCGATGGCCGAATTGCTCTGAATGCTGTGCAACGTCGGCACACAAAAGTCTCCGCTGGTGATCAAATATCTGTTATCTCGTGGGCTTAATTTTCAAATTAGGCTTAATTAAAATTGTAATTAACTAATTAGATTTTTTTTAAATAAAAAAATTTTAAATAGGCCCATAACGGCAGCAGACTCTTGGCTGATTAATTTACGGTCAGCCGTCACGAGGGCAACCTGGTATTTTTTTTTAAAATTAACCAAACAACAACTATTTTTTGGCCATATCAGGCTCATATGGTGTCATATTCAGCGTGTTTGGCATCGTTGGAAAGGTAATGAAAAATTATACAACTTTCATATTGACAACTTTTGATGAATCTCACCCGAGTAGCCGCAGTTTTTGCTAATGTATGAATTTTGAAGTTGAAAAAAATAAAGATATTGCGACAACCCCCATTTTTTGGTCATATTATGCTCATCCGCTGTTGGATTTCAGCGTGCTTAGTATCGTTGGAAAGATAATAAAAAATTCTACAACTTTCCTGTTGACAACTTTTGATGAATCTCTCCTGGCTAGCCGCAGTTTTTACGAATGTATGAATTTTGAAGTTGCAAAAAATAAAGATATTGCAGTAGCCCCCATTTTTTGGCCATATCAGGCTCACCTGGGTGAGATTCATCAAAAGTTGTCAACATGAAAGTTATAGAATTTTTCATCACCTTTCTAATGATACCAAGCACATTGAAATCCAACGATGAGCCTGATATGGCCAAAAAATAACTGCTATTTGATTAAATTTTTTTTAAAAAAAATTTAAAGCCATTCGATCGGCGGATGATTGGCGCCAGGCGATCATGGTAGATCCCCGATTTGGTGGTATTTTAATTTTTTTTAAAAAGCCTAATTAGCTAATTATAGATTTAATTAAACTTAATTTGAAAATTAAGCTTATCTCGTGAGACTTTTTTTTTTTTAATTTTCCTCCTGCTATCATTTGGATATTTTTCTTTAGCACTGCCTTTGTCTTTGTTTTCTTGTTAACATTATGAAGTCTCGTGCAGGTTTTTTCCTCCGGCCGATTTTTCTCTAGCTTTGCTTACGCTTGAACTGGACTATGTTAAAGCAAAAGCCAATAGAAATGATGAGGTCGTCCAGTGAATGAATAGCCTAAGATTTTCTTGTTTTATATCGAGAATGCATGAACCATATTTGTTGTTTGATGTTGGCTATCATGTTTCTATTTGTAGCTAGATGCTGTAGATCTTGCACAACATCTTCATAAGAAGTTTAATAATCAGGTTAGGCAATCCCATTCCTTTAATTTTTTTTTTCATATTATTCTTTTCTAAACTCCAGAATTAATGATACAAGTTGGTGAAATTTAATAGAGGTAGACTTTGATAATAGAGTAAATATTGCACATTGCCGTGAGTTAAGAGTTGTTAAATTATATATATATATATATATACATTTGTCTTTTGAATCTTGTGAGCTTTTATTTTATCAAAATCAATTTTCCCAAATTATGATGAACTCCCCTTGCCTCCTCTTATCTGATCCTGGATAGATATAAACATACATAAAGAGTAAAAGTGTTGTTTTTTTTTTCCTGTACTTTATGAATTCCTCCCATGATAATAATGCAACATAAGGCACAATATTTATACTTCCTTGTCATTTATGTTTATTTAAATTTTGGTCTAAAAGTTTTAAATTTAAATTGTTGGTCCTCTATGTAAAAACCTTTCTTATAGTCCAAAAATCTCTAATTTGTTGTCGTCCCACTTGAAATGATGAAATTTTTTCTTAGCTAATTTTTTGGTTCTTCTCCATCTCTCCTTTATCTATCATTATCCATGTCTTATAATTCTTGGATCAAACAATGACTCGAAGGCAGCTGACAACAACCATATTTCTCTTTCTTCTCTCCCACTCTCTCTGGAAATATTTGGCAGACATGAGGCTTCTCCTCTTCTTAGAGAATCATCATTTTCTGCCCAATTGTATTTTGATGCTATTTTCTTTAGATGCAAAATCAAACTTTATATTGCCTAAACTTGTGGCATGCATTAAGTTTTTTTATTGTCAAGGAGATACATCAAAATTCTTACAATGGATAGCTCTGATTGTAGAAGATAATTGCAATTTTATAGCTTAAAAACATCCAAATTGCTTGTAATTATGCATAGTTTTTGATGATATTTATGGTTTGTTTGATGGTTTTGATAGGTATAGGAAAGATAAATTTTGAAGTGGTTTTTTATTTGCCATATGATCATCCTTATTTTTTTCACATGCTGCATGAATGATTAAGATATTATGAAAATTGATATAATTTGATCCACAAGTAATTTGCATGTCTCCTTGCACACTTGCATGTATATGTATAGACATGTTTATCAATCTTTGTTTGGACTTCCTACCTCAACACAACCCAAGTTTGGAGAGGGAAGGTAATGAATGCATCTCTATTAAAATGTGAGGCGCTTGCTAGGTGATGTAGTTTCCCAACCCCAAGAGGCTAAAATTAAACTTCTATTTTCCATTCTTTCAAATTCTTACCACTCTAGAAATATGATTGGTGACATATGAAAATTAATAGCTATGATTTAATGAAGGCAACATAATGAATTTATTTAGTATTTTTAATTAAGGAATATTTTGAAATGTATAAAATGATAATCTTTCCATTAAAAATTTTGGATTAAATGATGAACTTAACACTTTCATTTCATCCATGTTTTAAATGTTGCTAAATAGGCAATCTTAATTAGATATAATTAAGTTAATTTTTTTTGTAACATGTATAGTTTTGGAATGATTAATAATTCACAAGTGTTGTTAAAGGTGAGTTTAGCATTCATATAGGCCCATTGTTGAAACAAGGTAAGGCCATACTACCTCTCACACCTATGCATGTCCCACTAATAAAGTATGTCTAAGGGAGTGCCATGCCTCAGGGCATTGGGTGATTAGGTGAGTTGCCTTGATGGAATAGATAATATTGATACTTCATTCTCATATGATGAGTTTGCTTTTCATTATGAGAACTCAATATGAAAAAAAAAAAGCATTAAGAATTTGACAAATAATGACACATTAGAAACCAAGTTAGTCCAAAGAAAAAATATAGAGCATCAAGTTATATATTAGTAAATTTTTGTGATTAACATGAGGGTGAGGATTTAAACTAAGAGATGGTATTAATGATATAATTGAGAGTAAAAGATGGACTAGATAGAGAAGATTTGGTTAGTCCCAAGCTATACATGTTAGATAGTCTATGTACCAAGAATTTTTAACTTATAATATAAAGAAATTTCTAAATTCATAATTTTTTTCATTAATGTCATGATTAGTACTTCACACTCTTAAAAATTATTCATCATTACTAAAAATTAATAGTGATATAACTACTTATTCTTTAATTCCTTTTTTTGTGAGAAAGCACTTACGTTGGCCCCTAGCACCTAAGACATTCGACAATGAAATTACTTTGAAGTACTTAACATTTTTGAAAATATTGATCTTCACTACTATCTTTCATCTTTGTCCATCCATATTGTTTTGTTTATCAATGCATTTGTAGCACTTAGCTTCTTCCTTTGTCTTGTTGAGCTCCTTGTTCCCAAGATTTAATATTATAGAATTTGATGCTCTTATGACCACATTTATTATAACAAATTTGTATTCTTACTCTGTTTCTTCAACCTGTAATCTTTTCACATCATCCCATATCAATTTATCATCATCGGTAAAATTGCATTTATTTTAGCATGGTATCTCTCAAATCAAGGTTACTTGTTAGCCTCTAAGCTTTGTGTCTTTAGGCAATATTTTTTTTACGCACAACTAAGCATGCTTAGACACTCATATCGCCTTGTTCAAGCACCAACACACATACACATTTCAAATATCCTTCCCTATGTCACTTTGCATCTTTCCACCTCACCATTTGATGACCACCCTATTGAGGCTAATATCTTCTATTAACTCAATTTATTCTAACAGTAAACCTTAGTGATCACCATGAAGTTGGACCTAACATCCCATACAATAATGATTTTGATTGCGTCATCATTTTAAATTTATGGACAAAAGTATAAGTTGATGTAAGACTTAGGAGTCTATATTTAGTTTTCCATACTTTAGGGATACTCCATTATCAAGAATGTAATTATATTTACCTTTTTATTTTTTATAAATATGAGTTTCTAGCTTTTATTTTCTTACAAATTTGAAGCAATTGTGGAATGCAGGTTATGACAATCGGACAGAGGGTATTATTTGAATTTTAGGAACCAATTGCATCTTCACTGTTAATCAAGTTATGGTAGAGGATCAAGAAAAATCAAATGCTATAGAAAGAGGGATAATTACTAATGACATATATATTGTCTTTGAAGTTGTATCAAGCTCAGGGATAAAGGTTATTTTTTGTGTTCTTATGCATTCATATTATTTTTTGTACAATTTCTTATGCTTTTTTACTTGATGATGATTCATTTTTTTGAAATTTTTTTAGCTATTTTAGCTTTTAAATTCTCTACAAGAAAATGAAAATTAGTTAAAGTCATAGTTAATGCAGTTCACTTGATGAATGCTCATGCAGCTTATTAATCAACGTGAAGCTGCAAGTAACAATATTTTCAAGCAGAAAGAGTTTAATCTCCAGAAACTTGGAATAGGTGGAGTTGGTGAAGAATTTGGTCAGATTTTTTGAAGGGCATTTCCTTCTCGCATTTTCCCTCCTCATGTTACAAAAAAGTATGTGAGTTAGATACAATCATTTGAATATATAGTTTTTGTATTATCTTATGAATTTTGAATGCCATTTATTCTAATTGTTCTACATAACAGACTGGGCATCAAATATGTGAAGGGCGTGTTGCTTTATGGCCTTCCAGGGACAAGAAAAACACTTATTGCTCGACAGATTGGAAAATTGCTCAATGGAAGGGAACTGAAGGTATGTTTTAATTTCCTTATAGCTTCTACTTATTTTTGATTCTCTATTCACTTGATGCTACTCATTCCTTTCGCTTTGCAGAGAGTACAAAATACAGGTTTTTACTCAGATATATATAATAGTAAATTGTATCTATTTTTGAATGTTTAGATTGTTAACGGACCTGAAGTATTGAGCAAGTATGTCGGAGAGTCAGAGAAAAATTTGAGGGATTTATTTGCTGATGCAGAACAGGACCAAAGTACACGCAGTAAGGAACAAACTTTTTAGTACTATTGATGAATCTGATACCATTAATGCTTTCTTTTATGTTGTGTATCTTCTCTCTTTTATTTTTCCTTCATGTGATCAAAGTGACTTACATGTTATCATATTTGATGAAATTGATGCTATTTGTAAGGTATGAACATATTGAAATATTCTTATTATTTTTTCACCATCTCCAGGAAAATTTATAGAAAAGCATGTTTTTAAAGTGAGCTGTTGTTCTATTTTCCCAATTTGATTTTTTTAGCTTGATACCAAGCTGAACTAAGGATACTGATTCTCTTGAAATAGTCAACTTTTAGACTTTAAAGTTTTATAATTGCATTGATCACTTTGTTCTCAGATTTCTCCAAATGCAAATAAATTATTTGCCTCCTATTTTCTGTTTTTGGTAATTGCTACAAACAAACAAACATTATAAATGAACTATCCCATTTTCTATTATCTATCCAATCTTCCAATCTCTTTGACCTTCTCACATGATGAATTCTTTTAGTGTTGTGTCACGTATAAGATGTGCTTCTATAAATCAATGATTAGCATTTGTTGTCTGATTATATCATTCAACATCACCATATTTTGAACTCTCACTACTAAAGTATTGGCTATTCAATTTTATTATTGAGTTTATAGTTGTGCGGCCTTCATTTGTTCTTGTGGCATTCTCTTTTTTTGTTCTCATTTTGGTTGTATTTAAGCAATTTTATTTATACCACAAAAAGTTTTAAGTTATATTTACAGGAGAGAAGGTTACTAAAACTAGACTTAGGTGGTTTGGAGTAATTATAGTTTTAACAAATGGAAAAGGAGTGATGTAAGGTGGTTTGTAGGATCTTAAAAGGGAAGGCACTCTCTTCTTTCTTGGTGATGGCTCAAGAATGTGTGTTGGATGCTTTGGATAGGTGAGGAGAAGGTTGGGTTTTATTTTTTGGTGGGCTTAGAGGTTGGCTAAGAGGTGTCTTTTTGACGGCGATTATTTGTAGAGTTTTGGGGCTATGATAAGCTTGGGTTTGACTTGGGTTAAGTGAGGTCAAGATTTGTAGGGTCTTTGTTTTAGTATAGTTATGTGGGGAATTGCTGCATCGCTTGTAGATGCTCTTAGGTTTTGGTTTGTGGGTGAACACTAGGGTTTTAGTAATGGGGTGAGTTTGAGGGCTATGAAGGTTGTGGGGAACTTTTCTTAGGGATGGAGAGCGGTTGTGGATGTCAGCTAGGCTCAGGGAAGTGCTAAGAGGGAAAGGGAAGAGAGACATACTATGCATAGTAGATTACTAGTTCATCAAAACTCAAAGAGAGTAGATTCAACCACCAATCTTGTACTCAAATTGCCCACAAACTACTATTTATTTTATTGCTTGGATGAATCAAAAGAGAGTACTTTAGAGGCTTGCTTATATGCAAAGAAAACAAGCAAACATGGGAAATAAGAGTGAAAAGATTCACCATTTATGGAAGGAGAGTGGTTATGAAATTAATTTTCTCTTCCATCTCATGGCACATGCTTGATTGTTTTCATGAAGGGGCTGACCTCATGCTTATTTTTTCGAGAATTATAATACTGATGATGATGATCTGGTACTTTTATGCATTGCTCTATTGATCATGATCATGTCTTAGTGTTACTTCAATGAGGATTCATAACACCGATCCCAAATGGTTGGTTTAAGGAGGCTTATAATAATGATGTATAAATATTACTTTTTTCATGTTTTTCACTTTGAAGTTCATATGCACTTCTTGGCTTTTTTAAGTACACTTTACAAATGATTGCCAAATTTTTTAAAATTTCAAATTTTTTTGAATGTTTGTTTTTATTTTGATAGGCTAGAGGATCAACACGAGATGATACGGGTGTTCATGATGGTATTGTAAACCAACTACTCACTAAGGTGATGTTTTCTTCAGCTTTATTCAACTAAAATAGTTAGAATTTTATTTTGTTTGAACAGTTTTGTAGGCTGACGGTTTGTATTATAGATTAATGGAGTTGAATCCTTAAACAATGTCCTCCTCATTGGATTGACCAATAGGAAAGATTTAATAGATGAAGCATTATTAAGGTATGACATAATCCACATAGTATACTTATTAAGTTTGAAGGCTTTATTAAAGCTTGGATTCACTTTTAGCAACAAGCAATGCATTCATCTTCTTAAAATAAGGATTTGATTCTCAAAATTCATTATTAAAAGAAAAATATTTTCAAAAAATTGTTCATAAATAAAATCATAATTTGAAAATTGTGCAAAACTCACCAACATTGACTTCTACAATGTGTGATATTAAAAAAAAGAAATACTTGTAACGTAAAAATATACAAAGTCCTTATTTTTAAATATTATATATCATTACTATAACTAACAACTTTTTTATGATTTTCTATCGAAAGATAACAATTGTAATTGTACCACAATTTATTAAATATTTGAGTTAAATAAATATGATTAATAACTTGGTATGAATGTAATCAAATCATATCAATAGTAACACTTCAAGGTGGAAAATGGAGGATAATAAGCAAAAAATATTTGTAGCTAAATATTGGTTTACTTAAATTGTAAAATATTTCTAAGAAGATAAGAAAAAAAAACTAATGAACGAAAAAAGGGACAAAATATAAAAAAAAATTTTATCTAACTTTCTTGGATCAAGAAAGTAGTCATCTAATGCATTTATCACCTCAGTCTCTTGTGTTAATTATTTTAAAGCGATATGTCATGTGCATGTTAACGGATTTATGCTTTTTTTTAGCTTCCTTTAATTTGGAAGATTAAATTTTTTGTGGCATCTTTGGAATTTACCAGCCATTACTATGAAAGCTATTGGACATCAATGGTATCGGAGTGTGCATAAAAGCATCGTAAATACTAAGAGAGGCTGAGAGCTTCCTCAGGTGGGCGAGCACATTGTAATCCACCTTATCCACTTCCTCTTGTAGGCCATTATTTAAGAAGGCATTTTTTGCATCAATTTATTGTATTTTTTTAGCCTATATTACATGGTAATGATAAAAGAACTCAAATAATGTTCATTTTAGAGGTTATTTGTTTGATTGAAAAATAAATGGATTGTAAAAGGAATTCAATGCAAAAAAGAATATTATGTATTTAAGATATGTAAATGCAAGCTGCCGCCTATGTAGATGGAGGCAGTGATGAGGTAGTCGAACCCGACAAATCACAGGGTCGTGGTTGTCGGATGTAGGGTGGCGTATGAGAGGGGAGGTCAGTGGGAACGATTGGTGCAATGGACTGAGGAGTTTGTTTTCATTTGGTTGTTGAGATTATCTCATACACTTGGCTCACACAAACTTATTGGGGATTGAGCTTCACTAGTCACTACTTAGGCTAGGAGATTGTTAGAAATAAATGTAAATGTGTTATTTAATGGGTATTAGATAATTATGACTATTAGATTGTCATGAGGTTATTAGAGGGTCATTAGGTTTTCTTATATGTTATCAATAATCTCCCTTAGGGAGAATTAAGTTATGCAACCAATATGTAGAAGAAATGGAGCTTTGGCTCAGTTCATCTCCCACACCCCATAAACAAAATAATAATAATAATAATAATAATAATGACTCCTATTATTACAATCCCAAAGCTGTCAATATAAGTTAGGACTCCTATTGTTGATTATTCCAATTGATAGATTTCTAGCCATCTCCTAGATATCCCTCACACATTATGCATTGTTCGATTTCATTAGCTTTTTAAGATTTGTCGTTCCAAGCCATAGTGCCAATGACTATTGGCTCCACTCAATGTGGCCACAGACTTACTCCACTTAAAGGGTAATGCTATTGTGAATGGTGGGTAAAATTAGAAATAAATATCAATATGTGATTTAATGAGCATTATGTAATTGGGTCTAACTGATTATTATTATTAGGTTATTAGTAGGCCATTTGATTTTCCTTATATGCTACGAATAATCTTCCTCAGGGAGAATTAGTGCATGCAACAAAAATGTAGAATGTGTGATGGGTGTACAAAGGTTGTTGCATCAGCGACCCGGTTTAGTGTTAAATAAATAATTTAAAGGCTGCTGCATCAGCGCCCGAGTGTAGTGTTAAATAAACAAAGGTTTTCACATTATGGAAGAATGCGAGCAAAGAAGTTAGTCCATGGAACTAATATTAGGTTATGAACTTAGAATATAAGTACTTTTATAGGTAATTAAATTGAATTAATAGATATCATGGTTCATACGATAATAACAATCTTATGTATTCAAGAATTAAATGGGTTTGGGAGAAGGCTATGGATATCGATAGTTTAGGTTTTAGACTTTAGGATTTTAAAGTTGAGTCAAACTAGAAATAATGTTGGTGTGATTATATATAAAAATTTGAATGATAATATTGTAACTATTAATAGAATTGGAGATAGAATTATAGTTTTAAAGATTATTAATATTATAAGTGTTTATATGCTTCTCAAGTAGATTTGAATATAGAATTAAAAGAAAATTTTTGGAATCACTTAGTGCAAATAATACAAAGGATACCTCTTGAAAAAAAGATATTTATTAGAGAAAATTTAAACAGACATCTTGATAGAGTGGTCGAAGATTTTAAAAGCATTCATAGTGGCTAGGAATTTTGAGTGACTAATGAAGAAAGTAAGATTATATTAAATTTTGTTTTAACTTGTGATTTATAGTTGCTAATATTATATTTAAGAAAAAAAATGAATATATTATAACTTATAAGAATGGCTCTAGTAAAATAAGATTAATTATTTTCTAATACGAAAATTAGATTGTTTAGATTGTAAACATTATAAGGTCATTTTAGAAGAAAATTTAAGTACACAACATCGACTACTAGTTTTAGATTTTAAAATAAAAGGTTGGAAGATGAAAATTAAATCAAATCATTATCCTATGATTAGATGTGGGCACTTATTTGTTTGAGAAATCAAAATAAAAAGTTTATTTTAGTAAAAATAGTTGGTGGAGTCCAAATGTGTAAGAAAAGATAAGAAATAAAAATTTTATTATAAAATTTGATTTAGATGAAAAAACTCAGAGAATTAGCAAAGATGTAAAGTGACCCTTAGAGATTCTAAGAAAGTAATATGTGATGAAAACATTTATCTTTTTATGATTTATTATATCAATAGATATGATATTAAAGAAGGTGAAAGATGTATGTATAAGTTAGCAAAGTAAATAGATAATAATAAAGTCTAGTTCAAGTAAGATGCATTAAGGATGAAAATTATAAAGTATTTTTATTAGAAGAAGATATTGATCATAAATAAATGCGATATTTTGATGAATTTTTCAAAAAAGGATGCGTCGATTGATTTTAACAACCTTAATATTTTAAATAAAAATAGAGACTTTTGTTTTCATCATCGTATTAGTAAAATTTGAAGTTGGAGAGGTTTTAAAAAAATAAGTGTGAAAAAATAATATGGTCTGATGATATTCCAATAAAAGTGGAGAAATGCTTAATAGATCAAGAAATTTTTTGGCTTATTAAACTTTTTAATGTTATTTTAAAGATAAAAGATGTCAGATGAGTGGAGAAAGAGTTTATTGGTTTCTATTTTTAAGAATAAAAGTGATGCACAAGAGTGTAAATTATAGAGGAATTAAGTTAATGTGCATACATTAAAATTATAGGAGAGAGTAATTAAGGATAGGTTTCAAGTTGGATGGTTGAAGTGGAGGAATGCATCTCACATATTGTGTGATAGAAAAACACCACTTACTCTTTAAGGAGAAATTTTATAAGATGGTGGGAAGACAGGCAATGATTTATGATATAAAATGTTGGCTAGTAAAATAGAAGTATAAGATTAAGTTATGTGTTGCAAATATGAGGTTGCTCTTGTGGATGAGTGGCTTTACTCTTAAAAGATAAAATGCAAAATGAATATATTGTTAAAAAGGTTGAAGTAGTTCCAGTGGTATATAATATTAGAGAGTGCGTTTTAGATGGTTTGGTCACATAAAGCGTCAGGCATCTGACGACCCAATTAGGAGAGTTGATGTATTAGATTCGCCTTTTATTAGATGGACCTAAAAAGACTTGGTTATAATGTATAAAAAATGATCTTAGTTTATTGAAATTAAATGAGAAATTGACATTTAATAGGACACAACAGAGAAAAAGAATTCATATAGCTGACCTCACTTAATGGGATGAAGGCTTGTTGTTGTTATTATTGTTGAGAAGAATTTAAAAGAAATTGAGAAGATAAATGTTTAATACTAACTACAGTTAAATGAAAAGGTTAACTAATAGTAATTGTGGTAAAATTTTAATAATAGTATGCTATTAACTAATTATAATTGGAAAATAAATATAATCGAATTAAAAGAGAACAAAATAGGATAAAAAAATATTAATATTGAAGTATTTTAAGTGGTCAAAATTTAGATGATAGATTTTATGATGGATATAAAGGATATAGATAGTGAATATATTATATAATACGATAAAATGTGTTAAATCTTCTTAAATTATAATAATTTAATTAAATTGTTGATTATTTTATATTAATTCATTATGTTTGCTAACGTGTATATTATTATTATTTTTGTTATATTATTATAATTTAAAAGTATAAGCATTCACTGACTGGTTGATAGCTTGTCATATTTTTAAATTAACATCTTGTAAAGTTAAACTTTGAAATAAAAATGAACGACAGAAAAGAAAATATATCTCACAAATATGGTCAACATAAAGAAAGGTAAATTTAATTTAATTATTTTGATTTATTTATATTTATATTCATTTGGGACTCTTTTGATTTATTCAATAAGCATTGGTTAGTGAAAGAAATTAAAATTTTAAAACATAATCATAAAGCAATGCTTTTTGAAAAAAATACATGAGAAGTGATTCAAAAACTCAAGAACGTCATTCCTATTAGATGTAATGAACCTTCGCTATTAAGTATATTAATTGAAAGATACAAACCACATCTTGCAATAAAAAATTCACCCAAACGAATAAGATAAACTATTCTAAAACATTTGTTTAAGTTGCCAAACTTAATAAGATTCATGTCCTCTCAATTTTTGAGAATTACTTGAAAGAGAAAAACTCATTTTGGACTAAAAATGTTATTTGAGGTTAATTTAATTGCGAATTATTAATTGAGATTTTATTAGATAGTTTATGAACGAGTAAGACTTTGAAGGAATAAAAAGTAAAAATAAAAAGATTCAGGATCAGTTTGGAGTAATTGTAATTTTTTATAAAGATAATTATAAAATTATTATGAGAAAAATAATATTTTAAAAGTTGTGAGTATTAGAAATATTAATTTTTTTTAAAATTAAATAATAATTTTCTAAACAATCATCACATTTTAATAATTTTAATTTTTAAAAGTATCTATTCATCATAAAATTTTCTTAAATAAAGTAGTTGCTCATATAAACCTTCAAGACTATGGCCCATATTAGACATTTAACTCGAGACAATCCTTAAAGAAATTTATTAAGGTAATCATATGCTTGGTGGTGATCATGTTGATGCGATTGAAAATTGTATTGATCTTGAAATCTCAAATTAGTTAGCTATTTGGGTTGGGTCAAAGTCGCCTTTTAAGATAGTTCTAAATACAAGAGGATGAGGATGAGCAACTCAATGTTATAAAAACAACACACAATTCTTACATATTTATATATCTGGCACTTAAACTTCAATATTTATAAAACAATCATATTAATCTTTATTATTATAAAAAAAATAACACTATTATTAATTTTTAAAAGTAGAATGTATATTTTCATACTTCAGGATTGTGCTATTCATATAAATATTAAAGTTTAGGTGTTAGATATGTAAATGATTAAGAATTGAATGATATGCATGTAAAATTTCCTTTATCTTTTGATCTTATTTGTAAGAAGAATGACTTAAATATGGGATATGGTCTTATAATCTTTTTTTATCCATAAGGTGCTCAGAGATAATATTTAGAGCTCTAATTGAGGTTAGAATATAACGCCTTTGCTTTAGAGAAGCCTAAGGATTTGGAGTAATTTTTTTTTTTTTAAAAGAAATTGGGACTTACACACCAAACAATACTTTAGACTAATTTGGAATTGAAACTTCGAGCTTGGAAAAAATTGAATATTGAAAGCACAGAAACATAACAAGGAATTTGCTTACAGTGCAACTCATTTCATCATAAATCATTAAAATATATTTAGCAATACCAATAGCTAAAGAAAACCGTCTTCAAACATAAGCAGCAGTAATTCATTCCACAAATTTAAAACTTTAAACATAGCTTCTATTCTAAACTAGTATATAGTCATCCATCCCCCATTTAGAAAATTGGCTATGTTCATATAAGATTTTTCAAATAATTTTTATTTTATTAGCAATGTCAATGATGTTTATGGAGAAGATACTCAAGCTACCTTCAGATTTGGGAAAGATAGTTTGGTCCCAATATATGCTATTAAGCTTACAAAAATTGCCGTTATCATACAAAAGTTAGGTAACACTAGAAATCTCAATATATATGAAAGATATTTTTAGATATATAAAATATTATGAGTTCAAAATGGCCTATCAAAGATAATAATTTGTATTTCCAAGCAGATTTGAGCTTCCAGTTTGTAGAAATTCTGCTTCCAATGATGGAGTCTACAATATTCTTCAAATTTCCCAGGGAAGATTTGATGATGTGTTAGAATGTTTAGATCATTTTATTTCACCAAAAAAATAAAAAATAAAAAGAAAAATCTCATTATAATTGCTATGTAGATTTCGTTTGTCATTATTGATCCAATAACTAGATGGATGATAGGCATTGGTTTGAGTTTTCATCATGAAAGATGAAAGGCACAAGCTTGGCTAATGACTGGGAGAATTAGAGGGAAGTATGTTAAGTGGGCATGAGTCTTGTGCTCCTCATGTGATTCATTATTCTTAGATAATACATTCACCTATTTCATTAACTACATTAAATTGTGCTATACTTGAGAAATCTTCTGTTCTCATTCATTTTAACTTGATGATTGTTTAATATCATTGTCAACTAATTAATGGCTTCCAAGCTATGCGGACTAAACAAAACTTTTTAACTGGAGTTAAATACAGAGATCAACATATTACCATTGGATGAGAATTGATGAATCAAACAGTCGTAATCCATCTGGAAACACTATTCAAGTAATCAAAACTTTATGTTATCTTTGTTTTTCGTATATAATTGATGAAGCGTTGATATTAAACCAACCAATTTTGGGAATGAGAAGGATCAAAATTGGAGCAATGAACAAAAACTCAGTGGCCATTAGGCACATAAACACTCAATATGTCAGAAGTAATTTATATCGATCTTCTATTTGCCCGAATAAATGGCTTCTAAATTTCCTCCATTTCTTGCATTGGCAGCCATTTTCACCACTGAATATAGCTTCTTCAATGGAATCTGAAAGAAAATTAAGGCACAAGAGTCACTCAATCAATGAACAATAATGTAAATCTTTAGTTTATTCCAACAACAACAACAAAAAAAAAATGATAGGCATCAAGAATCATGAAGAAGAAGTAGAATAGGAGAGAGAGAGAGATGGGAGGAGAAAAAATGAACAGATGTTTCCATATCCCTCTTATCTCTATCTCTCCTATTGCTTAGCCAAGTGTAATCACCAATTTTTACTTCAAAGACAAGCCAAAGGAAATGAACAACAAAATTTTATCAAAGTCTTCTAAAATAGGATTACTTTAATTGTTTTTGTACAATTACACATTGTAGAATTGCTGCCTGGAATGAGTTCAAACAGATTGAAGAAGAGCTAGAATTGGAGATGGACTGCGACAAAGATTTTTCTATTAATATGATTCTTAAGTCTCCATGGGTGTCTAGTCTACATCTTCTACAAGAAATAGAACAGGAAACAAAGCTTACTCCGTCTAATGCTTCAGTAGCTGCATCAATATCATCTCTTACAAATACATTGAGACCTTCTAGCAACTGCAGAGAAAACTTACATCAATCAAGAATCATAAAATATATGTAACATAAGATAAATGACACTTATTCACTAGCCATAGTAAATAATACCCTACCTACTATCTCATCTTTCTCAACCATAACCTGATTATGCAGATCAATCAATATCAAGCTGGGATAATTATACCAAGATGCATCTTTTTCAAACCATAATGAGATATGCAAATAATTTTTTGGCAAAAAATCATAGCACATATGATCTAATCTAGATTCCTCCATATCTAGACTCAATGGATGCATCCAATAAAAAAAAGGTGATTGTCAAGTATTTGAGACCAAACAATTCAAATTCTAACATAATTACCCTGCCAACAGATAAGTAGAAGCCATAGAGATGAATGCAAAGATGAATGTAAAGCAATCATTCTTTATGCCTAGTGTTCTATCCAAACATTAAATCTAACTAGTTGTCATAATATATCGATGTCAATTTAACCTATGATTTGACTATTGACATAATGCTTTTATAAAGTAAGCTTTCAATACATAGCTTCATCATAGTTAATATTATATCCTAATTTAATTAACATATAATCCCAAAACAAAGTATATCTCAACCAAATTAACATAATCTTGTACTCATTTTATATCCATAGTCACTTATATTCAAAATCATGTTAAAATTCACTTTACAAGCCAAGTAGCTCATTCCTTTCTCAACCATATCAATAACGCTAGAAGAATGCCTACATGTCCATAAAGGCTATGCATTTTGTACTTACATTATGATAGATATAGCAAGACAGACTCCATCTCAGAGCATATGTTACTAAAGGAAGTACATTAGTTATTTACCTTTTCAACCATTGATTAAGAATAATGTTGCTGAGTTGATTATAGAATCCCAGTGCCCTGTGAAAGTGGTTGAAATTCAAGGGCAAAACCCTATTAAATAATCCAAGGATACATGTTTTCCTTCATGTACCGGTATATGTGCACCTTTATAAGTAACGTGTGTGTGCATAGGAGGGCCATACACAGGGCCATGGTCTAATCCATGAAAAAAAAAAGTTGTGGTTTTGTAAGTACCATGGCTTTAAATATATGTTTGCAGTATAACAAAGCTTTAGAATTAAACTACATAGAGCAATAAATACTTCATTTAGAAAAGTACCGCTTAAACTTAAAGGAAAATTTTATAAGATGGTGGTAAGAACTGCAATGATTTATGGTGCAGAATGTTAGCTAATAAAAGAGAAGCATAAGATTAAGTTAAATGTTGCAGAGATGAGGATGCTTAGGTGGATGAGTGGCTTTACTCCTAGAGATAAAATGCGAAATGAGTATGTTTAGAAAAAAATAAGAGTAGCTCAAGTGGTAGATAAGATTAGAGAGAGTCACCTTGGATAGTTTGGCCACATAAAGCGTCGACAGTCCGATAACCTGGTTATGAGAGTAGATGTATTAGATTTGCCTTATGTTAAGAAAGGTTGAGGTAGACCTAAAAAGACTTGGTTAAGATGTATAAAAAAATGACCTTAGTATACTTCAATTAAATGAGAATTTGACACATATTAGGACACAATGGAGAAGAAGGATTCATGTAGCTGACCCCACAGTAGGATAAAGGCTTGTTGTTGTTGTTGTTGTTGTTGTTGTTGTTGTTGTTGTTTGTTTGTTTCCACAATGAATTTAGTTGATTTCCAAAGCCACCAACCTCTACTTTAACACATGTTGAACCAACATTACGGGGAATTATGCAGATCTTGTCTTTACTACAAAATATCAAGAATGCATCTGCAAATTATACTTGCAAGAGAGCTTGAACACAATTTATCACATTTGGTTGATTGTAAATAGAAAATCTGATATAGAAAATGACAAAAAATTATTAGATTTCATAATTTATTGGGAATAAAAATTGAGTTAATTACCAAATTGATCCTGCAACTATTTATGGAGGACCAAAATAATCCTAAACTAAATCTAAGAACTAATTTAGTCCTTCCACTATTTGTAAAAGGACTAATTTGATATAGTATCTAAACTAGCAGTTTAGGGAATTAAAAATAGAGATGTTTTTGGAATTTTTTTTCTAAATTTATGAAACATCTCTTTTTTTTAATTAATTTTTTTCTTTTGTGTAACAAGTACAATCATATTCAAGGAGATTGAATTAATATAATGCAGATTTTTTAGCAAATAAATTTTCTACATAAATTTTAAGTATTTTTTTTATTATATTAATGTCATTGTAATATCACTTATTTTATAATTCTAATATTACCCCACTTTTTTATTACATGCCTACTTATTGCCATCCAAATTTAAACGGTGGGATGAAATTAGTCCATTTTTAAATATTTAAGGGACTAAATTGGTCCTTTTATTTAGTCTGGAATTATTTTAGTCATCCGTAAATAGTTGACGGACCAATTTGTTCCTTAAATCCATAAATTTTATACACGAGAAACCTTTGTTGTCACAACTTAACCCAGGAGCTTAGAGTACCAAGATGGGAACAAAAGATCAAACAAATATTTAAAACATTCTCACATTACTGTTGATTAAAAAAGTCATCTAAACTATTATTGTAAATTGTAAACATTTCATTTTATACACACTACTTAAATTATTTTAATACTAGTTACAATACTTGACTCCCAAAGAAAACATTCCACTATACACATACCATGTTTTTCACCCATTTACATTATTGGAGATTTTTTGAAAAGGAATTATCAACTAAAGAGTGAATTAAACAATTCCGTAGACAATTATAGTAATTCAAGTAAATCAATTTTTATTAGTAAATCAATATCACCTCTTATCCATGAAATAATAAAAAAATGCATTCATAAAGAGTGGGATTAAGAATTATTTACCTTTTTGTCATTTTCAAATCAGAACGTTTCTTACTTTATTATACACCCATCTCTGGAGTCACCATCAAAAGGTGCACATGAATGGTACACTATCTCATAATCTTTTACAAACCAAGCTTGGCAAGAAGTTACCTTTTCTAACCTAACCCGAAGAGCAAGTAACATCTTCTATTTTCATTTGCATGCACGGGTACATTGCATCCTCAATCAATATGATAAATGGGTAAAATTCATCCATCAACATGCGCAAATAATTCTAAACATATTCATTTTCATGTCTTTCATCATGTGTGTTAATAGTATCATTTGTTTATTAATAGGAAGATCATCTAAGATTCAATCATAAAACAAACATCAAATTAATATGAGGATTTTATAAGAGAAAAAAAAAGAGAAAATAATTTTGTAATAATAATTTATGTCAAATAGAAATTTTGTTTAATACACATACAAAAACATAACAATACTTATAATATTATTTTAACATTCTCATACAAGTAACATGCAATAATCAATATATTTGATTTAGAGGAAAGGAAATAATTATCATAATGTACAAAATATAATTACCTATTTTTAATAAGGTTTAGTTATCCTTTTCTCATAATGGAAATTTTCTCATCATTAAAACCTATAATTACAAACAAATATAAATTAGCTTAATGGTCTCATACCTTTATCATCTTCACCATTATTATTCTCATCTTTATCACTACCATTATTTTCACGATCATTATTATTATTTTTATATTATTATGATATTATATTATTGCTTTTATTATTTGCTATTTTAAAATTATTATTATTATTATTGTTGTTAATATTAACTAATATTTATATTATCGTTATTAATATTTTTATTATTGTTTATTATTATTATTATTATTATTATTATTATTATTATTTTATGATTTTTATTTTATTATTATTTTTTAATACACACACAATCTTCTCCCTTCACTTCCTCTCCTAAGTTCATACTCTTGCAGCTCAAACTCTATCTTGGTTCAACTTCAACAAGCGCAAGTGAGGAGCTTAATTAGGCAAGGTCCCTTGGTAGCTTCACCTCTTGCACATGCATGCGAGATTGCTCATGTGCTCAACCCCACTCCCACAAGACCACGCCTATGCTCAACCTCCCCAATCTTCTTTCATCTGTATCTCTCATTTGATTGAATGTCCATCCCTCTCTCCAACTCTCACTTCCTTAAATAATGAAATAAGATGATTCTCAATCCACTTAATGAGAGACACATATCTAAACAAATGTTGTGTTTTGTATAAGGCCATTACTAACCTTATTTACTTATTTCATTTTTTTATTTTAATTATTAAAATATTCCCTTAAAATATTTTATTTTCAAATTTTAAATTATTGTAAATAAAAATTCATA
This sequence comes from Cymbidium sinense, assembly GCA_021442155.1. Lineage (NCBI taxonomy): Eukaryota > Viridiplantae > Streptophyta > Magnoliopsida > Asparagales > Orchidaceae > Cymbidium > Cymbidium sinense. The sequence continues at coordinate 98,634,437 of CM038226.1, read as the reverse complement.
CCTTAATTTAAAAGTTGTGGATAACACTTTCTCGTATCTGATTCTTTCTACGATGTAACAACTTGTCTTCTATAAAATTCATACAAAGAATTTCTGGCCTGTTGTGTGAAAGAAAAGTACCGCTTAAACTTAAGGAAAAATTTTATAAGATGGTGGTAAGACCTGCAATGATTTATGGTGCATAATGTTGACTAATAAAAGAGAAGTATGAGACTAAGTTAAGTGTTGCAGATATGAGGATGCTCAGGTGGATGAGTGGCTTTACTCTTAGAAATAAAATACAAAATGAGTATGTTCGAGAAAAAGTTGGAGTAGCTCTAGTGACAAATAAGATTAGAGAGAGTCATCTTAGATGATTTGGCCACATAAAGCGTCAGCCATCTAATGACCCGGTTAGATGAGTAGATACATTAGATTTACCTTATGTTAAGAAAGGTAGAGGTAGACCTAAAAAGACATGGTTAAGATGTATAATGACCTTAGTATACTTGAATTAAATGAGAATTTGACACATAATAAGACACAATGGAGACGAAGGATTCATGTAGCCGACCCCACTTAGTGGGATAAAAGCTTATTGTTGTTGTTATTATTGTATAATTACTTTACATCGTAACCTAATATCATTTCTGGCTCTTCTATGTATGTAAAATTATAATGAACTTTTATGTAATTTGGAATAACTTTGATGGATTCATCAGCAAAATATTTTCATAATAAAAAGATATGAAATATATTATATTCTACGTATATACGTTTTTGGCAAAACTAATCTATAAGCCACTTTCCTAACCCTTTCCAAAATTTCATAAATGTCAACATATCCTAGACTTAATTTCTCAATCTTACCAAAATGCTTCGCATCCTTGACAGGACTAACTTCTGATTGGTGCTTTACATCAAAATAATTTATTTGGTTGACTTGTATAACCTTCAATCTATCTTGAATTAGTTTGATTTTGTTAGTAGTTTCATATAACACACCTATTATTTTTTCCCACCTCTACCACAGAGTGGTGCATTTCCTTCCACAGAGAATTTCATATGGAGCTAATTCAAAGCTTGCTTGAACTATAAGCACAATCTATTAATGATACATGTGACTCTCATTCTCCATCAAAATTAAATATACACAATCTGAGTAAATCATCTAAAATTTGCATTATTCTTTCTGAGTAACCATCTGTCTGTGAATAAAATGCAATGCTAAAAGTCAATTTCGTACCAAATAGTTAATGAACTTTCCTCCACAATTTAAATGCAAATCTATCATCTCTTTCTGAGACTATAGACTTTAATATTTCATGTAATCTTATGATTTCATCTAAGAAGTTAGTCCATGAAACTAAAATTAGGTTAGGATCTTGGAATATAGGTACTCTTACAGGTAAATTAATGGAATTAATAGATATTATGGTTCATAGAAAGATAAATATTTTATGTGTTTAAGAAATTAAATGGGTTGGTGAGAAGGCCAAGGAGATTGATAGTTTAGGTTTTAAACTTTGGTATTCGTAAAAGTCGAACTAGAAATGGTGTGGGTGTGATTATAGATAAAAGTTTGAAGGATAATGTTATAAGTATTAATAGATGTGGAGATAGAATTATAACTTTAAAGATTATTGTTGATACTAAGATTATCAATGTTATAAGTGTCTATGCTCCTCAAGTAGGTTTGGAGTAGAAAAGAAAATTTTGGAATGAATTAGAGGGATTAATACAGATACCTCTTGAAGAAAAGTATTTATTGGAGGAGATTTAAATGGACATGTTTGGTAGAGTAGTAGAAGATTTTAAAAGTATTCATGGTGGTTATGAATTTGGAGTGACTAATGAAGAAGGTAAGACTATATTAGATTTTGCTTTAGCTTATGATTTTATAGTTGCTAATACTTTATTTAAGAAAAGAGATGAACATATTATTACTTATAAAAATGGATCTAGTAAAACAGATTAATTATTTTATAAGAAAAATAGATCGCGTTTAAATTGTAAAGATTGTAAGGTCATACCAAATTTTAAGTACCCAACATCGACTATTAGTTTTAGATTTTAAGATGAAAGATTGTAAGAGAAAAAATAAACTAAATTATTATCCTAGGATTAAATGGGGACACTTAAAGAACACAAATAAAAATATTTTTAAGAGCAAGCTACAAGATATTAGAATTTGGGGTGTTCATAAAGAAGCTAACGTTATGTGGGAAAAAATATCAAGTGAAATTAAGAAAGTTGCTAAAGATGTGCTTGGAGAATCAAAAGGAAAAGCTTCTTTTAATAAGAATAGTTGGTGGTGGAGTCAGAGTGTGCAAGAAAAGATAATAAATAAGAAGCATTGTTATAAAACTTGGTTTAGATGTAAAAATTTGGAGAATTGGGAAAGATATAAAGTGGCCTGTAGAGATTCTAAGAAAACAATATATGATGCAAAAATTTAGCTTTTAGTGATTTATACAATAGATTAGATACCAAAGAAGGTGAAAGATGTATGTATAAGTTAGCCAAACAAAGAGATAGGAGAAGTAAAGACATAGTTCAAGTGAGGGGTATTAAGGATGAAAATAATAAAGTGCTTTTCTTAGAAAAAGATATTGAAAATAGGTGGATGAGATATTTTGATAAACTTTTCAATGAAGGGATTGATTTTAGCTTAAATACCCTAAACAAATAGAGAATTTCATTTCTATCGTCGTATTAGTAAACTGAAGTTAGTGAAGCTTTAAAGAAAATGAAATGTGGAAAAGAAGTAGGACCGGATAATATTCCAATATATGTGTGGAAATGTTTAGGAGATCAAGGAATTTCTTGGCTTACAAATCTTTTTAATGTTATTTTAAAGACTAAAAGATGCGGATGAGTGGAGAAAGAGTCTATTGGTTCCTATATTTAAGAATAAAGGTGATGCACAAGAGTGTGCAAATTATAGAGAATTAAGTTAATGTGCCATACATTAAAATTATGGGAGAGAGTAATTGAGCATAGGTTACGATGTGATACCTCCTGTCAGTTTGGTTTCATGCCGTAGATCTACTATGGATGCTATACATTTGTTAAGAGGTTTAATAGAAGCATAGAGAAAGTAAGAAGGATCTACACATGATATTTATTGATTTAGAGAAAGCTTATGATAAAGTCTCAAGAGATGTTCTTTGGAGAGTTCTAGAACGAAAGGAGTTAATATTGGTTATATTCAAGTCATTAAGGATATGTATACTAGAGGCATTACTTGTGTCCAAACACAAGGAGGATTGACAAAATATTTTCCTATTTTAGTTGGATTACATCAAGGATCAACATTAAGCCCTTATCTTTTTTACTTTAGTTATGGATGTTCTTACGAGGTATTTACAAGAAGATGTACCTTGGTGTATGCTTTTTACTGATGACATTCTTCTTATTGATAAGACTAGAGAGGGAGTCCAATAGAAACTTGAATTATGGAGGTCAACTTTAGAGTCTAAAGGTTTTCGCTTTAAGTAGATCTAAAACGAATATATGGAGTGTAATTTTAGTTGTAGAAGTTTTAGTGATAGTGTTGTTGACTTTAGGTGATCAAGTCATTAATAAGAGTGAGCGATTGATATTTAGGCTCTATTGTTCAAAATGATGGTGAAATAGATGGAGATGTTATTAGTAGAATTCAAGTTGGATGGTTTAAGTGGAGGAATGCATCGGCCTATTATGTGATAGAAAAGTTCCACTTAAACTTAAGGAAAATTTTATAAGATGGCGTAAGACGCAATGACTTATGGTGCGAATGTTGGCCAATAAAGAGAAGCATAAGACTAAGTTAAGTGTTACGAGATGAGGATGCTTAGGTGGATGAGTGGCTTTACTCAGAGATAGAATGCAAAATGAGTATGTTGGGAAAAAGTTGGAGTAGCTCGGTGGTAGATAAGATTAGGGAGAGTCACCTTAGATGGTTTGGCCACATAAAGCGTCAGCCATCCGATGACCTGATTAGGAGAGTAGATGCATTAGATTTGCCTTATGTTAAGAAAGGTAGAAAGACCTAAAAGACTTGGTTAAGATGTATAAAAATGATCTTTAGTATACTTGAATTAGATGAGAATTTGACACATAATAAGACACAATGGAGACGAAGGATTCATGTAGCCGACCCCACCTAGTGGGATTAAGGCTTGTTGTTGTTGTTGTTATTGTTATGATTTCATATACATAAATTTTTGTTAATTTTCCAACAATCAATTTGTCAAATCAGAAAAAAATATGCCAACTTAAGGCATATTTAGGATCAATTTTATTTGGTGTTTATATATATATATATATATATATATATATATATATATATATATATATATATATATATATATATATATATATATATATATATATTAAAACATGTTTATTTAATATATTTTTTGAGTATTTTTTTAAAATTTTTAAAAACAATCAAAATAATTTTTGCATGTTCTAAGTTTTTTAAAAAATAATTAGCACTATTAATATATTTTATTTTGAATTAAAATATAAATAAAATAAAATAAAAAGTAAAAGTAAAAAATCAAAATCAAAAGTGATCCCAGATAACCCTTAGTTAATCTATCAATAATCAACCAAATAATATCATGATCATATCTTGATCTTGAAAGTTAAATTATAAAGTTCATAATAATGTCAATCCTATTTTCATTCTAGTATCGACAAAGGTTACAATATTCCATATAGATTTTGGTGTTCAGTCTTAAGCATCCAATGAGTAGAACATTTAGCAATATATTATACTACACTATGTTTTAACCATGGCCACCAATCGATCCATATTTCTAGTCAACTCTTCTTGTTAAGTAATTAACTAGTTTGCACCACCACAATTTATTTTTTTATTTTTTTTATTTTTTTATTTTTATTTTTATTTTTATTTTTTATTTTTTTTGCTTAAGGCATCCACTATTACATTTGCTTCTCAGTGATGATCTAGTATATATAAATCACAAGCCTTGCTAAGTTCTAGTCAACATCTTTGGCATGGATTTAACTCCGTTTGTGCAAAAATATATCTCAAACTTTAGAGATCAACAAATACTTTGCACCAAACTCCATATAAGTAGTACATTCATATCTTCAATGCAACCACCACCACTTCTAATTTAAAACCATGCATGGAATAATTTCTTCTGTGATTCTTTGATTGCTTAAAAGCATAAACAACTACTCTTCCATACAACATTAAAACACACCTTAATCCTTTTAATGATCCATCACTATAAATCAAAAATCCTTCTGTGCTTGAAGAAATTATCAATATAGATGCTATCATTAAACATCTTTTTAACTTCTAAAAAACTTCTTCACATTGGTTAATCCACTCAAGCTTGACTAGTTTCTGTATTAATCTAGATAATGACATGATAATTTGTGAAAAACATTTCTACAAATCTTCTATAGGACCCCACAATACCCAAAAAAATACACTTTAATTCTATTACAGTAATTGATATTGGCCAAATTTCTATAGCTTGAACTTTATTCCGATCCACCGTAATACTTCATTGCTTATTTTGTCTTAGAAATGACACTTTCTAACTAAAACTTGCATTTAAAAAATTTTACATATAATTTATTTTCTTTTAAATTTTTGTAGCACTACATGAAAGTGATTTGTGTGAGTACCATTCCTTGAGTAGATAAGGATGTCATTAATTAATACTATCACAAATATATCTAAGAATGAATTAAAAACTTATGTTCATTAGATTCATGAATGTTGTTAGGGAATATGTCAATCCGAATGCAACATTATAAATTCATACTACATGTTGTCTTGGTATATATTCTTTTATTCACAATTGCTGAAATATTGATCTCAAGCCAATTTTTAAAAATAATGCAACTCCTTATAATCGATCAAATAGATCATCAATTCTAAACAATGAATACTTATTCTTATTGTAGGTTTGTCCAAGTCTCTATAATCAATGCATAACCTTAAGCTTCTATCTTTTTTCTTAACAAGTAATATTAGAGTTCCCTATAATGATGTGATTGATGTAATGAACCCTTTTTCTAATAATTCTTGCAACATATTTTTAACTATTAAGTTTTTTATCAATATTCCATGGTGTCTTAACAACTGGTTCCACACCTTGTATTATGTCTATAAAAAAAATCTATATCCCTGATTGGAGACAAATCAAGTATCATGTTAGAAGATCTATAAATATATATTCCTCAATTCTTCCACTTCCTCTATGACATCTCTTATGTGGGCAAAAAACATCAGCAACCTTTTTTTAATAATTTGAATGTCCTTAAGGACGAGATCATAATGTATGACATTCCTCCATCTCCATTGAATTTAAATTCTTCTTCCCCAAAGAAAATCAAATCTGATTATTTTCTTACAACATTATATCATAACAAAATGGCTAGAAAAGTGAACCTCTATTGAAGTCTAATCTTCATGTCCTATGACTAAAGTTATAAGACTTCCACCTCTTGATAAAATATTGTGATATCATTCAAAAATGGAATCCCAAATTAAGCAAATCAATAATCAAATATTCAATCATAAAATTTATAAAAAAATCATCTTTATTTTTCCATTTACATGCACCATTCAAGGCCTCTTACAAAGAAAATTCATTTTAAAGTGAAAACTACTTATTTTTTATGCTTGTAAAGCACAATAGCTTGTTTATCATGCAAATCCCACATGAAGAAAGAGTTGCAAGATCTATAGCGCAATGAATTTCTAAGTAAACTCAAAATATGAGTAACTTAATGACCCAATGTTTTCTTAGCAAGAAAACAACATTAACAAAATCTAAAGTAATAATATGGAATCATTCTATCTCAATGATAATTGCATCGAAAGAAAATCTTAACCAGAGAGGTACTATCATCAAAATAACTAATCATCATGAAAATCATTTCATATTCAAATCCCAATAAAATATTGAAATTAAAGAGAAAATTATAAAAATCTAATATAATCAAGTAAAACTTTATTACTTAAAGCTTAAAGTTAAATCTAACTACTCTCCACAATAATTTATCAAAGATGAAAATTTTAAGATTAATCTAAATTCACAAAAAGTTAATGTTATATCAAATGTGTATCTTGCTAATCACTCTCAAAAAATCACATGCTATTGAGGACATGATGTCCACATGATTTTGGTACAAAATAATATTACAAAAAAATAGTGGTTACAACTAGAACCCTTTAATTGGATAGTTCACCGTAACATATCACCATTAGCATCACGAAAGTTTATATATTCCCAATGGCTCAGTTCCCATTGAGTTATAACAATTTCTTAATCTAGAACCAAAGTTGTTGCTACTATATGTTAAATACCTAACACTTAATAATATTCCTTAAATAAAAGTTCTTTTGCATGATTAAGATGAGTAATTAACTATAAAGGATTACACTATGTAAAACTTAAAATTATATGATAAAGTTTTTATAAAATGAGAGTAAAAATCTCTAAATGGCATATTATCTTAAATTCAATATGTCCTTTAAAATTTGATAAGAAACTATAAACTCCCTCATAAGAGCTAGACATAAGCTTTTGGAACCACAATTAATCCACAATAATATGTAATTTGAAGCATCTCTTTTTTGTTGATTTTTTTAGTTATAGTAAATCTTCTTAATTTTTATAGGATCTAAATGATGAAAATATTTTAAAAAGGTAGTGTAATATTGTTTTAGTGAAATAATTTTTATTCAAAAAATATTTATATTTATTTGTAAGCTTTTAATTTTTTTCAAATTAATTAAGTATTATTAGTGAATTGATAATTATTTATGTTGTATGATTGGAAGGAAGTTTGAACGTGACTTAGTTATTATCTTTTTTTACTTGATACTTATTTTATTGGTGTCAAGTGGTTAGATGCTTTTTTTTGCTCATTTAGACTTGTACAATTATTTGCTAACACAAGAAGTTAAATACTTGTTTATTTTTATGATTATTTATTAGCTCATTCAAGTACTTATTCAACTAATTTAGGCAAGTCAAGTATAAGCTAAGTTTAGTCGTTAAAAAAATAAGCAAACTAAGAATTAACATATATTTGAAAGTTCAATTCAAACCCTAGCTAAATGTAAATAACTTTTAATACGACCAAACCAGATCCAATTCATACTGAATTCCACTCGAAATAGCTCAACATGGCCTTAATATAAATATTTATCAGTATATTGTTAATTTAATTGTACATAATAAGAACTACATTTCAATAGTAGCAATATGATAATGCCTGAATTTGATCTGAGTTTCTAAAATTTCAGTGCCCTTAATTTGGGTTAACTAAAAATTGGATTAATTTTTTTCTTGGATGGATCTTGAATTGAAATCAATGAGAAAATGATAGAATTTCAAAAGTCAATCGAAACTTATATGCATATAAGTATAAATACAACTATAGATGTATGCTATATTTGTATTTCTGCATATATGCATAAAGGCTAGTGTACACATATGCATCTAAAAGAATCAATAAAAGATGAATCATTATTTTTGGCTCATATTAGACTAAACTTGAAATTAGTAAACAAGCCAAGCCAAGAACTAAGCAAGATCAGGTTTTATCTGTATCTACACATGGCTTCCATCATGATTAGATCAAATGGCTTTCAGTCACTCTTGAATCAAGATCAAATCAACTCATAATCAAATAGTTAACACCATTACTCTTAATAATCACTCCTAGAATCATCTCAAAAAATTGATATGGGGTTAACATAAAGTTAAAATAAATACGGATCCAGGGAGATTCAAGTTACGAATTGTCCACAATAATTCTATTTAAATAGTAAAGAAATGATTATGTGGTGCTAAATAACTGCAAAAGCAGCCAGTCTAAATTAACTCCAGATAAGTTCAGGAAAAAAAAAAAAGAATTACCTTTCTGGCATCCGCCTTGGACAATGTCGGGACATGATAAAAAATAGAAAAGGCAGCACAAATTCCAATAGTTTCGAGAAATCCAACCTCCCTTGCAGTTCCAATCATAAGCATATTCTTTCCCTGTAAAAATTTATATAAATAAAATTTCCTTTTTCCTTAATATAAAATAGCTGAAGGCACCAAAGGTCTTATGTACAACAACAAAATTATGCATGATTAGTTTAAAATAGTCTGTTTGTAACTGCTGCTAAAAAAAAAAGGTCCTACCAAATCAAAAATGAAATTTCTCAATTACATTAGTACAAGAAGAAAAACATTTAAGTACGACAAACCTTAGGAGGAAGTTTTTTTAAAAGGACCAGCAATTTTTGTGCAATCAAATTTGAGAAGCGTGGACCAATGGGTACATACTCCAATAGCCTGTAATGTAAATTATATGATTAAGCAACTACAACTAGATATAAAACCAAGCAATCTTATTAAAAAAATAAACGTAACAGGGGTTTTAGTTAACTCTAAGTAATATAACAGTTTATAATGCAATTAAAAGGCATTACAAGGAAAAGATTTAACTGCTAATGTTAAGAGACGCATTACACGTGCTCTGATGAATATGAATGGTACAATGCTAACACAGTAAGTTCTACAAAGCATATGCTGCTATTATAGAACATACTCTTGAAGCAGTATTAGCAAGATCTACCTCATGTATATTGATTATTCGGGGTAAAACATTCCATAATGAAAGCTAGCATTAAAAAATTTAAAGCATAATGAACCTAAAATAAGTAGAAACCATAGAAGTTAGTGAATAAAATTGCAAAATTGAAGAACTACCTTTCAATGTCATCAAGAATAATGATGCTCAATGGAGACCTAT
>CM038226.1:96665575-96824569 GCA_021442155.1 Cymbidium sinense | reverse complement strand
ATCAAGCATTTAAAATATCATTGAAAACTTTGGGATATCAGTTGAATCCCTAAATAATTCCTAAATATGGAGTGTTTATGATCAAATCGAGCGTCTTGACGAGCTAGATATAATAAGCCCGAGATCTCTTGATTTTGATTTCATTTGAGCATTTAAATTTTTAAAATACATCAGATGATCAATGGAATCATTTCGAGCTGTCTGATGGAATGGTTTGGATTTTGCACGTATTTACATAAATGTCATTTCTCTAATCTATAAATAGCCTCTCATTCTTCACATGAGAGCTAAAGAGAGAAAGAGGCGCAAGAAGATCCTCCAAGCATAATCGTGTTACTACGGCCGCCGACCACCGCTTGTAATCATCGCCGCCATCAACCATTTGTTGATCACGCCGCCGGCCATCGCGCATCGACCATTTATCGCCGGCCGCCGCCAGACCACTATGGCGCCGCCACGCCATACCATGATCATCGTTGTCAACCACTGCCGCTGATCATCAACGCCGACCACTGCCATCGGCTGCCGCTGCCGCCACCAACATCGATCATCGTCATCACCGACCACCGCCGTGCCATCGCCACCGACGCTACATCGTTGCCATCACCACTGCCGACTGCCGCCGGCCATCGCCGCCAGCCGCCAATTATCGCTAACCGCCACCTAACAACTATTATTAACCATCGATATACATTGTTCGATTATGAGATTATTGCGCTTTCATAATTCTATAATCTCGTTATCGGGAAAACTTAAACTCTGTACTCTGAAATAGATATATAGTAGAAAATTTTTACTGGGCTAGGTCCCGTAGTTTTTTCCCCCTCTTTCTGGGATTTTTTCATGTAAAAATCCTGGAGTTAATTGTCACTCTTCAAATATCTGTGTGTGTGCTCGATTTTATAATAAGGCTAAGATGTAAACTTTTATTCTACCGTAACTGATTTTCCAGCACATAATAAATAGTAATATACTTGATTCTCTATGACTATCTTTAAAGGTAATCTGTAATGGACTCTACTATTTATACTTATGCATTGAAAGTAATTAGAAATCAACATTGATTTCATAAACTACAAATATCTTTAAAATTTCATAAAAATGATAATTTCATTTTCACATTCTGAAATTTCAATTTTCTTAAAATAGATATATCTTATTACAATGAACTAATGATTCTTTTGTTTCGAAAGAGTTTTCATCTATATGATTTTTGTCGTTGTGAGATATGATACATTGATACCATTCATATTGCTTTGGTTGCTAAGATCTTCCTGTGACCGTGCTCTGCATTTATATCTTTGTCTTGTTTATCACGAATAGATTGTTACTGGTAATCTGCAGTATATCTAGAACATATAATCTGAAGCAAAGCTATTACATAAGGAGTTAGGACTCAATCGTCGATGGAAATATTTCCAACACAGGGAAGCCAGCAATAAGGGAGAAGTTCAAAACATAATATCTATAAAAGAATGGGTATTCCATGTAATGTTGACTAGGCGGTGAAATTAGGCGTAATTTTATAGTACATAATCAACCTCCAGAAAGTCACCAATAAAAAAAAAGGGCAGTGCGAAGATGCTTCGGATGCAAATGGACATAATTGTTCTGGTCAAATCAAGTGCATTCATGTTTAGCGGCTGTTTGGTTAATTGGGAAAAAATAATAATAATACAGTTTTAAAGAATGCAGAGTGAAATTAGATTAATGCATGTGAAATAATTTTGATTATTCAATTTAAAGTTTACAGGCATAGAAGTTTAATTTTTTTTTTGTTAGATTAAGCAAAATAATGCAAAGTAAATTAGAATTGTTGGTGGTAATGATGTTGACAAACTTTAGATGGTATGTAAGGCGGTGGTTAGCGGGCGGTGATAATGACTACGATAACTAAAGATACAATATGCTGATATCATTTTACACCCAATAATTTATTTAAAATTTACTCAAATATTATGAATTATAAATATGCTAGAATTAAAGATGAGAGTGTATTTTAAATACATTCTCAAAATATAGTATATTTTAATTGCAGTGAGTTAAAAAGATAGAAATTTCAAAATCTCATAATTTCCTTTATAGTATTCTCAAAATGTTGTCGACCAAAACTAGCTATCTGATTTGCACTATATATATATATAAGTGTACTGGATTTAAAGAAGATTAATGGATAGTTTGAAAGGGATCGATGCAGCTCCATGAACGTAAGCTCATATTTATTCTATAAAGATATTAAAATAATTATTTGAATATGGAATAGAAATAATATACTTCTGAAACTAAATTTTAATTTAAATTACATTATTTTTTATCTGAGAAATTAATAAAGATATTATAAGTAATAATTAGTTAAATTTATAAATATTAAAAATTATTTCTAAAATTGTAAAATTACATCTAATTATATTTGATATATAATTCTCTCAACAGTGCCCTTTTCCTTCAATAAATTTTTGTGTGTTTTTTTTAGAGAGCGCAATAGTACTTTAAAAAAAATTATGAAAAGGAAAACTTCTAAAAGAAGCGTTTTAAATGCTCGAATAGCTTTTATAATTGATATGGCTCTCAAAATATGACTACCAAAAGACAATCTTGATGTCGAAAAGTGATATGATTTTGAGTCAAACCGTCGAGATCAAACACTTAAAATATCATTGGAATCTTTGGGACATTAATTAAATCCCAAAGACTCTCAAATATGGATGTCAAATCGAGGCCTCGACAGCCGGATCTAACGAGCCTAAGATCTCATAATTCGACTTCATTTGGGCATCCAAATGCTCAAAATATATCAAATGATCAAAGGAATCATCCCGAGTCCGATCAAGGAGTGACGCTTTACACGAATTTACAAGACGCTTCCTCCCATCTATAAAAGGCCTTCATTCCTCACATGGGGAGGCCAAGTGAAGAACAAATGGAGTGAAGAGAGTGAGTGAAGTGAGTGAGCCACCGCCGACGTCAACCACCACCGCCACATCGTGTCACGATCCTCGGCCAATCACAAGCAAGGAAGAAGAGGAAGAGCGGCAAGGAAGAAGAGGAAGAGTCCAAGCAAGGAAGAAGAAGAAAGAGGAAGAAGAGGAAAAAGCAGTGAAGAGAGAGCTCTGCAAGATCCTCCAAGCAGATCGCACCCCAAGCAAGATTGACTCCGCTGGCCATCAACCATCCACCCAATCTCGTCACTAATCAGACCGTATTCCGTAAGTTCGATCTCCACCATGATATACAACGATCATTGTTACAATCATATTCCTCTCATACGCAATTCAATCCTGTTATCGGAAGATTTTGTACTAAACGAGATACATAGGAAGTTTTTAGAGCTGGTTTTTCCCCATTTTCGAGTTTTACGTTAAAATTTGCAGTTGCTTTGTTTCGCTTCTTTAATTTGTGTCTTGACTTCACAACAAAAGGCAGAACTTTCACTCTACCGCATTTTTTAAGACGCAACAATAATAAAAGTAATTAGTGGGGTTAAAACTGCTTTATGTTTTTTTTTGAGGTTTTTATCTATAAATTATTTATTTTATTTATTTAATACATAAAATTTTATAAAAATATAACTCATTTTTTTTATTCAGTAAATAATGATATGTTTTTGTATATTCAGATAATAATAATAACGTTTTATATGTTAAATAAGTAAAATGGAAAGTTTGCAAAATTTTTTTTTTTTTTCAATGCGCGAATTATTGAGTGAGACTGGTAACAAATAATATCGCTCATCGGCTCTGCTTTCGGTCAGTGTTGACGTCTCCGTTTCAGTCTTCGAGTTTCACCTGTTCGCATTCCACCTGCAACTGGTGACGGTTGCCTTCTATCTCCGCCCCGTTCCTACGCATCCTCCCTCTTAGGTAGGCGTATCCATTTCCACATCTACCCTTTTTCCTGCCTAGAATTTGATCGAAGTGTGTTTCGTATGTCTTTCTATGGTTATTTTCCTTCGTTTCTGTATTAGTTGTTTTCACTTATTGTTGATCTTACTTGATCAAACTAATTGTTTAATTGACGAAAAGTGCAATATCTACTTTTGACGGGGTTTCACCCTGGGACTATACGTTTCATCTGTTTGAAATCCATTTGCTTTTGGTCTTATCATAGCCATCTAAAGCAAGTTCATGCTATGATCATCATTCAATGTCTTCATTGCTTATTCCTAATCTCGCTGCTTAAACTCTGTTCTTCATGTCTATTAATTTGAACCTATGCTACTTTTTATTTACGCTGACATCCCCAGTCCATGTGTTTTTTACGAGACATCATGATTCTTGAAATGCTTCCCAGGTCTAGTAGGCCCTCAAAATGATTGAATGCTTATGAAATGCGCTATCTATATAGTTGACTTGTTGCTTGGATCTGAATTGGTTTTCTATAAACTGGTCATGGAAATAGTTTTGACATGTGCTCACTAAGCTAAGTTCGTTTGTAAGACATGTATCACTGTTAATGAATGGTCAGCTTAGTTCTCTGTCTACTCAGCCCTAGGTGTGGATAATTTGGTGTATACTACTGTGTACTCACTATGTTCTTCATTTAATTATTGTACATAGCTATAATGATGTATACTTTGTTTTGGCTTTAGTACACAATGAGTGCACAACTATTTATTCTTAATTTTTTGTCTACCTCAACTTTATTTGGCCACCACCTTGGTTTTTTAAGGAAAATTCTGTTACTTTACACTTACAAATTATCCAAAATTTACTTTCAACCTGAAATAAGTTTAGGGATAATAATTTGGCAAGTTGTTAATTATCATATCCAATATGTGGGACTGTGACTTGTAATGAAGGAGTGTTATTTCTTCATAAACTTCTAATTTCATGTAAATCTGAAATTATGGCATTATAAAAAAAAATGTAAATATATTTATCAACCTGTTTTCTGCTCTTCTTCTGAATTGAAGTTTTCTCTTGAATTAGGGTGAAAGGTGAGGCTGCATATATGGGACTCTTATCATTGTTTAAAAATCTAAATTTTGGGTTTGGCATGCCGCACATGCCTACGACCACTTCAGCTAGTACAATGCAGGCTAAAGAGTTCAAGGGGCTGGAACAAGGCAATAAACTGCCTTTAGTTGGAGATCACCATGAGATCACTGGTGTTGAAAAGGATACAAGAATCAGAAGTGATGAGGTTCTTTTCAATGGTTTTAAGATGGTTTTCTTTGGTTATCCCCAAAATCAAGTGTGTCTGACTATTATCTGCAGATAGGATCTTGCACGTATGGGATGGACTGGAAATTTAATTATCCCTCAAGAAAGGTGATTGGAAAAAGTTTTCCCATATTATGGTGATAATTTATCATGAATTGTGTTCTCTCTCTCTCTCTCTCTCTCTCTCTCTTAACTTTATACGTGAAACTGGTTCTTTTGGTGTTAGTCAAGAAAATATAACTGTTAAGTTCAGTTTCATGTACTTTTAAATGAAATGGGAATACAATATTGATTTCTCTTGTCTTGATGCTATTTTTTTTCGCATGAAGTGTGTGGAAGTGAAATGCAATTGGGTTCTTAAGTAGTTTAAATGTTTACTTAAGAAGTTCTTGGAAGTGGCCTTTTAGTCCTGTACTTATTTCGTTCTATCTTTTCCCAATTATCTATCACAATTTTTTTCA
The DNA here is from genome assembly GCA_021442155.1 of Cymbidium sinense. Taxonomy (NCBI): domain Eukaryota; kingdom Viridiplantae; phylum Streptophyta; class Magnoliopsida; order Asparagales; family Orchidaceae; genus Cymbidium; species Cymbidium sinense. Next base: position 96,818,946 of record CM038226.1, on the reverse strand, counting down.
TCAAATTGCACTACATCACTTCTTGAGCAAAGACGATCCAAAAAGAAAATATAAAAGCAATTAAATCTTTTGAGTAGTTGTTGCCTAGTCATTATCAATCCCGAAATAAGATTTGGCATGAAGTTTCGTTTAAATTCCTTATATAGTATTGGGTTATTAAAAAAGAAACAAGCTCTCTTAGATGGGTATGGTTCAGTTTGTATTTATTTATTTTTAAACAAAAACCAATAGCTTTCCATCATCTGATGGTTTCTATAATTGAATATTATGGCATCACCTTTTATTTGTTTTTATTTCTAATTCAAGTTCAAAACCTTACACATACTCTAAATGAGACTATTGATGGTTAGTGTGAATTGGACTGCACATTTGACATACTTTTTTGAGAAGCTTTTCATAATCACATTTGTTTATTTAGCTTATTTTGCTTCAGATTTTAGGGTAACTATGGCCTCATTATTACTGAAAATTCTTTCATGACAAGACTAAAATAGAAAACCTGATTTCATTCTTTCTCAATCATATTGAGATTAATTAGATAAAATGGTAATTTATTATTTCCTTTCATCGTTTTTAGTAGAGGGTCATGTGCTCTTCATGAATGTGCGACCTGTTATGATGCACCTTTGTTGGTTTGTTTCCCATTTGATGTGGAGGAATGATTTGTTGTCTATAGAGAACTTACGAATCAATGCACATTGATATTCCTTACTCCTCAACGGGTTATATTTCATACAATATAAGCTAGTCAAATAGCAAATCCAAGATTTCAATTCCAAAATTTTCATATTGTTTAAATTTATATGTTTTGCTTTAAGAGACCTTTGTCTGGTTTAGTTTTGTTACTATTTACTTTACTGGGCTAATAAACATCAATATAATTCAAACCTATGGATATAGCTTGACAAAGACATGTTAATCTGGAAGTTTAAGACCTGCGGCACCCAGCCAATTGCTTGTAAGAAGTTGCTTTCTGGTGCAGGGGCATTAAAATGCTTTTGTAAGAGTAGGAAGGAGGACAGCATATTGCATTAGAATTTTAAACCAAGTGGGAGGTTAAAGTGGTGAAACAAGGGTTTACAATAGAATAGGGGCGGGAGGGTGTTCGAATCATCTCTAAGGATTTTTATTGATGGAAAAATATGAAATGTACCCATTCAAAATGTATTGGTAGTTTAACATAGAAAATTAGAAAGTCTTTGCACCACTTAAACTCAACTAAATTTTATAAATGTGATAGGAAATTGAATAGATGGATCATTAAAAATGATTTGTGTTCAATTAAAATGTCTAATATTGAGAAAAGGACCAAACTTGTCATCTGACTATTAGAGGGAAGTCATTTTAGTCCCGATTCATGTATAAAATTAGATTTTGTTCTCAGACTATTTAAATATAGTCTAAAATAGTTTTGCCATCTAAACTAATGAAGGTTAAAGCTAGTGGTATTAAAACTGAGGGTATTTTAAGAAAATACATTTTTTTCTTAAATCTTTTAAGTAAATCTAATTTCTTTCTTACCTTATTTGCTTATGTATAATAATAATAATTTCGTATATATTATAGTGGATTGAGATTGTACAAGTTATGGAACTAGTGTTTTTTTATAATAAATAAATTTTTTTGATATTTTTGTTATCTTGATTTCATTATATTGAAATACTTTGAGTTTAATTTTATGTTATAATTGAGTTAAGATAGCAAAATTGTTAAATAAAACTATTTATTAAAAAAATTAGCTCGCTTCATAATTTGTACAATCTCAACCCACTCCTATTATATGTGAAGCTAGTTGTTGTCCATAAAAAAAATAAGATAATTAGGAAAATAGAATTACTAAAAAATTTTAAGAAGAAAATATATTTATTTTCAACACTATTAAATTTAATTTCTATTAGTTTAGATGTTAAATCTATTTTTTGTTCTTATTTGAATACTAAAGGGCCCATTGCATTGTAGTTGGTTTGAAGCTGTAGAATAGTTCTGCAGTTGGCCGTCATTTAAAGCGATTGTTTGGAAAACTCGTAGAACATTGTCTTTGCTTTGTAAAATGATTGAAATGTCCCTGTGGCTATATAAGCTGAATAAAATTTAAACAGAATGAACAAAAATGGGATAATTAATACTCATATGTAGTCAGAAGTCAACTAATAAATTACATGATGCATCACTTAATAAATAATACTACTTAATTAATAACACTAATATTAAAAGTACAAAGTACAACAATGTGATCGAATATTTTAATATCGTTGATCAAATCTTTAAAATTTTTTTTCTTCTACCCCTCTTGTATGATCAATGTTTGATGTGTCACCCTGTGATTCGTCCCATCTATAAATAGAATCATCACCGCTCTATTTCTTAACAAAAATTTTCTCCCATAATTCCCTTCCCTATGTGAATATATAACATCAGAAACCATAGAATATACGCCTTGACTCAGAGATCCTTGAAGTCATAGTTCCTGATAAAAAATTTGTATTAGTAATAAAAATATTAATATGAAGACGGGAGACATTACAAAATATTTGATTATATTTCTTACACGTTCGACACGAATGACATTACAAAATTTGTATTAGACATCATTTTTTGTAAAAGTTATGTATGAATATCGTTTATTGTTATTATAATCACTTTCTAAAGTGAGTTAACATTAATTTTCATCGCCTTTACTTACTGATTTTGTTAATTTTACCATTACTCTCTTTTTAGAAGATTCCTACCAGATCCTATGCACAAGTAATGATGATAAAAATGCCCATGAGAAATAACACCAAATTTTAAAATTAAAATCTCAAATTTGATTTACAATCATGCCCAACAAAAAAAAAAAAAAAAAAAAATCAAATTTAACAAAACTGAGATCTCACAATCAACTAAAATTTATTTCAACATCCTTGGATTCAGAACAACTCCAATTCATTTGATTTTCATAATTAACTGTTCATGATCTTTGGAATACCATATAATTAGCCTCTTAGAATTTATCATGCCTAGAAAATAAATTTTGCTATTGTAGGGAATGATGAATTTTTTGTTTAAATCTCAAACATCTTTCGTTGGTATTTACAAAAAATTGAAGGAATCAACCATGATATATGTGACCATGTTTCTTAATTTTCGTGTATGACCTATAAGTTACACTGCATGTAATACATGCATGTAGGTTAAGTATTTGACCTTTGATCATATATATATATATATATATATAGTTATATAGATATAAAATGAAAAATAAGCAATGCAATACAAACAATTTGTAATTTCAGATTGAGTGTCAATAGAACGAAATATCTGAACAAAGCCTCGGAACTTCCAATTAACATGAAATAAGCATTAAAAAAATTGGAAAGTTATTGACAAATATACTTCAATATAAGAAGGCATCTTATATAGATATCATACAGTGTCTGATCATCTTCCTTGCACCCTCAAAACAAAAGCAAAAAAACAAAAAGGAACCTTGTTTCTCTACACTAACAAAATAATTGGGATTCCTTCGGTTGCTTAGCACCTATTATTTAACAAATGAAAAAAGAAGGAAAAAAAAAGGAAAGAAAAGATAAGGATGTCTTCACGTCAACTGGCCGGTCATTTTATCTCAAAAGATAACTCTTTTATGTTATTCCTTGCGAAACACACAATTTTATATTCAGTTATTTCGCATTTTATGTTAGCAATTAAATAGTAAACTCCTGTGATTCCATTGAGATAGCTGCATCACTTTTTTTCTTAAGCTAAACGCTATCTATGGGCATTTTTAGCCTTTGTTGGAGGTATTATCTCTAGGCCTGCATAAACACTTAACTCTTATCCTGAGCTATCACTACCTCTGCAACACACATGCATCTCAAATATCTGTCTCCCTATATAAATCAATTGCTTAGTACTCTCTTACTCCCATCTGTATCAAAGTTAAAACCTAGTAATGGATGAAACCTGCACAGCCAAATGGATATTAGAAGAGGACAACTTCTCTCTCTCACTGAAATTTGAGCTTATTACAAAATGTCTGGTTCCATTTGCAGAGAGATGAACTTATCTGATGCCAATCTGTATTAGCTAAGATTGACCTGTGATAGTTCAAAGATTCTACACTTCTGTTCTCTACCTCAAACTTCTGCTTATTACCAAAATCCATTCTACTTCTTCTCCAAAAGCAAGAAGGAGATCAATGTTTAATGAAGTGTTGAATTTTTTAGTTCATTGTGAGACGTTGAACCATCTGAAGTATCATGTCGTCCGAAATAAGAAGCAAACAAGCAAACTATGTATATATCATACAATTTTATCCAAATATCAGCTTAAACAACAAGCACATATGAAATCACATACCGTCATCACATTCGTGGGTGCACCACATAATATGACTTTTCTTGATGACACATCGGCACGTGTCCATCAATTGCTCCAATACAATCCTACAATAGAATTTGCTGTGAACTTAGGTGATAATCGAAATGATCATTTTCAAATAAATTACAAATGAAGTATACCTTGAAATATGACATGTATCGACAATCATGCGAATCTCCAGGTATATTTTGGAAAATCTATCGGCTTTATAACTTTAGATAAAGCATTCAAAGCATCGGCCAATAAAGAAGTATCGCTTTGATGAGTAAATGCCCGATATTCAGCGATAAAATATAGTGTTATGGCCAAGACTTCTCTAGTTGTAGTTCTAGAACATCCACAAAGTTCATGTAAATTTTCTAATTCCTGCAGCAGGTCAGTGAAAATAATTTGTGATATACGAAACATATTATGAAATCTCCCGGAGTGCCCTGCTAGTAACTCATTGATCTAATTTTTACCAATAAAATTGGAAGTCATACATGGAGTCTTGCAAACATAAGTCTCATAGTACTCATGTATTAAGCATACTGCAGTAACAATCACAGTTATAGGTTGATTGTCATCATTACTATCCATAACTGCAACTAATAGCAAAAAAAATATATGTCACTATATTAGTCATTACAGGTTAAGGTACTACACAAAATCCCCGTAGTAATATATGATATATCGTACCGCTATTATAATTTATAAAGAAGTTTAGCATTACGAAACAAGTACAACAAGTTAAAAAAGCAAACTCTCCATTACGGATCACGAGAAGTTTAAATTTTGAGATCGAAAAACATCTTTTCCTAAAGGCAATCTAGCTAAACATCACGTGTTTCAAAATGATAGCGTAGATAATGAACTCTCAGCCATAGTCACAAAGATCTCTTGTTTGGATCTTTAAGCAACCCGGTTGAATGTAGGTAAAGTGGAATATCTTCAAAATGATTTTATCTAAAATCCGATCACCGATGATGATGTTGTAGTTGCCTTATTCGCTCGGAAGTGCGCACGACTAACTCGATATCGATGTCGAGGAATCCAAAGACCTCTTCTTTTTTTTCTAATTCTGAGCTGGGAGTTGGACGCTTTAGCATGACTAGATTCGTAGAATCGGCATGTAATTCATTGTTTGAATCATTTGAACTAGACTAAGCTCGAATAATTTTGTTCTTGCACAATGTTGTCGGCTTCTTGATTTGGTATCCAAGAATGGGCACGGCAACCACGCCAACATGAGATCTAATTTCTCTTCAATTTTCTAAGCCGCAATATCTAAATTTCTTAGCATTTGGTAATATCCGCAAGCACATACAATTATGTTCGAGATGTTATGTTCATATGAACTTTTGTGGAGTTATTAGAATGAAAAGTAGATTAAAAGTAGTATCTTTTCTCACCACCAATCGTGACGTCAATAGTCTTTTTTGTCGGATCCCATCCTAAACCAGTTGATCCTTGTTTCAACTCTTCCATAATTTTCAATCCTTCTTTAATTGATCCCATTTATTTTTAAGTTGTGTCCTATTGTACTCCCTTCCAGCTTCCTTAGATTTTTTGGTTAAATTTTTCCAACTCTCTTTATTAAAATAGGTCGTCGGTCTATTACCCAAGTCTATCTCCTTCAGGCAAAGCTCACAAAATATTATTTTCACATCTCTCTCCCAAGTAGCACCGGCTCCACCTTCCCTTGGGTTTCCCATTTAAAGATCCTATCATTATCACACAAGCGATGAAACCCAGATGAATCAAACAATAGAGGATTGCAATTATTTAATTTGGTTAGGCAATGCTAAACCCAGATGAATCAAACAACAGATGAATCAGACATTTGTTAACGTTACCAATAAATGCAGTCTTCCATGCTTTGTTCTTATCAAAATAGTACCAAAGATTGGCTAAAGTATTGTAAGCACATACAAAAATTCCATAGCAAACACTCCATGCAATCTTTACAAGAACATGTGCAACAAGCATCAATAACTCCTTTAAAAATATAATCAAACCATTACAAAGTAATTGCTAGGAATTGTATGGAGTGCAAGAACCATATTACTAAGCGATAAGTCATATATATATGCATAACAACAAATAATTTGGGAAAGTCACTTACTTCAAGAATGAAGGGTAACAAAGCCAAGAAGATGTTCCTAAGAACATAAAAATCATGCTCCATAAGACTAATCATCATAACATTTATTACCCTTATATAAGTAGTTGTCTATTATTAGGAAGATTTCAAGCTAAACAATCAAAAGAATTGTCCAATAAAGCATGTAAAGAGGCACCTTCTCACAAAAAATCCATAATAACTAATATTTCAAAATTTTCATTATCAAACTTAAATAAGAATTATCACAAAATGCATAACAAAGAGTGAGTTTAACATCACAATTAGTAAATCAATTAAGACAATCGCATTGCAAACCGATGGGAAATGATTGAACAACAAAATAGAGGTTAAGCTAGATCAAAGATTTACCTCCATTCCTCCATTATATCAAAATGCTGAAATTCTCAAGAAAATAATGGATTGAACATCCGGTGGGAAAAGATAAAATATGTTCTTAGAGCCTTCTACCAAAAACCTAATTTTCAATATTGCGGAACAAATTTAATAGTTTAATCGGAGGATTAGGTAAACTTTGAATTACATTGTAAACTCATTACCAATCTGAAAGAATAATAATACAACAATCATCTACAAAGTACCACAAAGAGCATGAGGAGACCAAAATGACTAGGGCTGGGGCGAGGGACAAGGATGCGATGCGGATCGGTGAGGAGAATGAAGTAGACAAGGCGAGATCGCTGGGCGAGTCACAAGAGAAACTCGTCGAGGGCACGCAAATTGTCTTTCCGTGGCACGAAAAACGATCTCGACCGATGCCCCGGAAAAAAGCGGAGGGGTAGTTTAGGGAAACAAAATTTGATGAGCAAAGGAAGAGGCTAGCCGCAGCCGCGGCGGGTGCGATTCTCATTTTTTGAAACAACAGCGCTGGTGCGCGGTTTATGCCGCACCAAACGCAGATCAAACGCACCTAAGTCTTTATGTAGTTTATTACTAAGATGGCCTCACAAATACTTCTAGAACATTTTGGTTCTTTTCTTAATAGATATCCATGTAACCTTGTATCCCAAAAAATGAAATGTAGAATGTAGAATCTAATTGGTTGGGAGTTGAACTATAGAGATCGTGAATTGCCGGATTTCAAAAATATTGTATCTTTTTCTGAATATGGGGAGATTTAAGGTTTATATGAGAAGTTCATTCACACTTCTTTTTTTGCAAGAAAATATTGTTCACACTGTACACATTAATATGTATAAAGGCTTGGTTTTCATCTAGTTATGATTTAAAACTGCAATTTGTTTTAATCCAAGAGGTCTTGGGAGGGTGGAGAGGATAAAATTTAATATATGGTAATTTTTCCGCACTATACTTAACATGTTTTCCTCCTATTCTTAGAATATGGCATAAAGACTTGGCTTTTCACCTATCTATGATTAACAAAAATGCAATGAAATAGGGCTTGGGAGGTGGATAACATTTAACATGCTACAAAATTCTAATCTCTTAGTGAATATTTAGTTATAGTTTTAGAGAAACCTAGAGATAATGGAATTTATAGTTTAGGGTTACAGTGCAAAAGAATGTAATCCATGACAGATTTCTTATGAGGAGCATTAATTGGATGTATCCTGCAAGCAGTAAGAATGGCGTAAAAAATTTATCGGATGTCATTTGAGTGGGGTATTTATGGCAGTCAAAGCAATGTCAGCTTGATTCATGTGACATTAGTCTATCTTCGTCATCATATTTGATTAAATTGATTGCAAAAAATCTCTTTTGGTTGATTTTGATGCTCTAAAAGCATCTAATTGATTTGCTTTATGAATGGGCGTTAGTTTAGTAGTTTTGGTGTCAATTAAAGCCTCCCGATTCTTATTTATTTGGTGTTGTCCGGCATCCATTGTCTTCTTCATGCTTTGTTGAACAGATTAAGGGGTTCGCCCCTTAGTAATTTTAATGCTCTGAATGCATTAATGGAGTATATTTTACGAACGAATGACATTTTAAATGATTTTGGTTAGATTGAGACATTCCGTTTTGATTTGTGAAACATTGCTTTCATTATTCATGTTGTTGATGCATCTACTCAACTTAACTAGTGAAATAGTAGTGGAGGTCAACATAGACTTGCATTCTACCCTTAAATGTTGGTGAAGTGACATACAGATGTCTCTCCACATCCGTGGTTAATTTGGGCAAAAAGAAATGCGTTTCACTAAGGGGGCTATTTTGTTAGTTTAATTTGAAATGTAGTGTAAAATAAATACGTAAAATGAAAGTACTGTATTTAGATTACATTTAGGCTGTTTTGTTGAAAATCCTACATATGCAAGAGTTTGTTTTTTCTTGTTTGGTAAAATCATGTAATGCAATGTAAATTACTTATGGTTTTGACGGTGGGGTGATGGCAATAGCGTAGGTGGTATCATGCCTCATTTTACTCGAAAGATGTATTTGGAATACCTAAATTTGGATGAATTTCAAATATATCAAATTTGAACTATAATGTTAATTTGAAATATGTTGAAATTATGCACTGGATTTCAAATTCTTCACACCAAATTCTTAAAATCAAATACCAAAATTCTTAAAACTTTTGCATTCCAATTACTATACTTTTACAACAAATAAAGCACCCCATAAAAAAAGAATTTTCTCTCACAAATGTACTATTATTCTTTTGTTGTGCCACTCTTATAAGATAATCTTTGGTTAACACCTAGAAATGCATAGTTTCTTACGAAAGAATAAATATCCATTGATCTTGTGATATTGTAAGTGTGGCCTCTCTTGACAATGGCTCCAAATCTCCTAGAAGTCTTTATTGTGGCTTAAAGATCTCTTAACACTTCAAACCCAACTACCTTGGATTGCATGGTTGAGATCAACAAGTGTCAGTAGCTTAAAGTATCATTTACTTTATTTTGGTTCATTGATTTATGCTTAAGCATAAAATGAAAAGAAGAGAGGAACTTCACCCATAAAGCATGTCTACCCTTTAGTTTGCTTTGACTATTAAGGAATCTAATCATGATCTATATAAGGAATCTAAGAGCTTCATGATCTATGTAGTGGGTATATTCTTTAACTAGAAGATGATGACTCCAATGGTCGAGGCTCGATAATAGCATATGAAATGCTTTACGTTGAATCATTGAACTTTTCACTAAAATAGGTGATGAGGTGTCCACATTGACTTAATATAGCTCTAATGCTCACATTTGATGCATCACACACACTTTAACAACTAGTTGAAGTTTGATAGGGCTATATCATGGGCCGTAGTAACTCGCTACTTTAATGCTTTAAAACTAACTTTTGTCTCATATGATCATGAAAATTTGCCACAAGGAGCTCAACTAGTTGCGCTACTGTAAAAAATGAAATTACTAATGAACCTCTGATAAAATGAGGCCAACCCATTAAACTGGTAAAATTCAGCAAAAGACTATGGACTAGGCTACTTCATAATACCTTCTATTTTGGTTGGGTCCATCCCAATGGTTGATAAACCTATGAAAGCATGCTTGAGGAGTTAGAAAGTAACACTTCTTCATGTGGCATTATAACTTATCTACTCGAATAATCTCAAAAATTTATTGTAGATGCCATAAATGATCCTCTACTAAGTGATTGTACACCAAAATATCATCAAAATATATGACCACTCATTTTCTGATAAATGCTTGAAAAATATGGTTCATCAACCACTTGAAAATGCTCGAGTCATTGGATAAGCCAGCACAATCGTCCACTTATATAATTCATATCGAGTCTTAAAAGAAGTCTTCTACTAGTCCTTAAGTCTCATTTGAATCGATAGTAGCTGATATGCATGTCTATTTTGGAGAAAGTGGTTGCTCCATGCAACCCGATCTTGCAAGTCGTCTTGTCATGGTATAAGGAATTGATATTTGATGAGAATCTTGTTTACGACTCTATTGTCAATACACATGCACTACAATCCCCTCTTCACCGGCATAATTAAATCACATAGACTTGTACTATCACACATTAAATATTTTTGAACATTAAGTCATTAATTTGCTTATACAACTTTTTATGTTTGACGAGTTACTTTCAATAAGCATGTTAGTTGGAAAGCACCAATTCTAGGATGAGATCTATGATATGCTAGATTTCCTTCAGTGGAGCTAACTTGGCTAGCGGACTGTCAGTCATAACATCCTAGAATTCCTTCAACATGTGCTGCACAACATCTAGTATCAATTCCATTATTTCATTTTCCTTTAACATTACTAATGCCAATCTTATTGTTTTTTTTCATGGCCTATAGAAAAGTAACTCATGACAATATGGCCTCCATTTTTGGCTGGTCACTCATCATCTTAGAATCCTTCTATGGTAGAAGTACAATGCTTGTTGTTCTTAGTGAATGGGTAGCGTTCTTGCAACCATCATGGACTATCTTTTGTCACACTATCAAGGTCAACCTAATATAATGTAACAAGCATTTAAAGACATGACATTACCACACCTACTGCTTATCTCTTAAAAAAACTCCACAAGGCATCTTTGGTCAACATTGATTGTATTCCCTTTCTTTTGCCAAGTTAGAGAATTTGGTTGAGAATGCTTCGAGTGGCAATGCTCAACTTATCTAATGTCCGAGTAGGCGTAATATTCTTCTTGTTGTCTATCACCATGAGACCGCATCTTCCCCATCATACAACAAGTATGAAAAATGTGTTAAAGCCACTACTGCTCTTTCTTATGTTCATATTGGAGGACATGCCAAACTACAAACATCTCTCCATTATGTACAGGGAGGTGATAATCATCCTCATGTGCGTCCTCTCTTGTGTCTTCAAAATCGACATTCTCAAATGGACCTTGCTCAGTGATGAAAATCACTCTCTTGTTTGGGCAGTTGGAGGCTGTATGTCCTTAGTCATGACACATGAAATATTTCTGCCTAGGAGAGTGTTAGGAGTGCTGGTTCTTTCAGTCTTCTTTCCAGTAGGGGTGAGTTTCTCCTCATGTTGGGTTGATTTTACATCTCTTGATGGTGTACTCTAGCTACTCAATCTTATGGTTGATTCTTCTTGAAAGTTGGGTGGTCCTAATACTTTTGTGTTGTTTCTCCAACTTGAAGGCTAAGATCTGCATATCAATCGAGATCAATATGATTGTAATTGCAACACATTTCCAATAGATGATCATAAACCTTTAAGATAATGGCCATTGTATTCTCCTCTAGCTTCATCTCACATTTTAGCATGAGTTTTATGCATTTGTCTACAAACATGTTCTTTTGTTGTTGATTATGAAGCTTCAAGAAAAAATCTTGCCAATAATGTATAGGATGGTATTTGTGCTACATCTCTTTTTTCATCAAAGACCACATAGTTATCTTACTTTTTCCTTTATGTTGGTGCATGCAATTTATATTCTTTCACCATAGAGAAACACATTTTTAAGTTCGATGGTCACCAACTTGACCATCTTGTCTTGGAGAATGCCTTTGTACTCAAAAATTGCTTCACAGTTTGAAGATATTCGATGAATTCATCTGGATCCATGCGACCCTTAAAATTCAGTAAATTAATCTTCACCCTAAGGTCATTGTCTCTCTTCCTATATTCAATGTCAAATTGGCATCGTTGATTTTTTATCATTGGAGACCTTTTGGTGAAATAGTTTTTTTTCTTCTTCTCATTTTAGATTGCCATTGTCATGATAATTGCTGACCTCCCCATATTGTCTTCTTTTAAATTCAACGAGGTTACATTGTACTTGATGGATTTTTTGTTGCATATCCTCCATGGTAAGCTCTTGAACACCTCTTTGTGGATTCCTTTTAGGTGGCATGGTGATTTCTTTCAAATAGGATTTGGCTAGGAAGGAAAAGGGTAAATTAGTGTTGGTTGAGAGGTTTGTAAGAGTTTTTGATATTGACTGAAGGTTGTGTGAGGAGTTTAAGGGTAAAAGGTGTGGGGGGTTTAGGGAGGGAAATTTAAGGTTTTGTGTATGAGGTTAAGTAGATTTGAATTTGAAGGAAGGATATGAATTCTGAGAACTTGGGCTATTTGATTATAATATCAAATAAATGACACCGATCCTGGGTATCGAGGATGGTGACAAAGGATCAATGATAAGGTTTTAAAATGTAAGTAAAGTGATTGAATAAGTAACTTGAAGTAGTGGGATTTGGAGGAGAAACCAGTGGTTGAATTGGTGTCTTGATTGAAAAAAATTAAAGAGCAGTGGCCGACAACTAGCATAAGAAGAGGGCAGATTCATTACTTAGAAGAGTAGGCTATAACCTTCTTCGGAGAAGAATAGATAATAAAATCTCTAATAGCAAATCCAAAGGTTAAAATTCCCTGATACAACAAATTGTTATATGTAAGAGACAAAACCCTATTCTATACATAAAATTAGAGATTCCTCTATAGCTAAATTGACCACTCTTGGCCGACATTCACGTCCGTGTCTTGCTTGGGCAAAGGCTGGCTAGCTTAAGTCTCTGCATCTCCTTTGCTTGCCACATGCCCCACGATATGCCAAATCTCTAGGCTTTTGTAAATGTGTATGAGCTTATAGAGCCTTGCTACCTCCTAAGAAACAAAGATATTAAGTCGTTATACATCTATCTCACTTCACCTTAATAGGCAATCAGATTTCACACTATTATCTTAATAACGTTGATGACATTTATTTGTTCAAAGTACTATGATCGTGTATGTATCTGCATAGATTCACGTTCATTTGAGTAACTTGTTCTACGAGGAATGAATCTTGAACCACGTCAGTGTGCCTTGATTTAGTGTAAGCAAGCATTGTTGGCTTCTAATTGTATTTTATTTTATTTTATTGTTAGGATAATGTGGAAGGAAAGCTAGAGGAAGTTGTTTCAGGACAAAGAAGGCTTACAAAATTCAAGGTCTTCATTCCCTTGTGGTTCTCATAGCCATGCTTTATCATTTTGGTGCTTCCAAGAATTGATTTATGATTAGGATTCATTATTACAGCCATTGTTTCTTCCAACAAGATCAAATTTAACTTTCAAATTTTGTTGTTTCTTCTCCGTAGAACTAAAGTTTGCTCTAATCTTTATCTATTGAGATTTTATGTGAATTTCTTGTCAAGGGTGATCGGGGACTAGGAAATGTTGCTTCCTTAGAAAATGCTGGACAAATTGAATGTAAGGTTAGTCTTTACTTTTTTTATTCTTTCACAAAATGAGTTGTTTAGCGGGTTTTCTATTATTGCATGCATCAGATGGTAAAAGCTTGACCTTTAAATAAATATCCAACTATTATTATATTCAACCATTTTATCGAACATATGAAAGTACATTTTTCATGAGAATTTTATTACAACTTATCAAATGATCATTGATTGGGATTTTTCTTCTTATGTTTATTGCAAATATTTGATACATTGCATGACGTGAAAAATCATTTGACTTATTTGAAGAAATGTGAAAAATACTTCACTTGTTAACTAGGTTGCAATTCCTTGGCATATGTAGTTTTTTTTGCCTTTTCCTCCATATATTGGTTAATTCTATCTATGGAGGATAAACTTTCATGTTTTCTCTCTCGATAGGATGTATCGACACAACCGAACTATGTTAGAATTAGTTTTGTAGGTTAGTTATTATGTGGTCAAGAATGTTCCATGAATTTTAAATCAAAAGCTCAACAGAGGTAGGCTGAACTATTCATAGGTTGACCTTTGGACCTATTATTTTAATGTCAGCGAAAATTTTCAACCCTTAACTTTTGACTAATTTAATTCGCATATAATTTAACAATGACCACATGTGCCATGCTCCTCCAAAAGAAAAGATCTAGATTAATTCTTAACATCCAATCAAGATTTAAATGCAAAGATTCATGCTCCAATAATCTCCGTACAATGAGTGACAAACAAGTCAAATATTCCTTCTAGCTTTCTACTTTGGTTTTGTTGGGCTATTAGTCAATCTTGATGGAGCACATGTTCATTGGCATTAATTTTGTAGTTTTGACATCAATATGATCATCTAATTCCAATCATCATTGAATCTAATCTCAAATTTGTTGGTTTAGATATGATTATCTGATTGAGATTTTAATCAACACTAATCTTAAGGCATAGATCCTTCTCGATCCATCCATTATTGTTAAGAGCATGATGATCTAGCATTGATCTCATATCCAATGACTTGATTCTTCACTTTTAATTGACAAGAAGACCAAATTTCTCTCGAGTGAGATAGATCTTAGAAGAAATATGGCTCATCTATCCATCATACACTCTCATTAAGAAACCAAGAAAGCAAAACCTCTTTTATTCAAGCACTTAAAAATACCCCAACTGGGGAATGGTAAAGACACTCTTCATATTTTCATGAGGATGATTCTTCTTCGACTACATACTCTTTCATTTGTAAGTGTAACTTTTGTTAAATTGGTTTCAGCTTTTATTCACCTTCAAGCTGTGCTTAAATATTTGGAGTCTTCGTAGACAAACTTTGAGTTGATATGTTGGCCTTTTTTTCAAATTAATAATGTGCAAGACTTGGTATGGAACTTAGGGTGAATAATATACTTAAATTTTCCTAGTCCTGAAAATTATATACAATATACAATAGGTTGGTGTTGCCAATGAAAAATTTATCACATTATTACTTATTGATCTGAACACATGGAGCTTTAGACGCTTTTCAATTGATCATGCAACATGCACTATTTCTTGTATAACTTTGTTGGTCACTTATCAATTGAATATGTTACCTGCATCTTTTTATGTAGTTTTGTTGCTTGCATATTAAATGACTTTATTACTTATCACTATTATATCAATGCATGACAATGTTAGGATATGCTTTCAACTTTTAATAAAATAATTTCATTGAAAGGGCTTAGTCACCTAATTAGGGTATTGTCCACAAATTGTTAAGTATCCATATGACTTTGGAGGCTATTAAGTTTTACAATGAAGAGAAAAAATCACTAGATTTTCATAACACCGTAGCCGCATCAAGAGTTTGGTTGAATTAAAGCAAATTTGGCTTCACTTTACTACTTAATGAAATGACACAACTAAAAGGATAATCTGTGAGCTTCAAAGTTCATGCCTCTCTCACGAGAGTCTCTACGTTCTGGATAAATTTTAGTAGACATATTTGTTTTGTAGATAAGATACTTCCTATGATTTTTTTCTCATATTGTGAAGAATTTAATTGTGGTTCTAGGCTTCCCATAAGCATAAGCACCTTTAATTAATTACTCCTCTCACATGTGAGGGAAAACTTTTGATTTAAGCTAGTCATTAGGTGTTGAGAATTCAACGTATAGTAATAATGTTAAATTTTTACAACAACAACAATAAGCCTTTATCCCATTATGTGGGGTTGGCTATATGAATCCTACCGGAGATGGACTTGAGGTGTTAGGTTAGTTTATAACCCTGCGAATCTTGATTAGTGAGGCCCATACGCCTTTTTGCTACTTAGTGTTGGATAAGATTATCATTATAAGCCCTTGCCAGCTTTTTTAAAGAGTGTGCTTTGGGTTTATTGGGTATATAAAGAGTTTATTTTTCCTAATAGGAACCCGGAATATGCTCATGAGGGAATCCACTCTTCGATAAATCCTTTACTAGAAGTCCCTGAGAATAATCTCAAATAGCAAACTTGGATGTGTTAGTTTGCTAACAAGGTCCTTATCTAGTCAAATTCCCCCCAAATGCAGTTTTACATTAGGTTCCGAGGCGTAGTGTTGGATAGGGTCCTTAATAGAAGTCTTAAGACTAACTCATAATGTGAAAGATGTTGATAGGTAGATTAGTAAACAAGGTCTTTATCTATTCAAATTCCTCAAGAAAGCCCTTGGTGAGTAGGGCTCATGGGATTGCTCTTGGTGTTGGATAAAGTTCCCATTAAAAAACCCTGAGAGCAACTCTCAATGATTAAGCACGAGAAGGGTGGGTGTGTTGACAACTCCACTTGCTTATATTTTGTTTAATAGAGTTATACACATTTACATTATAACTAACAATGAGTTTAGTCTATCATGGGTGGATTTATATTCGATTTGACGTCTGTCATAATAGAAAATGATTATTACGTAAAGCTCTAACAAACAACTATTGGAGACAACCAAATCCTTGGTGAATTTAATTATGTTGATGAGTTATGGTTGATAAGGCCTAAGCTTGGGCCATAAAGCCAAGAAAACTCCATTCAATTCTAGGTGAGATTGTGGTTGTTGATGAACAACTTCTATGAGAGGTTATAAGAGGCATTACTCTATGCAAACTTCTTTCATTTTAAGGCAGGTTACCAACTAAAGTTTTATCTATTGTGAGTACCACTTTTAGCAAATTCTTTCATTTCATCTCTTATGAAATCTAAGGGGCTCCTTTGTTATGGTATCAATGAGAATATGATTTTTGAGGCACAAGCTTAAACTTTGATCCCAATCAAGCTCTTTCGTTATATTCCAAGTGAGTTTAAGGTGGCTAAGCCATAAGTATTGGCCACAACCCTAAGCGAACCCATTTATTTAGTCTAACATAAGGTTATGGCCATTGAGGCATAAACATAGGTCACAACCTCAAGTGTATTTCATTATTTAGTCTAAGATGAGATTTTATTGCTAAAGCATAAACCAGGGCCATGAATTTTACAAAATTATTTATTTAATCTTATGAGAGATTTAGTTGCCAAATCACAAGCCAAGGTCATTTCCCCTAGTGGACTTATTAATTAAACACTTGGTGAGGTGTGGTTGTCACAGCATTAGCCTATGTGACAATCCCATTATACTTTTGTGTTTATTTCCAAAAAAGGCAATGGTTGGAGTCTTCGTGACCACAATGCCCAAACAAATTATCATATTCTTCCACAATTGGTTATTTTAAAAGCTCAATTTGGGAGATGCATCTATATATCTCTCATCAAGAATGATTAAAAAGGGTTCAACCTAAACAACATTCTTATAAATGTTATCCTCCTCAAGTCCTAAATGGATAACTAAAAGTGGAAGCCTCCACATCCATACATTCAAACTTCAAAGTCCCTTAAAACAATTATATGCTAACTTAATAACATATGTACCTTAAGTCCAAAGAGGACCTTAATGAAGTTTTTCCCAAATGAAGAAGCTTCACCCTGGATCAATTCTATAGTTGAATTCTGATTGCAAAACTCTTCATAAGCATTCAAGTTAAGGCAATCGTACATATGTCTGAGCTCTCATGCATTGAATTGACCATTGCGTGGTTCCTCTAAGGGCAAGACTTGGAAGTCTTTTTTCTCAAAGATTGCCTCATCGAGGCTTTCAAATTGAAGATTATATTGAAATCCATGAACATATGGAGATTACCCAACTCCATCAGGCATAGTATATAAGAAGATTATAAAAGGCCAATGGGTATATGATGACTACCCAACTACATGGTATTCAAAGAATACAAATGAATCTCAAAAAACAAAAATGAAGGCATTGACAAACAATTTTATGATCCTTATTATGATGGACCAATATTCAAAGCAAAATACTATCAAATAAAGCAAAAAATATGGCCACAACTCCATGCAAACTCATTCGTTCAATCCTTTACAAGGCATGGTCATTGAGGTATAAATACAAGCTACATCCTTGAGTAAACTTTATCATTTAGTCAAAATGAGAGTTTGGTCCAAAGCATATGCTCAGCCATAATCTTTAGTTGAATCCTTCATTTAGTCTTAGATGAGATTGTTGGTGTCAAATTTTAAGTTGAGGTCACGACATCTATCAAATTTATTAATTGAAAACCTAGTGGTTATGGTTGTTGAGCCATCACACCATGCCACAATCCCACAAACTTCTATTTTTGGGTCTAAGAAAGGCCATGACCATTGAAGTCTTCACTCAGAGCCACAATACACAAACAAATTTTCTTATTCATCCATAATTAGTTCTCTTGAAACTCAATTCTAGAGGAGCACTTGAATATTTTATCATGAAATGATTAAAGAGATGGTTTGATCAAAAAATATTTTTATAAAGATTATCCTCCTTAAGTTTTAAAAGGATGTTTAAAAAGAGAAGCCTCTCTATCCCCACCTGCAAAGTCCTTTAAGTGATTATATGCTAATTTAACTCTATAAACATATGCACGATAAGTCTAAAGAGGACCTCAAAATGAATAAATCCTTTCATCAAATTTTTTCTTGATTGTAAAGAAGAACTAATAATATTTATATAGTTGCATTTTGACCACAAAAACCCTAATAAGTATTCAAGTGGAGATGATTGGTCACATAATCGAGATTCCCATTTGTCAATTTAGATTATTGTTTGGCTCCTCAAAGGGGACTTCAAATACTCCTCAAAGATTGCCTCATCAACATCCAAGTTAGAGATTATCAAAATCCAATGGCTATATAAAGACTTTCAAACTTTACCTTGTATTCAAAGATTATAAATAATACATAAAAAACAAAAAGAAGGCTTCGACAAATAATTGCATGATAGTTACTTCAAATGATAGACCTATATTCAAAATAAATTACTATTGAACATGGTTAAAATTGCAAAGTACTATTAAAAATTGCCAC
Source organism: Cymbidium sinense (assembly GCA_021442155.1). Taxonomy (NCBI): domain Eukaryota; kingdom Viridiplantae; phylum Streptophyta; class Magnoliopsida; order Asparagales; family Orchidaceae; genus Cymbidium; species Cymbidium sinense. The sequence goes on along the minus strand of CM038226.1, from coordinate 96,799,957 downwards.
CGACTCGATTAAGAGAGTGATTTAAAGTGTCGGTAATTTTAGGCGATGGAATAGTAGATAAGACACTATTTAGATCCTCATTTTGCAAGGACTTTAGATCGTTCGGGTTTCTAAGGCAAGCACATTTAGTTAATTACCCCTCTCACGAGAGAACTTTCGACATGCCGTTAGATCGTTAAATGCGTGATAAGAAGAAAGCGTGGAGTTTAAAATTTAGGATTTAGAATTTATGAAATTCACCATTATTTAATTTAAAGTATATGGTTGGTGGAATGATGACGCCCGACCCAGATCCCATATTTAGCCGCATGTGCCATTTAATGAGGAGATGACCTAACCCGATCGTCGAGCCATGGCGTCGTCAAGTAATCCTCAGACTTGGTGTCGAGACATGCTTAAGTCCGCCATAAGGAGGCTTTTGCCTCATCAGTGCACCATATGATTCACAACTCAAAGATTGGGGGAGCATACGGCTACGCGACCGTAATATAATGGTGTCATTTGGCGACAAACATCGTCGGGACTCTCATAACTACATCATGGAGCCCACCGGCCGCCACGCAAATGAGGATCTGGTCACGTCGCTGGCATGAGATTGTTTGAGAGTAAACATAGTAATTTGACTTTGACTTTGACTTTTCATGAGAGTTTTCTTAATTTATCACCTACGACAAACAATCATAAATGTGGATTGAGTTTTATTTTAAGTTCTTTAAATATTGAATTCCACTTAGCATTTATAGCTTCGATGATATTTTAAATTCTTTAGATGGATATTCAATCTAAGTTAATTATATTTGAAATTGTAATCATATTTTGATAAGTATCCTCCTGGTTAAAATTTTCATTTAACATTCATCCGGGGTTATAAGTTTTCTTGATCTTTTTGTTTATTATTTTAGATCCAACATTATTAATTTAATAATGATTAGATCTCTGTCATATATACGAATCTCTTCATATTTGTTAAAATATTATAATATTATTTTTAGATTTTTTTAGGTTTAAATGACCAACTAATCAACCCAGAACATCCTGACCGCAAAGTTTAGATTCAACATAGACGGGCTCATCGGGTGTATTTAAGAACGCCTTAATTAACATCTTACGTTCACTACAATGTCTAATCAGAAGATAACATATTTTAACTTTTGTTCAATCATTCAAGTAATATTCATCTTTTCACATTTAGTTGAATTCATTGAATTTATGAGTTTTATGAAGCTTGATTTGTTCTTATTCGAAGCGATTTTCTACAAGTTCATCATGTCAGTATTGATTCTCATTCATGGGCAAATTGTTGCATCTTCTTTATGCTTGCTCATGCATATCCAACTTTTAGTTCTTTCAAGATAAAATGTAAGTATCATTTGAATTTTACCAAAGATCACTTATAATGCATGTGAATGTAGTATAAGCTTCTTTTTCTCCCCTTTTTTTATTCCTTCAACTCTTCTTAATAATTCCAAAGAGAGCTATAATAAAATTCAATAATTCATTTAATAGCTTTATTTGCATTAGATGCAAAGCTATCAAGTCATGTTTTTGCTTATACCCATCGAGCCCTCTTGTAAACCACCTTTCAATCTAACTTGAGCTTTATTTTCATGTGGAAGATGAATTTCAAGCATAGTATCATTTATATGTTTTGTATAAGTTAGTCTTCCTCTCATTTGAATCTAGTTCTTATAATTATTTGGATACAATACAACCCAAAGATTCTTTGAATTTATCATTTGAGAGGTGTAGAATCTCTTGTAAGACTTGTTTTACATTTCTTTTTGTCCAAGGCCAAGCTCTTAAATCCACGATAGGTTTCATTTGTACTCATAATGAACTATTGAGTCGTATTACAAATATCATTTGAATTTACTTGTTGTAGCTTAATTTTTCTTATTTTGATGTTTTAGAAGTTTTATATTCAACTTTAATTTTGAATTGACATTCAATTTAAGTCCAAAAATTTGACTAAATTTCAGCCTTACATCATTCGTGCAGGTCGCATGAGTCGTTTTACCCTACCACGCTTTTCTTAAGCAAGATTTGTCTTGTGACACCATGAGTTTCAATCCCACCACGCCTTCTAAGCGTAGGGTCTTCTAATAAAATAAAATATACATATATATTATTTTGCATGTTAATTTAACTTTGATTTATTGTTTTTATTTAAGTTGAGTTTAAGCTCATTAGTATTTTCATTTAATTCTCTTTAAGCTTCATGTCGGTTCAAATTTAGCAGCCTCCCGGCGTTGTCCCTGCATCGAGGGCTACATCAGGGATTATTCGACCTTCCCGTCATCTCTATCGAAAGATAACGACGTGTCTGACACTACGATCATTTCTACGTTAACTCTACTTGCAGATCTTCAAACACTGATAAAAGAGCATATATGTTGGTTTATTCTTTAATTTATCATTTTTAAATAAGTTCAATTTAAGCTCATCAACACTTTTATTTGTTCTTGTTTAGGTCTCCCTGAAATTGCCTCCTGTCATCCGCATGGGCTTGAGTGCTATGCTTCCTACCATGCTTAAAAAAGATACATAGTCATGCGACATGCTGCTTAAGAAGTATTCTAAACCTACGCTAAAAAAACATCCATCGCCTTCAACACCTACAATTTCAATTCAAATTTTAATTTTGAGCTTAGAGTTTATTTATGTTAAATTAATTAGCTCCTTTGTCGGTTTCAATGTCGATCTTCACATAGGCAGACGGGAGTCTATTCACTTCCCGCTTTAAAGCATAACCGCCGTCGTCTGACATTTTGCGATCTTTTGCTTTACCGAGCATACGGTCTTCAACACCTACGTAAAAGAGCATAAAAAAAGTGTGAGATCATTTGTAGTGCTTGATATAGGCAGCATTCCTATGGAGCATAATGTTGTAGCTGTTGTGAAGCAAGGATCCTCTTCAAAGATGTTCACAAAAGTAGTCACTACAATTGGATGTTGATGTGACCGAAACCATTCAAAAGTCGATGGCTGCTTAGCATTCAATTCCTCATGAATTACACTCTCCAATGGAGCACACAGCCGGGTCAAGCTTTCATGGACAAAAAATTGACATCTGTATCTCTTCTATCTCCACGGGATGAAATTTCAATTGCCGCCTGCAATAAAGAGTGGGTTGTAGCCTGATAGGATAGTATTTTAACCCAAGCGCTTTTGCCAAACACCAAGTCATGAAAGCAGCAATTCAGATCTCCTACACAATGCAGATTTTATAAACAAGAGTACAAATTTATATAAAGTTAATATCAACATTAGCTCATAATTTCTTCTTAGGAGAGCAAACTTGAACTCAAGACATCAGCTGAATAGAGGCATAAGTTCCTGACTTTCTAGTATAGCAAATAGCTGCTCTCTGAGGCTCCGTTTGGACTTGTCTCTTGAGGCTTCTCTGTTGTTTTAATCATAGAAGCCTTCCAGTCCAACCGTGATCAGATGTTTCTGATTCAAACTTTTGATGTAAGAAGTCATCTCAACTATCCAAGCCGCCTTGTGTGATTTTTCTTTGAATTGGATCATTCTCTACACCTGATTTCATCCTGAGAATCTTCTTTGCAACAGCTCCTGCAGCAACTCTACCGATTGTTTCCCTAACTGATGATCTGCCACCACCCTGAATAGATCTTATGCCATATTTAAAATCATATGTGGCATCTGCATGAGAAGGCCTTTATGCTATTGACATTTCACTACAGTCATGACTTCTTTGATCTGTATTTGGTACAAAAAATATGGATTGGAGTTCCAGTAGTTAGTCCTTTAGAGATTCTTGAAAGAATTTTACATGTATCTATTTCCTTCCTTGGAGTAGTTATTCGGCTCTGACCTAGCCTCCTTCTATCAAGCTCAGAATATCAGCTTCACAGAGGGGTACTCTAGGTGAGCAACCACTGATGGTACACCCGACACCTCCACCATGAGACTCTCCATAAGTTGCAACTTTGAAGAAATTTCCAAAACATTTCCAATGGTTTTCACCTCTAGCCTCAGACGGTTGAGGTAGTCTCCGGAGATAGATTTGGGCTGCAGATGAAGAAGGTAGACCAGCGGTGGTCTGAAGGACTGAAGCCAAGGCAGAAGCTGCCATCGGATCTGCTCCCCTTGAAGAAGGTCTGGGAAGAGATGGAAGCTCTTGTCATTGCCATTCACACAGAGAGAGAGAGAGAGAGAGAGAGAGAGAGAGAGAGAGAGAGATGGTCAAAATGATCAAGGGAAGGAAGACTGGAGCCGGATGATAGAATTGTGCGCAAGAGAATATGCCGCCATTGGGGTGTTGCTGAAGAAGAAGATGGAATGGAAGAGAGATCTTTGGATAAGCATCGACGGTTTTTAAAAGTGATTGGTTGGTTCCGTCGCTCTCAAGCAATCATGGTCTTTTCCTCCAGATCGAGATGAGAGAGTTGCTCAAGAAGTTAGTTTAGAGTTTTAAGGAGGGTATTTATAGGATATATATTTTTATTACTTTATTTGCCCTCATTTGGGTTTTCATGCGATCGTCACATGACAATAAATATGTCGATTTTAGGTTACTGATGTAACGAACGCTTTGATCGTGAGCCGCCGGTCAAGCCGATCAAATCGGGTCTTTTTTAGTTCAAATTTGCGCGTTGCTTCCGCCGCTTCAATATTCGCGAACTTATCCGGAGCGCTTTATTTGGTAGTTTTGACGTTTGAAAGTTACGCTGATCAATTTCAATTAACCGAGATCGTTTGGGCATCGTCGTGGCTTCCTAATCTCGATATGCATGTTAGTGCTTCGACGACCTCCCTTCTTGATCGGTTGGCTGTCGAATTTGCAATATGTATATTCTAATCAATTTCGACGTTCTGAACGCGATGACTTCGTCGATCGGAGATCATTTCGATTTTCGCCGGTACATTTCAGCAAGTACATGTTTTATTTTGGGATTTTGCCCATAGTCATTTGATTGACCACCTTATAACCCAATATTGTCACTTATTCCTCTCCATTTGATAAATGATACCGGGGTCCGAGTTGAAAACTTATGTGCTCGAAGCTTACCTCCATCGCCTTATCATTGAACATATATATGCAAAGGGGTCTCATGATTTGAGCTCACTACTCACCATTGTTACCTTGTCACCAAATGATTGACAATAAAGGGTTTGGGTTTGAATGATGATGATGTTACAACCATGCGTCATTTAAACTTAAGTAACGAGTTTAACACTCTAATCGCGATCGAGATCGATCGATCACGAATATGAAAATTCGACTTCATAATGCGTCGAAAGCATCAAAATTAATTAAATAGAAAATATCGAATCAATTAATGATCGATCCAAAAATTAAAATTAAAATTAATTTTTAATGAAATTATCGCATATCAAAGTCGAAGCTCGAGTCTAAACGACCTCCGTTTGCGAAATTGATGCCGTCGCCAAACGCGTCGAGACCTATCAAACGACGCCTTCCGGAGATCGATTGCAAAGTACATCGATCAAATCCAAGCGACGTCGCATAATTTAAACCTAATTTCTACGATTGCCGACGCGTCCCAATGTCGACAGAAATTGATCGCGTATGCTCGCAACCAACAACTAAAATTGACACCCTTGGGTTGCATAAATTAATATCACATAAAATAATGTTAAATTATAATTAAAGGGACTGGTTAATCCCTTAAAACCCCTTTAATTCTCTACTAACCCGCTGCTCAACCAATCGAAGAGACCGGCCCTGGTCGAAACGATTTGACTCATTTCACGATCCTTACTCTCATTTCGACATTTCGCTTCTTTCTGCTTTCTTAAGTTTTCTCGGCATTCTCTCACGATCTCTCTTTTCTCCTCCACGCGCTTCTCTGTGGCTCAGTTCTCTCCTCTCTCCATGATTCGACTCTCCCCTCTCGCTTCCTGCTTCGGCTGAAACTTTAGTTCGTGGATTGATTCTCCCTCTTCTCCTCTGAACTCCCCAGAGCCTCCTTCTCACTCTCGAGTTCACGGCATTTCCCCTGCGATCTCCTCTTTCTCTTCCCGATCGGTGCAAGAAGCTCAATCGAAGCTTGAGGGTTTACCAACCTAGAAACCCCTTTCCTCCTTTCCTCTTAGCATTGAAACCTCGGTTGTTTCTCTCGACCCTAAGCTTGTTCTTATGTATTTGAGTTTCTTTGGAAGTTATTTTGCTAAATATGCTATATCTTATGCTTGGGATTATGCTAAGAGTTTCCTTTAGGGATTTGGGATGATGTATGACCCAAATCTCAATTCTTATTGCCATTATTCACGGATTTTGTGATGCTTAGCTTACTAAAAAATGATTTGGGATGATGTATGGCCCAAATATTGTGTTGTTGTGTTTTCATGGACCCTATGTGTTTCCTTTTGAAAAATTTCGGATATGGTAAAAGCGAAATTTATGCAAATATTTCTTACTCTAAAGGAATGAAGCTTGCTGAAATTTCTTTTATCTAGAAGAAATTGCATTGTTTTACTAGTAAGTGAGTGTGGTGCTTGCTGGAAATTATCTTTATCAAAGGGAATACTTGCTGAAAATATTTTCCTCTAAGGGGGAATCAATCATTTTGTTACTTAATGGGTAAGATGCTTGCTGAAAATATTTTTTATCTAAGGGGAAATCAGCTAATATGTTATTTGATGAGTATAAGGCTTGCTAAACTTTCTTATCTAAGGGAAAAATCAATTAGTTTGATGAGATATGATCGTTCTCCTATGAATTTCGCTTCTACTTTCAATTGATTTCTATGAAGGGAACTATATATGTATCATGCCTCTTTCACATACAAATCGAAATCTGAAATTAAAAAAAAAAGAGGGATTTTTAAATATTGCATGGTTTAAATCTTGGGCCCTAGTGTCATGATTGCTTGTTGTTTCCTATGGATACCTATACTTTTATCTTGCTGAAAATAATTCCTTCTTGGGATAGAAAATAGAATTCTTAAGCTAAATGCAAGTATTTCCTATCCTCAACCCTATGTTCTTATCGTATGGAGGAGTTAGTGTTTGCTGAAATTGTCTTTCTTGCCTACAAAAAGAAAATGATGAAATCTGAAATTTAAAAGCATAGAAGGGTTTGGGTGTTGTGAAATCCCAAAATCTGAAACTCCAAAATCTGAAATTTGTTTACTTTCCTTTATGGGCTTCATTCTTGTTACTTTGCTTAAATCAAATCTTGATACATTATGCAAAATCTTGTGAAAGGGAAGATTTTGAGTTTAATCCTTTATACGCATATTTCATTTGATATCTTATTAACGGAAATATGCTATATACCTCACATCGTTCAACGCAATAAACTTCATGATAGACTGTCACGCTTCCAACGCGTGGCGAAATATGTTTATAAGTACCGCTCACATTGTTCCAAGCGGAAACATGATAAGACTGCTCACGCGTTGTTCCAACGTGGGAAATATCTTTATAAGTACCCGTTCTCATTGTTCAATGCGGCGAAAACTATGATAAGTGCGCTTGTTCCAACGCGGAAATATGTTCATAAGTACCCGCTCACATTGTTCCAACGCGAACTTGATGCACTGCTTGTTCCAACGCGTGGCGGAAAATACGCCATAAGTACCGTACATTGTTCCAACGCGGCGAAACTTGTGATAAGACTGCTCACGCGTTCCAACGAAATATACGCATCTTATAAGCACTGTCGCATTATTCCAATGCGGAAACTTGTAATAAGACTGCTCACGCGTTGTTCCAACGCCAGAAATATCGCTTATAAGTACCGTCATATGTTCCAACGCAAACTTGTAATAAGATTCGCTCACGCATTCCAACGAGAAATACGCTATAAGCATGCTCACGCGTTCCAACGCGGGAAACTTGTAATAAGATGCTCACGTTGTTCCAACGCATAAATATTATAAGCATTCGCTCACATCGTTCCACGCGGAAAACTTAGTAAAAGACTGCTCACGCGTTCCAAGCGGAAATACGCCATAAGACCGCTCACATCGCTCCACGCGGGGAAACGTAATAAGACTGCTCACGTTGTTCCAACGTGGCGAGAATAATACCGCTCATTGTCCAACGTCGAAACTTGTAATAATTGCTCACGCTTGTTCGCTGTAGAAATACGCTTCTTATAAGTACCGGTTCACGTTGTTCCAACGGCGGAAACTAAAGTGCTCACGCTTGTAACGCGTAGTTATGATAGATTTTGCTCACGTTGTTCCAACGCGCGAACGAATCTTGTGTTATGCAACCCATGCACGCCTTTCTTGGCGTGGGAAGACTTATCTTCGATTTACGCGGACGACGGCCGAAATTTTCAATAAAAAAAGAAGTGAAATGTGTCATATATAATGTTTATACTTTAATTTCATATACATGTGAATGCAAATTTATTGCTTACGCTATAAGATTCCAACGCGGAAACCAGTGATAAGACTGCTCGTTGTTCCGCGCGTGAACTGATGATAAGATGCTCACGCGTTCCAACGCCAGGAATTAAGTGTTACGCAACCCATGCGCTTTCGGCAGGCAAATAAACTTCGGTAGTCTCACGACACCTACCACGCTTTCTGGTGAAGGCTGGTCTCGGCGATGGGACGACGGAGGTCAATTTTTCTTTAAAAAAAATATAGATAGAAAGGATGAAATGCTTAGTTAATAAGCTTAAAATGCTTTGTCATATATGAATACTACGCTCAATCTCTATGTAATGAAATCTATCTTATTTGTGGCAGTATGACATAAAAGTGGATTCTATCTGGCGTGTTATGGAATACACATTAATATACCAAACTTAAATGCCTACTTGTCATTCACGCCATGATTTACATACATAGACATACAAGACTGAAGAAACACATATAATAAATTAAATCTACCATACGACATGACACATATATCAAGAAGATATCAAAAAAAAAAGGTTGGGTTAGAAAAGAAACTCACAAGTATATGTGGCACAACTTAACCCTCTTTGCAAGATTAAAAAACTTAAACTTGTTGTATAAGGAGAAAGGAGAGTAGAAAATGTAAGTCTGAAAGGAAATCTTATTTATAGGCTTCATTTTCCTTCGCCATCTATTCTTATGGCATCGACACGCATATTCGTCATATAAATCAGACGAGAACCATCTAATGTAATCATTATATTTGCGCACGTATTACGTAAGATGCCTCAGCATCCTTATCTCTTTCTTTGAAAAATAAAGTCTTATATCTTAATAAATTTAATGAGTATTTGTCCACTGCTAGAGCTAGGAGGTGGATTTTAATTAATTCACTGCTCTTTAAATGAAATATGACATCTACTCATATTTTATATTCTCTCATTATCAAAATAAATGCTATGGGTATTTGATCATATGGCCTTCAAAATGGTTTTATTTTACGTAGATTCACATAAAGAAAAGGTTTTAAATCAACGCTAAACTCATTCTCCATCATTTTATATTTGATCATATTCAAAATGTTATTTTAAATTTCTTTTGCTTGATCACATAAAGAAAGGGTTTTAGCCAAATCAAATGCCTAAACTCATTCTACCATCACTTTATATTTGATCATAGCTTTAAAATGATTTGTTAAATTTTATGTTGTGATTTGCAACATAAAGAAAGGGTTTTAGCCCAAATCATCTAAACTCATTCTGGCCATCACTGGTATTGATCATATGGGCCTTCAAAAATAATTATTTCACTCTATGTTGGCTGATTTGCAACATAAAGAAAGGGTTTTACAAATCAAATGCCTAAACTCATTCTATCCATCACTGGTATTTGATCATAGCCTTCAAAATAATTATTTATTTATGTTTCTAATAGAAAGGGTTTTAGCAAATCAAACGCCTAAACTCATTCTAGCCATCACTTTATATTTGATCAGCCCAAAATAATTTATCCCACCCCATACCTGATTTGTGACTTAAAGGGGTTACCACAATAATATCATATTTAACAAATGCTACATAATCCGGTCTTGAGGTAACAAAACCTAAAAAATGTATATTAAAACCTAAACTGCAATTGAACCTATATTTCAACTAGACATTCAACGCCCATACAACATTCTAAAAGAATCTTGTATATGTGATGTAAGTTTCAAACATAGGACATGTGCTGTATAAAACAAAAGAATGATGTTACATCATCCGGTTTGACCGTCCCGTTAACAAAACCTAAAATGTCATATATTAAAACCTAACCAAATTGAACCTATATTTCAACTGACATTCAACGCCTTACAACATTCTAAAAGCAGATACTTGTATGTATATCAAGTGCAAACAAGGACATGCGCAGGTATAAAACAAAAGAACAAATGTTACATCATCCGGTTTGGTCTTGAGAGTTAACAAACCTAAAAATCGTATCAAAACTTATGCGCATAATCAAGTCAAATATAAAGAATCATGCTACATCTTCTTGGTTTGACGGGTTAACAAAACTCAAAAAATCAAAATGACATATAAACTCCAACTTAGATATTCTAATGTCCATACAATTCCAGAGATATCCAGATGCGTTGGAGTAAATACTAAGTAAAATAAAAGAATAGATCTACATAATCCGGTTTGGTCTTAAGCCTGTTAACAAAACCTAAAATGTGATATTATAATTTCAAAATTAATAATATCCGGGCTAATCGTCATATAATACAAGATATGAATCAACTCACATTTTCTAAAATTCAAATTCTCGGAAGAAAAGTCTCAAACCCGATCCTCTATGTTCAAACTATGAGGTTTTGAAGGATTATACTTCGAGATAATGAATTCGCACTGATCCTCCTGTAAAAATGAGGAAGCCTATCAATCGATATTAACCCTGGGGTTGAAGGGTAATTATAATTAAAATTTCAATGATAAATGATCATATATATTCAAATCTAAATCAATCATAAAATGATCAAAATTCAAAGAAAATACAAAAAAAAGAAATAAAAAAAATGAAATTAATTATTTAAATTAAAACTAAAAAAAAATAAAATAAATCCACCCTCCAATTGTTTGTCTTCTGGTGACAATTAAGAAAATTTTGCTTCACATAACGAAATTAAATACATAACTACCTTCACACTCAAATATTCTAAAGCCGTGGGCGTCTGTCCTTCGCGTGGTTTCTATGGACATAAATGGCGATAAATTGATTCTCCTGACCGGGCCTCACGGAGTTTTGCACCACTAAATTACCACTACGGTATGTTCTTAAACGCTTCTTTGAGTGTATGTGAAAGTTCTTACGTAAGGCTTTATATTTGCCCCTTGACAACTCCACCCTGTGTCTACAAGGACACTCAACGACGTAACATGTGTTGTGAGGATTCGCCGGGGTTGACTACCTCGACCATAGCGACGGACGGATGACGAACATGGGATCTTGATCGGCGCCATCGTTCTCACAAAAGTTTTAAGTTAAAATAATAAATTTCATAAGTTCTAAACTCCATTCACCTAATTATATACTCGCTTCTTTAACGATTCATCACTAGCTTTAATCGAAAGTTCTCTCGGAGGAAATTATACTGCCATAGAAACCAAACCAGATATAAAAGTTCACCCAAATGAGAAGAAATCTGGTAGTGTTATCTACTATTCATCTACCTTCTGAAATTATCACCGACACCTAAACAACTCTTTTCTTTTCCGAAAGAGGTCGGTGGCGAATTTTCGGATCCCACAAATGAATAGTGCAAAAATGGGTTTGAATGCATGTGCTCGATCTCATCATGATAGTCTTGTCAATCTACATTGAATCACAATTCTTCAAGTCACCATTATCACCTCACAACCAAGCAAATGGTGCCTTGAGGGGAGATGAAAAAATTCAGCACATGAGTCACCACCATCGCCTTGTGCACTAAAAAGAAAAGGTGCAATTCTCAAGTGAAAGCTCAATATTTGAATTCATCATTGCATCCTATGTCTCAAAAAAGAATTAAACAGAGGAGAAATGAATAAAGGTGGTGGTGTATGATTTTGTTCAATGCTTGATCAATGGGTGGGTGGAGCTTTAATAGGCTGAGGTCATTCTTGTTCAAGCTTGGTTCACTTAGCCAATAACATAGCCACATCCTCCATTATTGTTTTCAATGCTAGCCTAGGGGCAAGCTTGACTTGGCCTGACTTGACCAGACGCATTAAAACTTGCAATTCACATATACAATATTGAAACTTGTTTGCTTTATTGTTCAAATGCATGAAAAACTAGGAACAAAACTCAATAATAATTGATATTTCCTTAGACGTTGGAAGGATGCCTAAGAATTAGATTAATTTTAGGATAGTTATCGTTATATTTTGGCTTTACTTTGTGCCTTTAGATTTGTTTAAGTTCCAAATAAGGACAGGGTCCTCATAAGCATTAGACTCTTTTATGGCTGAGTGATGAGTTTAATTTTGGCCAAGTAATGAATGAGGGAATTGGTTCAATTTACATCTTTTGAATCTCCAACTCCCCATGTTGATGTCTTGGAGTGGTCATAATCAAGGAAGTTTGAATTCAATTATTTTTTTCAAAAGATTCATAATCAAATCACCTTAAACATGGCAAAATCAATGCAGTACAATATGAAATGATTTATTTAAGGTGAAAAGAAAAGTATTTTGGGTAATTTTTTTTTATAAAAGACAATATTATATAAAAATAATGAGATCTCAACAAGGGAAAATTAACTAGAATTGTCGAGTATAAAAAATAATGCAAAAGCAAATGCGTAAAGCATGAAACAAAATGTTGAAATAATTAGCAGCACTAGAAAATAATATAAGAGAATAAGAGCTTAATTGGATCTCCTTATTTGGAGCATGATGAAAATTGGAGAATGATGACATGTTTTATTCTGGTTATGTTCTTGTATGGTAAATATGATATGAAACTTTCTATTAATCAGAATATTATCACTTATATTACTTCCATTAAAATCATTTAGTTTTTGATAATCATGTTCATTCATGTCTTCACTAATTATTCTCTTGTTTATAGAAGATGTTGAAATCATTACTTTAGGGCTATTAGGCGTTAGACACATTAGACTTAGGATTCTAAGGAAAATCAACTAGTTTCCAATTTTAAGGGAAAATCTAAAGTGATGATGGAAGAGCAACAATCATTATAAAAGTAGATACGATATTACCATTTGAGTGAACCTCTTGCTCTTGAATGTTTTATTTTCTCAAATTTGAATGAGCTTTGAATCTTTTAGAGAAGTCCAAAAATTTTGCAGAAGAACTATAAAAGGGTTTCACCTTCAAAACTACCTTCTACCAATAACCATATGACTTTATACCAATCTACCCATTTTTTGGAAATTAGCAATGTGATGTTTATGTCAGTTAAAATTCAAGCCATAAAAGTCTCAAAATGAGCAGTAGCAACATTCTCTTATGAATGTTTACAAATTGTTCAAGCAAAGAATATAAAGTGCATTGGTTGAAGAAATGTAATCAAAGCTGAGAAACATAACTTAGACAGGAGTAATTTGTGGTTTAATAGATGCATTAAAATGGGGATATCATTTAAGCATATGCATTAAAATTCATTGACATAGTATGTATGCATGAAGAAGAATCCCGTGTAATCTGCATGAGGTAAATTTTATAATAATGTGTTGAGAATCAATTAATCCAATATAATTAGTTATTAACTATAGGTCTGACAAGAATTTGCTAATGACATCGATGTTGAGTCTATCGTGAGAATTTGTCTATAATAGACGATGACAACAACCTAGCATGCTCAGAGATTTCCTATTTACAAAGAATATAAAAATATTGGTCATTTGATGTGACCATACAAAATAAATATACATTAATTCTAACCATTCAATCAATGATGTGAAGATTCATGTTGTCTTTGTGCAATAAGGGTTGACTTGACATGGGTTCCTTATATTGTTCCTTTGCACCAAAGTTTGTGTTAAACTATTAATCAACCTTGATAAATCCCATCTTCATTTGGCACTAAATACTAATCTTAATATTTTAACATAAATTCAATGTCCAAATTCAAATCACCATTGGTATTGATCTCAAGGATATCAATTTAGATTTAGATTTATATTTATATATATCTTGGAACATTGATTCTTAATATATCCATTATCATTATAAGCGTGAATTATATATATTTTTTTATTTTTATTTTTAAAGAATTTTGCATTTTGAATAGGAATGGATTTTGGAGTCGACCAAGATTATTTTTTTATTGTTCATTAAGACACTAAAATTCCCTTTGTCCAAGTGCTTATAAACATCCTCATGGAGCAAAGTATTTCTTCACTTTTTCAAGAGAATAGTTCTTTAAACTTTTTACTCTTTCATTCCAATGAGGGATACTTTATTAATTGGTTTCTAGAAACAAAGTCTCTAAACTAAGATACTCGGCTATTGTTTTAGTATATTATGTGCAAAATTTAATATTTAGGTCAAGATGAACTCATATACCCAAATTCTACTAACATTGAAGGCCATTATTGGCATGTAACATTGCTCAAGTAGGTAAGTTGCATAAAAACTGATCTTGTCATGACTTACATGCTTTGGAAGATGCTATTAAGTAGTGTTTTTGATCATTTGAAGGTATGGCCTTTAGTGTCATGTCCCACAATGACTCTTTTTTAAATTCAATGTGGAGTATGATTTAACTGATTGATTCTTTCTCCAACACTCATTCTAGTATCTCACTCACCAGAATAGAGTGGGTGATGAACTCAATCTATTGGATGCATCTAAAATTACATATAATATATTTTTAAAGTTCACATAGATTAATTAAAATTTAAACTTGTTGAAGTAAGCAGTATTAATCCATACATTTCATTTATATTTACAGAGCATCTAATAAATCTTAAAATTCATATATAAAATATTAAATTATTTTAATACATATCTCATCATTGTTAATATCTTATATTAACTACCCATCAACATAATAATAAAATTTAATCTAATTCTTACTCATACTCAACCTTATCTTTTTTTTTTTCTATTAAAAGAATTCTAGTAATAATCAAGTGAGCTATGAGATTTAGTAAGATAAATAACACTATTATAGGATTCAAATAATCAAGAATAATAAGCAACATACATATTAATTATGTTTGGACATAATCATAAAACTGATCATATTTTAATTTGTACTTTAATAATATATATTTAAAATTAAGTTTGTTTACATAATGAGTAATATTCATGTGTTTACAACAACTATATTAATAGAATTAATAGAATATCAACTATAAATTTTCTTAAAGTATTATGCCAATTAAGAACTTCAATACATACAACTTCAGTAATTACATTAATTCCTTCTTTATTTATTTATTTTTCATCACATTAAATTTTTTTCATCTATTTTAGCTTCACAATGTGTCATCAATGATTTTTTAGGTTTATTGCATATCATATAGTAGTGAGCTTCCATAATATATGGTATAAACCTAGCATGAAGGTTACATAAAATCTACCATTATCTTTATTGAATAATATTGAGAACCCTTTTCTCCATAGATGACTCTTTTATCTCACCTATATATAGGTATCATAAACATATCTTTACTAACTATCTCCACATAACATGACATTTTTTAAAATTAATACATTTTCATCATGTAATATTTAAATTAATATTTGTTTCATTTTAAAATATGCTGATCAACTGTAATATAAATGAACAATTTTCATATATTAGATGTTTTTTTTTTAAATATCACCATCTGACAAAATGTTTATATAATCATAATAGATTTAGTTGTAAGTTCTTATCATCATAAGTTATGTGTGATCGTTTACACATGAATAGTAAAATGTAACCATGCATTCTGCAATACAAAGAATTTCTAATGCATTTCACAAATAGGTATAATTTATATTTAAATGCTTTTAAAAGAATTTTTTTGTTTTCTGAATTAGAAATTGCACATCTTACCTACCTAACAGTCAACCTCCTTGAATTGGCCAAAACTGTTTTTTTTAAATATAAAATAAAATTTTTTTTTCGTTTGTAATATATTACTAATTTTGAACTTGGTTAGCTCAATTTAACCTCAAAATAATTTATTTTCATATAAGCTGCAGTACTTATCAACTTAAATCAACTTCTCTGTCTAAGGAAAAGACATGAAAAATCATATTTATATTTTTAAATCTAGCTTAGTTTGCAAACAATTGAATAAAATGAATTTTTTATCTCGATTCCTAATCTTTTTTTCATTTCTTCTCTTCTTTTCCTCCTCTCCTTCCTTTCTCCTTCTTCCTTCTCCATCTCCTTCTTGTTCTTCCTTCTCTTTTCTTTCTTTGTTTCATTACTGGAGCCCTCCCCCTATTTCTTTTGTTTCACGCCACAACTAGAGAAGATAAGGACGAGCAATTAAATATATGAGGAATATTCTTTTTTATTAGTTGTTTAATTAGTTAATTAATTTTACTATCATACTTTAATATTTATATACACTTTTCAATATCAAAATGTTTGAAATGAAATATTTTTATAAAAATATGTTTGGTCATTTTGAGGTATTCAAAATGTGGGAATTTTCTTATTATAATTTCAAAATTTTGGGTATTACATAAAGTGAGAATGGGTATGGGGAAATTAGTTGATTTTCTTCATCAACCCTTCTCCATAACGCACATTGTCATTAGCTTTATCTAGTGCCTATGCCCTTATTAATATATGATTTGAGTATAACTTGATACACTCGTTGAAATTCTTTGGAGAACAAGATTATCTTTTGGATTTGGTGTGCTATGTGAGAATTGCTGTTGACACATGGTAGGGTTTTTGCTATAAGAAAATTAAAAAGGTTAGGTTTTTCTTCATGAGGAAGTGTATGCTAATTTCTCAAAAACACATGGATTCTTTCTCTCTCTCTCTCTCTCTCATGTGGGCGCATACAGACACAACTCATAAAAACAAACACTTATCTATCTAACAGGATAGCTAGCTATCTTATTTTCACTTTTTGGTTGCATGTGATGTTTTCTCTCTCTCTCTCTCTCTCTGTTTTTTTTTTTAATTTTTTTTTATTGTTGTTGTTGTTGAGATGCATCACCCATCCCAGTCATGCAGTTATGCTTACCCATGATTGGCCTAGAAATCTGGTTTGGTGATTTGGTGTCCTTTTCCTTACTTGTGCTGGCCTTTTTGATATACATGTCTCAGGATACTATCAAAACACTTTCTTTATCTTATCTCTTCCATATCTCTTAGTTTTGCTTTTGTCATTGTACGATGTACTTTGCAGTTTTATTTATTGTCTGGAGGTTGCAAATATGGTAATGACTGTAGATTCCTTCACGATGTGCAGGTTAACTTCTTGGGACTGCCAATACGTCCGGTACAATCTTTTTCCATTTCATTAAACATAGAAAACCATTTGACATAATGATTAGCAATTGTTGGAAAGACAGTAGTTTGAAGGCTTTTGGGTTGCTGTACTTTTTTCCACATTTGTTTAAAATTAATTTATCCTTTCAAAATTTCATGATTTCATGCTCACCATCTGCAGGGTGAGAAAAATTGTCCATTTTACATGCGTACTGGTGGCTGCAAGTTTGCAAGCCGTTGTTGGTTTCATCACCCAGATCCTATTGCTGTAGTTGGTGATGTTCTACAAGATCGTAAAAATGGTGCGCCTTCTCAGCATCATGGTCCTGTAGAACAATTGTGTGAGACGCGAAGGCCTTCAGAAAACACTTCGAGTGAACAAACAGCTTTTTTAGGCCCGTTTACACCTAACCGGGAGTCCAGCAAAATGTGCATTGGATTGGAAATCCGGTAGCGTTGACCTGAATTTTACTTTTCTTTTATCTACTTTTCTATTCAATTTATTCATTCAAGTTCCTAGTCTTTTAGTTTAAGAAATGGAGAATGACACTTCATCTCCTAATTTTTTAAAGAAATAATGTCACTTTTTCCCTTGAGCATACCTGTGACTTCTTTTAGTATTCTAATTTATTTCCCGCTTTCTGGAGTTCTTTGGCATGCCTTATTTATTTATGAAGTTGTTTAACTATAGATTTTTGAGTAAATGATTAAAATGGTTTTTATACTTTTTAGGTGTATCTACTTATTCTCAGATTTTTTTTCAGATGTTCAATTTAATCTCTGAACTTATCAAATTTAAAATAAGTTGAACCTGCTTTCAACGTATTTTAAGTTGGTGCAAAAAATCCTCTTGTATTAGTTGCTATTAAAACAAATGGCAAAATGACAGAAAAATTAGATTGCAGATAAAACACTTCCTAAAGATTTTCCTTATTTTTGTGAGGATTTTAGATCTAATTTCAAGTTTTCATAGATGCAAACACCTATGATTAATTACCTTACCCAACGATGAGAGATAACTTTCAAGGTTAGTTGTTTAGGCATTAGATACTTAGCATATAATAGCAATAGTTTAGAATCTTTAAATTTAGAAATTCACTACACTTAACTTAAGGTGGATGGCGGGCATGATAATGAACCCGATCAAAATCATATGATTCCGTCATCCTAAGTTGTTGTGCTCTCGAATTTAGTCAAAGAAGATAGTTGACCCAACCTGATCATTGGATCTTTGCTGACATCCATGGGTTATATTTTCTAAGGTTGACCTTGTAGATCTAGGATGAATATTTGCCTAAGGGTACAACTTTAAGTTGACCTAAATTGATAAAAGGCTTTATATCTTATCAAATATATCCTATGATTTACAACTCAAGGAGGTTGAGTTATTAGAGAACATATAGATTTTAGTCATAACAATAATATAATGACACTATTAAGGGATAAAATCACTCATTTAGAGATATTTGATCATGATTGTAATATAAAAGAGCTATTGAGTGGCCAAACCGCCCTCTTATATAGCCGTAGTCATAACGACCCTTTCTATGGTGCCATTTATGGGCAGAATCATGCAGTCAGAAGATAAAATGCTACATCCTTTTTAATTTGAGAGCATTTAAAAGATATCATAACAACATATTTGATATGACATTGGTTCATTTGTGATTTATTTTCTCAAAATTATCACCCTTAAAAAATTATTGCGGATGATGGATGGATTTTCGTTTAAGCTTTGGATTATGAATTTCATTTGAGTGATTGTCTTAAATTTAATATTTTCTTGAATATTTTATTGTTGATTGGAATTCAAATTTGAGATGATTTGACATTAGGATTTTAAAATTTTTATTATAATAATTTTTTGATTGAGATTTTTTGTCAATAATGACTATCATTAGTGTGAGATATTTGAAATGCTTGTATTTACAATTTAAAGGCTTTTAACTTTGACAATGAACCTTTTTTACTGTGATTCACTTGCAACACAATCATCATCTAAGTGAAATTGCTTATTTCATTCATATTTATAATTTGAGAATATTATTTTGAGATTGAACCTCTGTGATTGATATCTTCCTTTAACATGACCATTATCAATGGTGAAATTGCTTACATCACTCATATTTATAATTTGAGAATTTTATTTTGATATTGAACTTTAATTAAGATATTTTTTCAACACATGATCGATGTGTTATATGTTAAAGTTAATAGGGGAATCAACCTGGAAACCATAGAGATGATTGAGGTTGTCCCATTGATCGAAGGAGTTCTAGATCGAACTCTTAGAATTAGTTTGTTATTTATTCCTGAACACCAAGATGAGCTTATGGAAGCTCTAAGAAGTGACCTCAATGTATTTTCATGGACAACAATGGAGATTCCATAAATAGACATTAACATTGTCTAGTTAAATATGAAGGAGGGGGCTAGAACCATCAAATAGAATATCATAAAGACAATCACCCTCCTTATTGAGCCAATAAAATATGAAGGTAGGAAGTTGATGGAGGTTGAGTTTATTAGAAAGGTGCAGTACTTATAGAGGATTTTTTATTATGGTGATGTTGTAGAAAGCTAATATCAAATGGAGAATGTGTGTTAACTTTAAGAAGCTAAATCGGCATGTTCAAAGGATAGACACCGCTTTAGATCGGCACTAGTTGACTTGGCAATTGATATCCGGTGATGAGTTTTATCGATGCCTTCTTGAGGTATCATCAAATAAAGATGCACTTAGTTGACCGTGAGAAGATGTCATTCGATCCAAAGAATGTGCAATGCACCAAAAAAATCATATATTGAGTTTTCAAAGATAAGAAGAGGAGGAACATAAAATTATACATAGATGACCTATTGGTGAAGAGCAAGTCCTCTAAATAACATATCCAAAATTTCAAAGAGACGTGCTACCCTAAAGAAGTATAATGTGTGCCTCAATCCTTGGACTTTCTCTTCACTCTTGATGGAATTAGGGTCAACTGGATTAAGTGAAAGGTGATTATTGACATGTTATAACCTTGGATGACCAATGGTGTGCGTGATTCATTACGTGAGTCATAGGGCTCAATTAGTTTATCTCAAAATCAGGAATAAGATGTTTACCCTTCTAAGGTCCTCAAGTGTGATACACTTCTAGTGGAACAGGGAGTGAGAAATGGCCTTTCAACATCTAAAGCTCCACTCTCCATCATTATTACAAACTTCACAACCTTGGTGAGAATTTGCTACTATAGATAGGAGTCAGCGAGGATGTCGTGAGCTCAGTTTTGTCTAGAAGGAAGAAAGAAAGCAATGACCAATATATTATATCAGCAAGATATTTTGAGGTGCCCAGTCGAGATACCTTATCATGGAGAAGCTTATGCTAGCTCTCTTCACCACAACTCATTGACTTTGACCCTAGTTTCAAGCACATCCATCGACTACTTGCTCAAAGTTATACTTACTATACTAGAGCACTTGGGAAGATTATTGAATGAGCCATGGAGCTAAGTGAGTTTGGCATTTATTTACATCCTAAAGATGGCAATCAAAGATTAAATACTTGTCGACTTTTTCATCTTTTTTCTGACTCAATCATAGAGGACTTGCCATAAGTGAAGAAGATTAGCTATGGATGCTATATGTGAACTGGGAATATGAGTTATTCCAGTAATCCCAACATGTATTACACTAATATAATTTGTGAAGATAAAATTTTAAGTCACCAACAAGCTAAAGTGAATCCTTGATTGGGACTGTGACTCATAGTGGTGGTTTGAGCTAAACATATGTCAATGTACTTAGAATCATAGCTAATTGTGAATCAAATAAATTACAAATACAAATCACGGGATGAGATTTTACAAAAATATCTTTTTAAGGTGAAAGCTGATGTCAACTGACTTGAACACTTCAAGATAATTCAAATTCCCAGAAAACAAAATCAACCCATTGATTTACTCTCAAAATTAGGGATTTGTTTTGGTTAACCTCCTATACAGTTGACTTGTCGTAGTATAAAGGAAGATGAAATGATGCAGTGGTGGATGGAGACCATCAATGAGTTCTATCACCCATTGGAGCATTCAAAGATTGTGAAAGTTGCCTCTAGCATGATAGATTTGCATAGATTCAAGATGAAGGTTGCCCAATATCTCTTGATCAAAAGCAAATCGTTTGGTGCTTGTCGAATTCTTTGAACCATAGATATATAAGGGAAGATGAGCATGAAAAGTTGTTGAAAGAGGCGTATTCAAGCAAGTGTGGCAACCACTTAGGGGAAGAATACTTGTATGCAATATACTCAGGTAAGGGTATCTTTGGCCAACTCTTAGGAAGGATTTTGGAGATTTCTCAAGGATATGCTTGCAATGCTAGAAATTTACTCCAGTGCAATTATAACCATCTCACAAGCTGCAATCATTAGTCATTAGTCATTCGCCATTTGGGGCATGTATATTCTTAGACCTCTTCCATCCTTTAGTAGGGAGTGGAAATTCATCTTGGTGGTGGTGGACTACTATTCCAAGTGGATTGATGTAAAGACTCTATAGTAGATGACTATTGAAGTTGTCCATAATTTCCTCTAGACTAACATCATCTACAAATATAAGTTGCTATTGGCTTTTATCACAGATAATAAGTCACAATTTGTTGACAAATAGATCAAAGAATTTTACTAACTACAAAGAATCCATCTCAAATTTACCTCAATTCACGACTTGCAAACTAAAAGGCAAGTAGAGGCCACCAACAAACATGTACTTAATATGCTGAAGAAGAAAGTCGAAGGCCAAAGGCAAGTGGGTCAACCGATAGCCGTTCATTTTGTGAGCCTTAAGAACCACACCATCTTCGACGGCTAGCTAAAACCCTTTCATACTCTCTTATGAAGTAGATGCTCTGCTATTAGTCCAATATGAATTGCACAGGCTATGAGTAGTGGAAGCGATGAGTTTCAAAGTAGAGGAGTCGTCTAAATGGGAAGAAAGGAACAAAGAAGACATGGAGATAACCTTTGATGTACTAGAATAACTTATAGCCCAAGCCACCTTAAGCAGGAAGAAGTAAAGTAGAGAATGACCATATACTACAACTTGAATGTGAGGGAAAAAGTCTTCTACTGGACAACTTGACCCTAAAGAAAGTAGAGTTAGCAACTTGATAGTCGGCTCAACAAGCTCAAATCATCATGGGATGGACCTTACATCATCAAGAAATAAGTCGGCCTTGAAATTTATCTGCTGCAAATACATTCAAGAAAAGAAAGTGCTAACGACATGGAGAGTGTCGACAACCTAAATTTTTTTTATAAATAAGGGAAGGTATCAATTCCTTATATTTGTATTATATGATCTTATAAATAAAAATCATTTTTTTGGTGAGTATTTTGTGTTGAGAAATTTACTGAAAATTAAGTTAAAGAATAAGAAAAATAATCCATCAAGACTCAAGAAACTTGCACCATGGCCTAGTTGAAATTTAGGGAACAATCTCTTATACAAACTCACACTCAAGGAACTCACCCCTTATCTTTAGTAATCCTCAAGGTGTGGGGTGATTATGGCATCCAAGAGGAGAGTGAATTAGTTAATTTTAAAAATATTTTAAATTTTACTTTTAAAGTTGGTATAAAATAATTTTAAGTTGATATGTTAATTATTCAACATCACAAATATATAAAAATAAAAAAGATAATTGACAAGCAATTTTTACATAGTTTGGCCAATCTCCAAAACGGCCCGTGTCAGTGCCTAGCCACTTTGATTAGGATTTCACTATCTCAAAATGCAATTACAACACCATACGTTCTTATAATGCGGTGAGTTCAACCCCAACTATAAATTATAAGAAAAATAAAACAAAAGAACTTTTGTTTAACAATAATGAATTAAAATTATAGCAACTACTCACTCGAATGGTGATCTTACAACTCACAAATGATCGCTTTATAATCAAAATGAATAATTATGACAAAAACTCACTAATTGTTGTATGTAAAGTTAAACTAGTTTATCAAAATAATGCTTATAATAGATATGCCTTTATGTAAGTGAATTAATGTAAAAATATTTTTTAAATGTATATCTAAATTTTTTGTATGTTTTAAAATAAATTTCAGAAAATAAAAATAATAATTCTGAAGTGGTTACAATCAATAATAATAATGCGATGGATCTATATTGATTTTATTCACTAAAACTATTTGTTTTCACTTACAAACAAATTATTTTAGCAATACAATGTTATTTCCTGCAAGCACATGAATTTATGACATCAAAAATTAAGTTTTAAAAGCAATGATTAATCAAGATAACATCAAATACAACTAACTTAAAATTGAATTTCAACATATAGTTTATTTTTATATTGAAACAGAAATTTAGGAAATAACAAAATTATTTAATCATTCTAGAAAGAGTAATTTCACTAAACTAAGATTTACTTTAGCAAATTTGAATGTTACAATTGCAATCAATCTAGACAATTAAAAAAAATTCAACTATCAATAAATGTTTGTATGACAAGAAATTCTTCGAAAAATAATTTTAAATAATTTTGAATATAAACGGAATGTTCACCAGCTTACACACACAAAGATTATGATAAAGAGAATTTTAACTCTATTGATGTGCGCAAAAATAAATAAGTTTAACAAAAGATGTGAGATCAAAATAATGAAATAAATGAATTTAGTTTAGGCACAACTTGTTTTTACTTCAACAAAGTTTAAATCAAAAGATTCATAAGGATTGAATTAAGCATGAAAGAAGATGATTGATTCTAAGATAAATCAAGTGATTAAAAGGGTTTTAAATTTAAAATGATCACTTGAAAAATTTAAAAGCATGGAAGAAATCAATTATTCAAATTTCAATCATAAAAATAAAATAAAAACTTGAAAGGATGATGTTACTCAAAGGATTAAAGAAATTTAGAGAAAGAGCACCTCAGTTTTGAGAAAGAACACTTCCTATTGTATGAACTAACTTTCTTGAGAAGAGATCTTGATGAGTCAAAAAGAAATATTACATGGAAGAGCACAAAGGAATTGTAAAAGCTAAAATTTGTTTTCTCTCCTTATAAGGCTCGATTTTGAATGATTTTGAATAGTGTAGTTGTCTAAAAAGAGTAGGTTTTTTTACTTTAAAAAGTTTTTAAATGCTTGCTCAATCAAGTCCACCACTAAGGGATGAAATTTGGAAAGAATGTTAATTCAAAGCCAAATGATTTCTTTGAAAATAATGAATTGTCAGCCCCCACATGTGATTGAATTAAAAATGAAAAGAAATTATCCTCCAAATGGCCAAATCAATAAAGAGAGTAGATTTGCAATTCAAATAAGAGTGATTAGGAGGGAAAATTTTTTCAAAAAACCTAAAATTGAGTTGGAGAAATTCAGCCAAGCGAAGAAACTGTATTTATACATATTAGGAAATAATTTAAGCATTGTATTATATGTATATAAGTATACAAATGTATATTTACTAAAAATAGTCAATTAATTTCAAGTAAAATAAATTAAAAATAAGATAATGATGGCTATAATCCTGGCAAAACAAAATTTGAAATTTTGATTATTGAAGAAAAATAATTAAAATTAAATTTGACTTGAAAATATAACTATAAATAACTATATTTTAATTAATTAGTGCAAGCAATACTTTTGGTCAACTAATCCAATTGTTGCATTAATTATAAAACAATATATTAATTATTTGATAAAAATATTTTTCTAAAATTATCATTAGGAGTCAATAAATTTTGTATGAAACAAATTATGTATGAATGAATTTTTTGAAATTGAAAATATAAATTTAATTTTTGATAAAAGAAAATTCTGATGAAATTAATGTATAAAATAATGACTAAATTTTGTTGTGAACTCATTTGTCAAATTTTGCAGAGTACAACCTAAAGACTTCTATAACACATCAACCTAATAGAATTTTGATTTTGATTTTTCTGGTTTGCTTAGTTTGATAAGCATCCTAAAATGCTAAAAAAAGATATTAATAACTCTAAATATTTGGTTGTTATTATCAAAATTCAAAATGATCCTTGAGCTCATGGGGTTAACATAAGGAATTTGTACCTCTCAGCGATTCCTCATGTGAGTAGGGCAATAACTATTTGAGCATGTTCAGCTATTTATAAACTCAACAACATTCAAAACTATCTAATTCAATGTGCTAGCAAGTGGTGAAGCCTAGGTAGAAGCGGACAACATTCAAAACTAGCTAATATCTTACTAGTGGACATATTCGGCCAAGAGTGTGAAGCGGACAACCTAAGCTTGGATTAAAAAAAATATTTGCTTAAGAACTGTCAAAAGGTGACAAAACTTATAGGAGAGTCAAGGTATCTAGGCAAAAAAAACTTGAAGGAAAGTCAAAATCCCCAGGATAAGGATAATCCGCATTTGGCAAGGTCACCTTTGCAACCTGGTTGAGTTACTCATACAAATTGAATTGATTCAATGAACCCCTTAGAACAAGAAATTGTCCTATCTTAAAAACATTGAATAATTAAGGGTTTCAAAGATACAAGTAAAATTTCTTGTCCCAAGAAAAAATTGATGTGTTATAGAAAAATTTGCATGCCCTACTCCTTCGACCTTCTTAATTTCTTGTCCCAAGAAAAAATTTCTATCTCAAAATTACAAGTATCATCAAGAAAACATAGTAAGTTATTAAATAGCCTAGCCTTATGAGCGAAGCCCTCCCAATAAGATAGGTAAAGAGTAGCGTGTGAGTCCCTCATAGTAGATGAGCCTAGGTAGGTGCCCTCGCAAAAACTATAGTTTGGTTAAAGGTGAGGGTGCAAAGAAGACAATGAGTACATGAATAGCCATAAGAGCCAACTCTGCACTTTATGACAAGATTTGCAATGAGTTGCTTTTTAGTCTTTCTTAGCCAACGAGTCTAAGTGGTTACTCTTGTGAAGTCTATAATCTAGAGAAAGGTGAGTCCCACTTAAGGTGACTACGAGATGAGCGAGCTTATTGCAACTTATAAGTAAAGACCAATGTACTAGCTATTTATAATTACATTACAAAGATAAGCCTAGAGCCACATTTAACATGTAACGAAGTGTAGAATGATGACGAGCAACACAACAAATAAGTATTTTTTTTTTCATTTCACTATTAAAATATTACATGTTTACTTTTACCGGTTGACTAAGAAAAGATAAACGAAAAAATACAAGTCAAAAGCAAAAACTAAAAATAGAAGAGTCATCTTCTATACGCAATGCTTGTCCCATCACTCTCATCTTCAGAGTATTTCATCATTATATCATATAAATTCTTTTTATCCGTGAATCTATTGTCAAACACTTGACTAGCGACTAACTTCTACAGACAATATTCAATGCCTTCATAATTATTTAATACCTAATACCTCTTGATACTGATGCAAGTTTGAAGCTATCCAACTCGCTTTCCATTCTCTTGAAGTCCTTTGCTGATCTAGTGTGCTTTACCATAGCATTCTCCAGCACTTCCTTAGCTGCCTTTAATTGGGCATCCCTCTTCATGAGCTCCACACCCGAGGACTTGCTCTCATTTTGCCTTTTCGTTGAAGAGCAAATTTCTTGTGGATGTCTGCCTTCACTCTTTAGATTTTCTCAAGCTAATGAATTTTTTAATTGCCCTTCTGAAGGTTAATGCAAGTGTGAATGTGTCCTGCCAACTTGTAGCACATGCATTCATCTCTGTGCAACTTGAGTAAGAGGATTGAGCAGAGGACACTGTCGATAGAGGCCAAGTAGAGTAAGTCCCCCAAATTGTATGCATCTTACAGCAGGTAGAAAAAGATGGAATCATATGAGTCAGTAGAGACTGGAGTCTCAAGGGGAGATATCTTCTTCTATTACTTCCTCAACAGGGACTTTGTTAATCATTTCCCTTTTCCTAAGGGAGCCTTGTGCGTAGGTATTGTCTCAACTCTTTTTTCACCTTCCTTATTAATAATGAACTTCTGGTGAAAAATACCCTAATCCTTAGTGGAAGCATACTCCAAAATTGCCTTTAGAGCAACATTTAGTGGGGGAGCGGTTGACCCACCGAATTTAAGATGAATGCCACTATACTCGCCATTGAATTGTGAAGTAGTTGTAAGAATGAGTCTATAGTAATTCAACACTTTTGCAAACTCCTGACACAATGGGAATCATAGCTCCATCTTAAAATGGGAGTAGGGCATGCACAACATATCTTTATACAATGAGTTTAAGCACTCTGTTCCTTGAGCAGTTTGCATAGAGATGTTGCCATCATTGAAACAATAACTAAGAAAAACCATGTAGTGGACTGGCATCCAAGGACTCATTGTACTCAAAATTAATTGACGCTTGGTGAAAATTTCTCAAAGCCAACATCTCAATTGACATGCTCTCACAACAACAAGGGAAGGAGCGAAGATAATGCGACAAAGTAAGTGGAGAAGATACCTCCTCGACCAAGGATAGGGGCATTTATGAAGGAAGAAAAGTTTAAATTTCGAGAAAGTGTCATATCTGCCATTAAATCCCAGTTCGTGTATCACCACACTCATCATCACATATAGATTTGCTCACTCAACAATCCTATGATGCAAAATTGTTTCCAACAAATTACAATAGTTTCAACACAAGTCATGGGTGAAAATAATATCAATACATGAGTACATAAGCCATAGAGATAAATTAAATTTGGCAATTTTTTTAAATAATTATAACTCTTAAATTACATAAAAGCGAATCCACGTCACTCGTCATTAAGGAAAAACTTAAAAAATGGATCTAGCAATACATTTGGGGAGATTATCCCCTTCTAACTAGTTATCTCAAGATGAATTTATCCTCAACTAGGAGTCACCATCATCTCAATCTTTAGCTTCACCACCTCTTGTGGGAGCAAATCTGCATCCTCACTCATAGCAAAAGAACGCTTGTTTTGTAGGGTCGCAATTCTCCTATTATCAATCTAAGCCTTGTCTCTGAAGTGGGCAAGCTTCTCCTCTAATGCTTATGTTTTCCCAATCAATACAACCATTATAGGTGCCCCCATGTCCTCAACGCCTCCTTCACTTGACTAGTGGGGAGTAATCTCAAAGACTAAGGGAGACTAACTATGATTCAAGTAGAAGTTAGTCACTTTCTATAGGTACGCCAGGTCTTGCTAGTTAAGACACTATAAGGTGCAATTGCCTATTAGCTTACTGCCTTCTCCTACACGCCTGTTAAGATAACATCTATAAGATGCAGTGGGAAGTCAATGAGAGAAAACTTCTATCCAAGAGACTAAGTAGTAAATCGAAGAGCCTAGTACCTAAGTTTGATAGTCCAGTAGAGTAAATAATCATCCACTTAGAAATCATTGATGCCTTGACCTTACTCTACATTGGACCTAGAAAGTCACCTACAATTAAGTGACTTCTAGGCTTGTTAGAGCACAACAAAACAGACTCTTTAGACATAAATACGTCAAAGACAAGTCGAGTTTTTTTACCTCCACAAGTTGCTAGTGGATTGCCAACTTCTTCTAGCATGGGACCAGGATCACTTGTTGTTCCCACCTAAAAAAAAATAAAATATATGTTAGACTAACATGTTGCCTCAAATCGTTTTCAAAAAAGTGGATTACTTTGGGTCCATCATAGAAAGAGAGAGGCTAATGTGGTTCATCCGCATCAACACCCACAAGATTGGTCACTCTAATCGATGAGGTTTCCCCTGTAGGCTTCATACTTGTTGTGCCAGTCATTTCACCCTCCTCAAGCATAGAGACAAGCTTCACTCGCTTGAATCTCCTTGAATTTGGATTTGACAGGCATTACCTCGCCTCCTAAGCAATTTAAACTTTTTCATACTTGAATGTTGGTTGGACCTTTGTTCTCAAGCTTTAGCACAAGTTGCCTTGCACTTGAAAAGGAGAGTCTTTTAAAGTTTGTGGTTGTCAACATCATCTAGTCTCTTGTGATTAGATTGGGTTATTGATAAAAAATGGAAGTCACTGAAAAAGGAATAAGAGGTTTTGGACAAAACATTGATTGAAACATTATTCTTCTCTTTTATTTATAAACATTGATTGAGCATGAGCATCACGCACCAATAATTAGTCTCATAACACAACTCCGAAAAAAGTCCAAAGGATTATACAATAAACTACATTACTCATCTCTTTACCAATCAATTCATGACTTTAATGCTTATTTTTAATTCTCTTGTTCTTTCTATGAGTCTCCTTTGCAAGAACATAATAACTTATATATATATATATATATATATATATATATATATATATATATATATATATAATATATATATATATATATATAGACCTCCATACATCGCATGTCGAGCCGAGCTCACAAGATAAATTCGAACCGGATGCAACAATACCTGGAGAAATACACTCGGCGTTAAAATTAGTGAAACGATCTCCAATTGAGCGGACTTGTCGCTCGTTGAGCGCGTTGAAATTGATCGAGAATATACATATTGCAATTTGGGTTGTCCGATCAAAAGAAAATCCGTCGACCGCGCATATCGAGGTGGAAGCCGTATATACAAATGATGCTTCGTGAAATTGATTATATTGTTGCGTCGAAATGTCGAAACCTTTCAAATGAGACTGTCTGCGCTCAATTTGGATTAGTCTGCGCAAATATCGAGCCGTCGAAAGCGATAATGCACGTTTTTGAATTGAAATTGAAATGATTCAGCGTTGACTTGAACCAAACAGTCTCCGATCACGAAATGGACTGTGTCGTTGCATTCTGAATATCAAAATAACCTAAAATTAATATATATATTGCCCATGTAATAATGTCGTATGTTGGTTAGAAAAATTTCTATATATGGTCGCCTTCAAATCTGTGGGTGAAAAGGCAAAAATATTAAAATTCATCTTTTTGTGACGTCACACAGATCCGTAAATGTGATTATTCAGGTGATCGGGTACGTCATCGAGGAATAGTGTACTATCTCGAGAGATAGAAGTCACTACCCTTTAATATACCTAATCACTCAATAAGGACTCAGGGCGATGGGTGCATATGTACCGGAGATTCTTACTTTACATGAAAAAGTAATGCAAGATTTATTTTAAGCGCGTTAAGTTTCCTACAGGGTAAGCCGTAGTTAATTATATCATAAAGGATGAGATCCTTTTAGGAAAACTCTCGATTAAGGTAAATGGTTGTCTTCAAAGATTTCAATAGGAAAGGACTATCGATCGATTGGTTCTTTTTTGAAAATCAAATGAGATTGATCAAAGATAGGGAGTTATTATCGAGAAAAGAAAGATAAGTAGGAGATACTACGATCTTGAAACTAGCGAGCACCTCAAACTATCTTATGGTTGGACTTTACATTTTGAAATTGATTTAATTTGTTTGAGTTGCATTTTCATTAGAAATTTAGGACTTATGATTATATAATATGATTAAGGAAATGCTAAGAGGTGAGAAATTATGCTTATGACAAAGGGAAGCAACCTCGAACTAAATTTAGGGAGCTTTGGTGAGGGCCCAAGACTAAATCTAAGGCGAAAATAATTATTTAGTTTGTCTCAAGAGAAGACAAATCCAGCTTGGACTATGCAGGGGTGGTATTAACTCCTCACGATTTTAAATATATGTAGCAAGTCATATTTTATGCAAGATAGTTGAATTTATTATTTATTTAGAAAGAGGCCAAGTCACTCACTTCACAAAGACTAGATCATTAGGAGACGCTTGAGTGACTAAATCTAATCAATTCAAATTTTATTTTATTTTTTATTTTGGACAATTATTTTGACTTGGATTCATATGCAATGTATGAGAAATAAAGTTATTGGCCAAAATCAATGAATGGAGGTGTGTTTCCACCATGGCTCTCAAAGTTAAGTTTCTCCGAAGGTGGAAGTCCCAATCAAGTGAAATAAGATGCATTTGTGCATGATGTTATAAAAGAAGTACTCATCTAGTTAAGGGATTGCTAATTCTTTTATCTTGATTTTAAATCTAAGCTTTAGGTGAGGTTATGAATTCTTTATTTTTAATTTTGAGTTATTAAGTTTGGTAAAAGATTTCTTTTCCCAAGATCATCCGTCAGTATGCATAAAACAAGAAAGCTAGAAAAATGATGTCACATGCAAAAGCTAAACAAATCATCAATTTATATAATTGTCATGAAAGAATAAGACAAGTGTGATTGGGCACCAAGTATAAACGAAAATAAATTGGGTAGTGAAACTCCCTTATACATGATTACAAATGAATTAAATTACAATTAAGCAAGAAATTTATTATTATGGGAGTCTTTAAGCTTCATTTCTTCATTCTTTTTTAATTCTTTATTCTTCTTTTCTTCTTTCTTCTTTGGTAATTTTTTTTGGATGGTTGGAAGGTGGATGCTCAGCTTACATATGCATAAGATAGGATCTTATGACCAATGCTCATCCAATCCCATAACAATCATTCCAAAATCCTAATTGCAAAAAATTTATATGAAAAAGAAAAAAAATGAAAATCTAGCTAATACCTGCAAAACAGAGATTAGCTAAAACAAACTATATAAATCAAGCATGTATATTAGACTTATCACCTACACATGGCATTAAGTTCACTTATTGGATTATACTTAGGGGTATAAGCACAGCAAAAAAATTTATATTTTTATTTATTACAGTACTCTTAAGCATAATCCTTCTGAAAATAATGGTTAGATTAAGATGTCACCATTCATTCTACTGACATACATCTTAACATCCGTCTAAAATATATATCACAAAATAAAACAAGCATCAAACTATACATGCCACTAAGAAGTTTGTTATGACTTAGCATAATGTATGTGTTTTGAAGGTTTGTGTGGTATACTTAGCTATGACTTTAAGTTATAATTTTTAAGTGTGAAGCATGTTGAACTTAGAGGAGGGTTTCATTTAAGTTGTTTAATTATTTTGGGTTGATTTTATTTCATGTTATGATTATGTTCAAGTGGATCCTACAATTAATTACTAAGTTATAAAGAGAGAAAGAGAAGAGAACTTCTCTTTTCTTCTCTATTCTAAGTAATTTCTAAAGTAGATTTCACATTTTAATTTTGTTTAGTGAATATTTTGATTAAGTGTTTTAATTAATCCTAAGTTTAGATAAACTCTAACAAAATTCAAAAGAAAGACATTTTAAGATTAAATAAAATGAACCAAATTCACAAAATATACATCACTTTTTTTCCCATATGTATAACATGCATATGAATGAATCTAAGCATATATCATACAAATGAGAATGTTTAACAC
This sequence comes from Cymbidium sinense, assembly GCA_021442155.1. Classification (NCBI taxonomy): domain Eukaryota; kingdom Viridiplantae; phylum Streptophyta; class Magnoliopsida; order Asparagales; family Orchidaceae; genus Cymbidium; species Cymbidium sinense. The sequence goes on along the minus strand of CM038226.1, from coordinate 96,767,407 downwards.
ACTTTATGATATATGTCAATCCACTTAAGAAAATTTGGGAGTTTAAGATAAATGATTTTCAATAAGTAGAAAGGGATTTCTTATCCAATTTTCATGGAAAGTAAGAAAGAATCAACACCATTGTTAACAGGAGGTGTATGGTCAAGTCTTCTTAGAACTTAAAGTCCCTATGGTTGTCACTAATATACCTTTCAAGTCTTATGTGTACAAAAGAAATGAAAGAATGCAAAATTTGTATTAGTTGATTCATTTTGTTTATGCAATTTATATCTCTGAGTATAGGTACCCTTCTTAAGTAATAGTATAGGAATGAATAGGATGAAATTTATGCAAGTGTTAGGTTCTTTTAAAATGAACTACATCTTACCAATTTTATTCAAAATTATACTAAAAGAAAGAGAAGGAAGATCTACCTTAAGCACATCTTTATATCTTACTCATATGCAAGCTTATAATTAAAATATAAGTAACATACTTTCAATTTTAGGCATTTGATTTATATATTTTGAAAATAGTTTGAATTTAGTAGTGATTATAACCATTCATATTCTTACTTTAGTCAACACATGTAATTTTGACATAAAATAACAATTTCATTTTGAATTTGATCATACACATTTAATATGTTGGGGAAAGAACTAAAACAATGATGTTGACCTACAACTATGTGCCACATTAAATTAAATAAATAAGGTGGATTTTAAAATCCCTTAAATCGCGATCCGAACCGATCAAATTCGTTTTAACTTCGGCGATTCGTGTCGAAAATATTAAAATGTCAAAATTTTGAATCAATTAGATCGATCGGATAATTAAAATCAAATTATCATAAATTGTCGCGCTCGAAGTGGAAGCCTCGACGGCGTCTAAACCACCTCCGTTGCAAAATAAATCGCGCGTCCGAAAGGTCAAAATCTATCAAACGACACCTTCCGCGGTCGAATCGGCAAAGTATCGTGAGGTCGATTAATTTAAGCGCGGCCGCAATTTAGACTTGAATTTGCCTACCAGCCGGCATTATTTAAACGACCTCGATCGCGAAATTGATCGCGCTTGTTGGCACAATTGAAACAACTTAAATTGACATTGCTGGGTTTGTCAAAGTAATAAAATTGCAATTAAAATGATTAACAGCAGCTTAATCCGCTAATTATCTCTTAATCACGCGTTAATTCCTTACTAATCCGCCGTCAACCAATCGAGATCGCCAAAAATAAAAAAAAAAAAAAAAAAAGGAAAAGGGAAAGTTTTCATTCCCGCTAAAGGGGCAAAAACGCGTTGACCCTCACATTTCTCGATCCTTTCGGTTTCTGCTCTCGGTCTCCCTCCCTTCTCCGACTCGCTCTCTGAAGCTCACGGTCTCTCTCGATCCTTCTCTGCTCTCTCTCGGTCTCCCTCTCGTTCGGCATTCCTTTTACTCTGATCCTTCCTCTTTGTTCTGCTCTCTGTTGACACGACGTTCTTCTTCTGACATCTCCTCTCATGATCCCTCGAGCGACCTCTGTCTTTGCTCTCGGCTCGTCGGCTTCGGCATATCTCATGATCCCTCCCTCTGGTTCGTTCTGCTCTCTCTCTCGTTGAAGCGCTCCTTGACTCTCGGCTTCCCAGACTCTCGGCATTCTCCGTTGACTCTCAGTCGCTCTTCTCGGCATTCCCCTCAGCGATTCGACTCTCTCTTGACTTCTCAGCGCTCTCTCGGCATTCTCTTGGCTTCTCCTAAGCGCTCTGATTCTCGATTCTCCTTTGCTTCTCAGTGGCTTCGTCTTCTTCTCCATAGCGACGAGCTCCCTCTTCCTTCAACTCTCGGCTCAGGCCTTGACTCCCCTTTGTAGAAACTTCTCCTTCTCCTCTCTTTTAGTAAATCGACCTCAGGGTTGTTTCTCTCTAACCTAGCTTGTTTTATGCATTTGAGCTTCTTTGGAAATTAGGGCTTTTGCTAAACATGCTTTGTCTTATCTTGGGATTATCTTAGAGTTTCCTTTAGGGATTTGGGATGATGTATGGCCCAAATCTCATTTCTTTATGTCTTTATTCAGATTATGTGATGCTTAGCCTACTAAAATTGCTTTGGGATGATGTATGGCCCAATGTCATGTTGCATGCTTACCTTAGGGATAGTTATGATCTTATTTTTCTGAAATTGATTATACCAAAGGAAACCAAATTTGCTTTCGGTAAATGTGGTGTTTCTTTGAAATCATTTCTATGAGAGGAAATAATTAATTTGTTGTTTGAAGTGTCATTTCTTTGAAATGTGGTGTTTGAGGAAATTGTGGAATTCATGTCTACAAGATGGGGAAAGCTATTAATTTGTTATCTGCATTTATCTTGCTGAAATCAAGTGGAAGTTGTATTGTTTCATTAGTTAGTAAGTATGTTGCTTTGAAAAATTTTTGCATATGGGAAATTCTGAAATTGGTTTTAGCTAAGAGGAAATTAGATCATTTGTTGTCAGGCATGATGCAATATTTGTTGAAAAATTCAGCAACATTTCTCTTCTGAAATTTTCTTTTTACCAAGGAAAATGAATTAATTTGTTGTAATGGGTATGTGCATGCTGAAATTTTTTTTTTTACTAAGGGAAACTAAATCGATTGCTATTTAATGGGCATAAGCATCTTTGAAAGTATTTTTTTTGAAAGGGAGGCTATTAGCTTGTTCTAGAGGCATGAGGCTTGCTAAACTTTCTTATCTAAGGGAAAAATCAATTACTTTTCTTGATGAGATATGATGCTATTCTCTATGAATTTCATGCTTCTACTTTGATTCAATTTATTTCATATAAAGGGAATTATATGTATATCATGCCTCTTTCATATCAAGTTGAAATCAAATTAAATGAAGGATTTGGTTATACCATTTTATTATCATGCTTCATTCTTTGCATACTTGCATATGTGATCATATTACAGGAAATCTTGTTCAAAGTTTTAGCGGTGTCTCGACCTCATGCACGCCTTTCTTGGCGTGGTGGGCGACTTCGATCTCTGCACCTGAGAGGGAGAATTTGTAAACTTGATAAGGAGATAAGGATTCATCTCTGTATATTATGAACATGCCTTTCTTGGCGTGGTGGGTAAATCTTTCGGTAGAGGTGTCTCCACCACATACATGCCTTCTTGGCGTGGTGGGAACAGTCTCATTCCCATGGGGGATGGAGGAGAACTAAAATTTAAAAAAAAAAGAAGATAGAAAAGAAAGGATAAATGTAGGTTTTTGGCTTAAAGTGCTTTAGGTTATATATGAATTACTCATATACTCTTTCTTTGTCGTTCACATTTACATGTAAATGAGATATAGTGAAAACTGGAATGTATGAAATACTAAATCTATATATAACTTGACATATATCAGAGATAAAAAAAATTGTTGAGTTAGAAAAGAAACTCCTGTATGTGTACACACCTTAATCCTCCTCTGAGGTTGAAGAACTTAAACTTGTGGCTTAAGGGAGGAAGAGGAGTAGAAAATGTAAGTATTTGTGAAGAACTATTTATAGATTTCTGGCCTCCTTTTCTTATCTATCTTATGGGTCGACTATCTTGTCATAAATTGCATGAAATATCCCAGGTGATCTGCTTATTAAATGTTGCACATGCATGGACATGTGGCATCTTGTGCATCCTTATCACTTTCTTTGAAAGGAAAGTAAAGTCTTTGCCATACCTCTTTAATAAATTTAATGAGTTTATGTCCATGAGTTTGCATGTGAGGAGGTGGATTAATTAAACTCTCTTTAAATGAAATATGACATTCTTCGTATTTTTATATTCCTTTCATTTTAAGAAATAAATGGGGTATGGTATATGGTCATATGGGCTTAAAGCAATTGTTTTGCATTTATCTTCTTGATTTTATCATAAAGGGAGAATTTATTAGCGCAAATCATCTAAGCATTTTAGGCATTACTCTTATGATCTATGGTATAAATCAATTATTTTGTATTTATGTTTGATTTGCATAAAGAGAATTTATTAAGCGCAAATCAATTTAAGCCATTTTAGGCATTACTTATGATCATATGTCTAAATCAATTATTTTTATTTTTATGTTGGTGATTTGAATAAAGAGAAATTTATTATATCAATAAATCTAGGATTCTTTCTTTATGATCATATGGTATAAATCAATTATTTTCACTTTATGTTGGTGATTTAACATAAAGAGATGTGCTTGAAATCAAATCCTTTTATTTTAGGCATTACATCTTATGACATACTCAAATCTTTCGTTTATGTTGATTTGTCAATACATGTGCAGTTAGATAAAAATAAGAGCAGAATCTTTCTTATCGGTTTGGTCTTGGGGCCGAATTACCTAAAACTTAAAATCTCGTATCAATGATTGCATTCTGATCAGTCAAATCTGAAACAGAATCTTATATCTTAGGTTTGGTCTTGGACATTAAACTCAAAAAATCAAAACACATTTCAACTGACATTGAATGTATTTTAAAAAGAGCAGATACTCTATGTATGTTGAAGTGTTCAACAATAGGGACATGTGCAAGTTAGGTATAAAACAAAACAGATCTATACTTCCGGTTTGGTCTTGGGGTTAGAGTAAAACTCAAAATCAAAATTTGACATGAACTTCAACATTAGACATCTTAATGTTGCAATTTTCAAGAAACGGATATTCATATGCATGTTGGGTAAATACTAAGTCAAATACAAAAGAGCATCTTTATATCATTCGGTTTGGTCTTGACGTTAAAGTTAACAAAACCTAAAATTGATATTATAAAAATTTAAATTAATAATAAAGTGATCGTATAATACAAGATATGAATCAACGTAAACACAAATTATTCAAGAAAAGTCAGCGATCTCATGTTGTTAGAGTGAATGAGGTTTTGAAGGATTATACTTTGAGATGATGAATTAGACGTCCTCGAAAAAGGGAGTAGACAGATTATCGATTGATATTAACCCCAGGATGAGAAGGGTAATTATAATTAAAATTTCATGATAAATGATCGTATATTCAAATCTAAAAATCATAAAATGATCAAAATTCAGAAAATACAAAATATAAATAAAATGAAATTAATTATTTAATTAAAAATAAAAAAAAAATAAAAAAATAAAAAAATAAAATCAATTCACCCTCCATGATTGTTTGTCTTGGTGAAATTAAACTTTGCTCATGAAAAGCGATGTCAATTAAATACATCTTCACACTCAAATATTCAAAACGTGGGGCGTGGCGTGTCCTCTGTCCGCGTGGTTTTCTTGATATGTATAAATGGATTCTGACTGAGCCCTCGGCCGGGTGGTTGGCGATATGGCATTAAATTACGGTCCGGGCCATTATGTTCCCCGCTTTGCTCTTTGGTATGAAATGTAGAATGTATTTGGTTGGGCAAAAAAAAAATGTTAGGTTGACTTATATTTGTCCCAGACAAACTCATTAGTCTACAAGGACACGCGGCGACGGCGTAATGTGTTGCGAGGATCTTTGGTCGAGGTTGGGTCTTATACCCTCACTAAGCGGACGGATGTGACGGCGGGATATGAACCATGGGATCTTGATGGTCATCGTTCCACAAAAGTTTTAAGTTAAAATAATAAATTTCATAAGTTCTAAACTCCACATGATTATATCTGGTCTTTGATTCATTGACTAGCCTTAATCGAAAGTGCTCTCTCGGTATTGGGAGGGTAATTAACTATAGGGGCTTGCTTTATAGAAACAATCGTATAAAAGTTCTCACCAAATGAGAGCGAAATCTCTGGTAGTGTCTTATCTACTATTCATCCCCGAAATTATCAGACTTAACTCTTTCTTTCCTTTTTTATCGAAAGATGTGGTGAATTTTGATCCCAGATTCTGGCGACTTTTGAGGGGCAGGTTTCTCTTTCCATCTTTTAATTTAGTCAAATCTAAGTTATAATTGCGGTGGAGTATAAAAAAAAAAAATGAAATGAAAATGAAATGATGATAAGTTAAACACTTCAAAGTTTTAAATAAAGTCTTAAGTCATTTGAGATTTTATTTAGTGCATGTTTAGTATGTTTTCTTATCATACATATTTTGGAAGTAAGGTGATAGTGCGTTATTTTTAATTGCTAATTTTACCTTTAAATTCAGAATGGCATTCTGAGCATTTGTCATTACTCGGCGATGGCGAACATCCGTTTGGCAACGTCATTATCTTTGGAAGCACTACCATCCGGTTTGGTGGCGTGGATTTCCCGACCATCTTGACGAGCAAGTTCTTGAGCCTCGACTTCGAAGTCAAACTTCGTCTGTGTATGCGCAATCTAAAAGGCCCGTTGAAGTTGTGACCCTCTAGGGTCACTTCAAAAGAATCAGTATTTGAGAGGCTCGGCCCCTTAGAGATACCAATCATGAAGAGGGTTGTTACTGGGTGGACGGTCTCTTTTGTCCCTCAGAATAATGCAATCACCGGTGAACCATTCTCCGGGGAGGTATGATCTGAAACTTCTTCATCTGAGGCAAGCTTAGCGGAGAAAGAAAGAAAAAATCTTGGCTACGTACTCGACACTCTGCACGTGTGCAATAACATGGGAAATGAGTGTTCCATGTCGGTTTGAACAACCTTAAGGTTAAGGAACACTCTTGGTCACTCAAGCATCTTACGGACCCCAACATCAGTTCCGACTCCTCCTGCGAGGAAACCAGCTATATCTCGAGTGCATCGGGTTCTCAGTAGAGGAGAGGGTGATGAAAAGAAAACAGGTCGCATTAGGATCTGGGGCTCCTCGAGGAGACCTCATCCATGACTCAAATGCCGGGGCCGACCATATTCATGTCCTGCGGTGAACATCGGGGTGTGACACTTGGACCTTGGCGTCAGAATCCACCGAAAGGTCCGGTGGAAGGGTAGCAGTCTGGAGGCTGAGCCTCAAATCTCTAGAGCGAGGCATGGCGACATCTGGTGTGAATTCAGGAGATCGACTCAAATTTATCGTGATGGGAGCAAGAGAGATGATAAGATATCTGACAGTAGACACGAATCCTCAGGGATCCGTCATCAATTAAATCATCGAGGAGGTTAACCGATCGAAGCCCTGCGAAGAAATTTGATTCCACACTTGGGAGTTCATGAGACCGTCGAAATTCGTCAAGAGGGCGAAGAAGAAGAAGAGGAAAGCGTTGAAGTAGTGTATATGGTGCAAGGTTGGTGAGCCATCGGTGTCAATATCAAACCAAGCGTCGTGATACACTCCCTCAACTGAAGAACAACAAAATGTTCAAATGAGGAAGCATCCTCGAGTCTTTGGAGAGGAGCAACAAGAAGAGGAAGAAGAAAGGAAGAAAATCCCACCTTCAATCTACCACTTTGGCGGTAGAGCAAATTCAGAGATGAAAGCCAAAGATAAAGAAATCTTCAGTTGAATGTGAAAAATGGCGAAATGATGATCTGAATGGCTGCGATGATGCGATTAATCGAGAAATATTAATGCGCTGTCTAAATAATCATCAAGCCTCGAATGCGACAATCCTCCAATAAATTTGATCTCACATGCTTCAAGAGTCGAAGCGAGGATTGAAATAAGCAACTTCGGCAACTGCTTCTCAGAATATACTATATGCCGTGGCGATCTCTCAACTTGATATTATATTGAATGAGAAGATTAAAACATTATAAATGCGGCGGCGAGAAAAATTGGTGAGCAAAGGTGCTATCCGCGGTATGATCAAATTCCATATCAAAGGGATATTAAAGTTCAATCTATTCGGCGGAATGGTAATCCCAAGCGACATCGGCGATTCAAAGCATCTGCGAACACAGAATGATGCATTATTATTCGGATTAATTCGATAGTTTAACCCGAGCTTTCGAATGGTATCTTGAGTTTATCTTCAACTTTGCGAACTTGAAAATATGTTCGTTAAAAGGTTATTTGCATCAAAACAACATTCTTGATCGCCTTGAGAAGGAAGAAAAGTCGGTGACCCGATATATTGCAGCGTTGGCGAAATTTGAGTATGAAATGTGACAACAATTAGAAGAAGAGCATGCAATTCAATTGATGGGCAACATCGATGATAAGATGGCGCCTTATCTTTTGCGTGGCAATTACCACATTTCAAGAGCTTGATAGGGTGGCTAAATTTGAGAAATTAAATTTATCCGTTCAGAAGGACAAGATAAATTCAAAAGAAAAAACTCAGACGAAAGGTGAAACACATTTCACCTCACTGAAGGATCTGAGCGGTTAGTATAAGTAGACAAAGAAAGGCTACTCTCATCGAGAAAAACCAAAGGCGGTCGTTCAATCCGCTCCACAAAGCTCATACTTGGAGGTAATGATGTACCGAATTCGATTGAAGGCGGCGACAAACAAACAAAAGGAGCGAATGACTCAATGACCAAAAGAAAAGGCGAACAAAGAGTATTCTTTTAAGAGGAAAGTGTGATTGTTTAAACATGCACTCAAAGTAGGTCTCCAACTACGAGTGTAAAGACTGAAGAGAATTTGGACAAGCGAGATAATCTACTATCATATCATGGTGCTTCGCCATCCTGAAGATTATACATATTCAAGAGAGCGAAAATATAAAGCGGTGAATTCACATTATCGGACGGTGTATTGTGCGTCAGAAGAAAGAATCCAGTAATCTCATCTCTCTTATCAATGATAAAGGCAAAAGAAGGCGGTCGATGATGAAGGATGGCGCATGATCTAAAAAGGCTGTAAAATGTTGAAGCAATTGGAAGCGTTCAGGGTATTGGTGGAAATCACCACTTGAGCCCGCACTTGAGTTGAGACAAAACCAAAGTTATGGGAAGGCTAGTTCATCTCACGAAAGGCAGACAACCAATATCTGAGGAAGGCTAAGAAACGCCAAAAAAAAATTAAATAAAAGAAGAAGCGATGAAAATGTTACTATCTTGTGGATGGTATAGCGTAACACAAAGATCATCAATAATATGGAAGATTATGTACAATCGGCAGCTATCATGCGGAATTCATTCAAATCTTGGATCAATGAAGAAGCAGGGGAAGATGTTGAAGAACTTCCTACTGAGTCTTGCTTGATGATGCATGAAGTTGATAACAGCTTAGAGGAACTCTGTTTCCCAGATGAAGATGAACGAGCTCATATCAACACATAAAAAATGTAAAATTAGGCGTGATTACGAATCTTAGTATCATTAGGCAGGCGACGGAATCTTTGAAAGCTCAGTGTCGAAGATTGATGCAAATGAAATGCTTCAATCTGTTGAGAAGTGGTCGAGTCTACCATCTCAAGAGGAAAGAGCCGATGAATAAAGATAAAGGAAAAGTGAAGTCAATGAAAAGTTATCACAGGATTCAAATAAGAAGCCTTCATCAAGGGATCGACTACAATATTCTATCCCAGGAAAATTCACGACTTAGTGTATCTGAAGCACTTAATGTCGAAGATCTCGTAACACCTTAATTGAAGCTCTCGAAAAGGAAAATTTGAAGCATATTTTTTGAGCTAACGGAGACCTTGCATGTTCAAGAGCCTCCAACGTCACATTTTGAAGATGATCTAATGCTGGGGCGAGTGATCGCCCTCGTATGTTACGGTGAAAGTGATGAAATTATAATCTGATCTTAATTGATCCGGTTCCTCGTGAATCTTATGAACTTGAGAACTCTTAGATGGTATCTCAGATGTACCACAGGACGAGATAAAGTCATGGTTCAAGGTTTGATGAAGGGAATGACTATGGGTCATTCGTCCTTCCTCTTAAATTTGGAGACCTCACCACTAAATTTCATGTGATCGATGCGGTACTTCATTGAGCCTTACGGGTCGACCACGGCTTCATAAGTATGGCATTGTCCCATCTACATTGCATCAATGTATGAAATATACAAAGGATGGAGAAGAATGCCAAATTGTGGGTGACATGCAACCTTTTGTGCATGAAATGAAGATTTATCAAGATGCAGTTATTTCCTTAGGGGAATCTAACAAAACTTAAATCTTGCATCTACTTCAAAACCCATAAAAGAACAAGTTAAGAAGAAGGAGAAGATAAAATGAATAAAGGAAAGGAGATTGTTCCAAATATTCTAGGGATATAAAGAACAAGTCCAAAATCAATAACTTGTCCTCATCCCAGGCGGTGATCTTGAAGAAGAAGATGAATGTTCCTTTAAATCAAAGGTCCATGACTCTTGAGTAAAGCTCTGAAGAAGAACATTTGACTCGATTATGAGTTGAATGCTTTTGAAGGTAAGGTGCAATGCACTACTTTAAAACAATCATAGATCCATCGTGAGACACTCGTAGTCACTCACATTCCTCCCACATTTTAAAGAAATCACCCTAGAAACTCACAAAGTCGAGGCGGTGACCCTTATGTACCTCCTCTCCACGGAAAACGGGGCAGGAATTTTATAAATCAGGGGTGTCGAAGAAGATCACGATTGGGTAATCTATCACGAAGAAGAAGTATGCCCACAAGGATGCCAAAATATTACTCTCAGATGCAAATCTAATGCATAACATGGGGTCAGTGGGCGGTAAGCAAGGACTAAGCTCTTTGAAATGATGTGGTACCAAGGTTCTCAAACCATTGGTAAGAGAAATAAACACTACTAAAGGCCTTGGTTTTATCAAGACAATCCGAGGATATACACATTGCTATGAGAATAGAAGTTGAGTGATGATGAAGATGAGAATGTCATTCTTAATGTTAGTCTCGCAAATAATGAAGAAGTAGAAGCAGAGGCCTGAAGAGCTTGAAGATGGTGGGAGGCTATGGATGAACTTAAAGAAGTTAATTTGGGGCGAGGAGGATCCTGCCCAACGTTCATCGGTCTCACTTCGAAGATAAAGTGGAAGAATTAAAAACTTGCTCTGTGAATTGAGGATTGCTTTACTGGACATATCGAAATGCCGGCTTATCCCGATAGCGGTTCACAAACTAGCAATTAAGCGGGCGACACCGGTCAAGCAAGCCTGGCGAATGAGATTGGAGGTTGAAGAACAGGTAATTGCAGAAACCAAGCTCATTGAAGCTGGTTTTATTCGAGAAGAAAAATATCTGTTGGATAGCTAATATTGTCCGTGAAAAGAAGAATGGAATTCTTAGTATCGTATCGACTTGGATTTAAACAAAGCATGTCCAAAGGATGACTTTCTTCGTATCGAAGCTGTTGGTGGATAACACTTCAAACCACGACATGTTCTCATTTATGACGGATCGTCAGTTACAATCAAATCAAGATGGCTCGAAGATGAGAAACATACCTCATTCGGCGCCAATTGGTATATATTGCTACGGTCATGCCCCCGCTTGAAGAATCTTTGGGCTACATACCAAAGAATATGGCGAATCTTTGACGAGTTGATTCATCAAAAGTAGAGAGTCTTATGTTGATGATCTCGTTGTCGAGAGTATAGATCGCAGATCATCTCGATGATTTAAGGATTGTCTTTGAAAGAATCGAAAATATGATCTCAAGATGAATCCTCTCGTCGCTTTGAGTCTCTTACGGAAAGTTCCTTGGATATGTTGTCGTAGTGGAGGGATTGAAATCGATCCGACAAAATCAAAGCGATTGTCGAAATGCCTCCTCCAAGTCTTCGTCAACTTGCTCCATCTGAGGACATCGCATTCATTAGAAGATTTATATCAAATCTGTCGGTGATGTCGACCCTTTGCAAAATTAATGAAGAAAGATACTCCTTTCAGTGGGATGAAGAATGTCGAGGCCCGACGGTATGTCAATATTTGTTGAACCACCCATCGATCCGGAAAGCCTCTCATGTACAGCGGCCTTGAAGAATCTCAGGTGCTTTGTTGGCTAGACATAATGAGGAAGGAAAGGAGAATGCTATCTTACATTAATTAGACTAATAGTGAAGCGTTATTCTCAATTGAAGCATTGTTTGGCGTTAATTTTTGCCCAAAAGTTACGTCATTACATCTTCTCATAAAATTACCTTATCTCAAGGATCGATCCGTTGAAGTTCTTGATGACAAGACCAACGTTGGCAATTGCAGCGATGGGTCATTCTTCCTATTGATATTACATATGTTCCCGAAGCGGTGAAGGGGCAAATTCGCGATTTTCTTGCTTCATCCCATCCCTTACGATGATCTTCCGATGAGCAAATCATGCATATATGAAAAGAAAAGCAACAAATGTAGATTGTATTTTGATGGAGCTTCGTCCATTAGATACACTCAACCTCAAATCTTCCAAAGGCTCGCGGTATCGGTCTCATCTTGATCACGAGGTGGCATCTTGAGACATTCTTATAAATTAACTCAACCAACCAACAACGAAGCGAGAATATGAAGCGTTGGTGGCGGGTTTAGAAGCCATTTCCATGGGAGTTAATTTACAAATTTATGGCGATTCTCAACTCTTCGTTAATCAAGTGTTGGGCCTTTACAAAATCAACAAGCTTGAATTGGCTCTTATCACAAAGCGAGTTCTCGAGCTTATGAAGCAAATTCAAATTATGACTCGAGTCTCAGGTAGGAATAGCAAAGCTGCTTAGCTAGTATTAAAAGAAATGGCAGTATGGATGGCGACATTATACTAATTTGTGTGTGCACTCAGTCTGGCCGATAAGTTTAAAATCCCATTTGGAAGAGGGGTCATCATTCATCGGGTGCGACTCATGTTGCTCACTCCTCCACTATTTCTCAAAGTCAACAAGACAAGCAAACCATTCGGATGAAGAAGACTTGAGGCGCAAACCATGATGAAATCCTTATAGTAGAAGGAAGGCGGAGGCGACCCCCGTCATTCTTGAGGAAAATTGCCAAGTAATAAGTCGATATGACTTGAGAAAAGGCTTATTATATGCTTATGTTGGCAATACTACGTATCGTAGATCCTTCGGATGTGGCTGCGATGTTTGGGAATAGAAGAAAAACAAAGTAATTGTTGAAATCCATCAAGGACTTTGTGGTGCACAATCAGTCTAAATGGCTTTCAAAATTAAAAGAATTGGATATTATTGGCCGTCATGGTAAAAGATTGTATCAATCATGAGATGCCATGAATGCAGTGGTAACATAATTCATCGACCTCAAATCCGTTGCATCCACGATAGCATCTTGGCGTTTGAGGGGGGCGGATGTAATTGGACGATCGCCATCATCGGTGGTCACCGCTTCATCTTAGCGACCACGATTATTTCTCCAATTGGTGACATTTAATTTAAAGTTACAATTTGAACAAGTGACCTTCTTTACTCTGATATTGTTTATAGATTTGGTGTGCAGAATCATTTCGAATAAATTCGACCTTCAAAAGCCAAAGTTTATAAATTCTTGATCGGCATAAGATTGATTGGCGATATTCGTCAATTTATAATCAGAAAGCAAATGGCTTGGGCGCATTTAATAAACACTAGTCAAATTCTTAGAAAAATTCACAAGAAATAAAAGGAGTGGCATACCAAACTTGTGGAAGCGTTATGGGCTTCTGGGGACCACTTACAAACTCCTAGTCACACTGCTGCTAGTGTTTGGGGGCGGCGATTTTGCCAGTTGAACTACCCGCTCAGGTAGCCATTCAACAAAATCTTACCCAAGATGAGAATGCTTTCGTCTGGATGGAAGAGCTTGATCGCGGCAGCGGGGTCAGCGAGCTTCAATCTAGAAAATATCGGCGGATGTCAGGGCATTCGATCATCTGATGCGCCTCGAGCTTTTGGGAAGGAGAATTGGTCCCAGTCTTTGAAGACCAATCATCCCTCATCAGAGAATTGGCGGTAAATTTGAACCTAATTGGGAAGGACCTTTTGTTATGAAAAGGTATATCGAGGAGGAACTATCATCGTGGACTGAGGTGAAAGACGATCGCCGATCAACGGTCGACATTTAAAGAAATATTACATGAAAGTGTGATTGGACAAATCACGCATTTGAAAATCTTATTGTCAACACTTATGAAAATTTTCATTGGAAATTCTCTTGTAACACTGAAACGCATTTCCAAAATAAAATAAAATCCCCACTTAGGCAGGGGCATTTTTTTAAAGTTTTATAGTAAAGTATTCGTTCACGATAAGGCAGGGGCCTTTCTTTCTCTTTGGGTTGACAGTCAGTCGAGATCCCACATACATACTCAAAATTATGTATTCAAATGCTCAATTTCATTGGAAATTCTCTTGTACAAACGATTTCAAATAAAATAAAATCTGTTACATTTTAAAGTTTATAGTAAAGTATGAGTTCATAAGGCATTTCTTTCTCTTTGGGTTGACATCGTCTATCATCCCACTCAAAATTATGTGTTCAAATGCTCAAATTTAAAGTCTTCTTGACGAAAACTCAAGTGCATGACAAACCAAGTTGGATATACATTTATCATCCACTTCAAATCCAAGGCACAAGTACTCACAAACATCATACTTCAAGGTGTAGTAAAATCTCGTTAGCAGGATAAAATCCTTCATCAATTGCTCAGTCCACACGACTCAATGGGTGTATAAGGTGGATTCAACAGCCAAATGGCCGAGTGTTGTGAGATGCTTTACACAAAGGTAGTAGTAAGGGATCCTCTGCCGTTAGTTCAAAGACAAGAGCATCCAAATCCCAAATCTCTCCAACTTGGTGAGTTAGTGACGGGAAATTATTGGTGCGTGGGTCATCTTTCAAAATTCTACAACAAACAAAGATATCCTTTTCGAGGCCTTGGCGAGTTTGGAATCAAATACAAAAGAAAATCTCAACTCCTTGATAAGTCTATCAAAGCGAAGCAAGGCAGAAGGAAATTCTTCTTCATTAAGTCCAATCAAGCAAAAGCGGGAAAGCTATCCCAATGTTAGTATAAAGTAAATGCGAACTAAGGGAGTTTTTGTCATCAGATGTCCATTACATGTGCAAACGGGTGATGACTCTTTGCCATTGATCCAACTCGGAGTGGTGCATTTATCCTTCTACAAGCCATGAAGCGTAGAGGCGGAAGGTAATTCATTATCGCTGACAAATCTCAGATAATTGGGACTTTCATCAAATCAAATCATCGAGGCATGAAGCGGGATAAAGGAGGCCTGAATCAAATCCTGAGATGAAATCTTCAACAATTAGTCAAGCACAAAGCAGGGCCGAAGACATTTTCTCATCAAATCAGTCCAAGGCAAAGCGGGACGGGGAGGAAAATACAAATCCCAAAGTTGAGATGAAATCTTCAACAAGTCAAAGCACAAAAGCCGGGGGAGAAGACATTTCTATCATCGACTCCATCAGTCCGCAAGGCACAAAGCGGGGCAGAGGAAAATACAAATTCAAATCTGAGAATCTTCACAAGTCAAAGCACAAAGCGGGCCGAGATTTCTATCTCATCGACTCCATCAAGTCCATTTAAGGCATAAAGCCGGGGCGAGGAAAATACAAATTCAAATCTTATCTTCACAAGTCGTCAAGCAGGGAGAGACATTCTCATCAAATCCATCAGTCAGCCAAGGCAAGCAGAGGAAAATCAATCAAATTTGAGGATGCTTCAATAATAAAGAAGCACAAAGATTCATCTTATATCAGTCTAGCACAAAGCGGCGGAGGGAAAATCAAATCAAATTTTGATGAAATCGACAAGTCCGTCAAAGCACAAAAGCGGGTGAAGACATTTATCTCATCAACTCCATCAGTCCGTTGACAAAGCAACAAAATAAATAAAGCAAATCTTTATCCACAATCAGCAAATTGTTCAAATTCTCATCAAAGACAAGGTAGAAGAAAATATAAATAAATTAAATCTTCAACAAATTCGAGCACAAGCATTGGACTAATGACGAAATTCTTATATCGGTTGACGGAATCAAATGCTTGTGAATTATAATATCAAACGATTTTGAATTGTAAAATCAACTTAGCGTGACATCGCAAATTGATCGTCACAGTGTCAGCGAGCTTTCTCAATGTTTGTTGCATGTTGGCCTATGTCACATTAAATTAAATAAATAAGGTGGATTTTAAAATCCGATTGATCGAGGTCAAATTGTTTTAATTGACGATTAGGCCGCGTCGAAAATATTAAATGAATTAATCGAGAAAATTTTGAATCAATTAGGGATCATCGGATAATTAAAATCAAATTATCATGAAATTGTCGCATATCGAAGTAGCCCACGTCTAAACCACCTCCGTTCGCCAAAATAAATGTCATCATGGCGAAAGTCAAAAATCAAAAAAAGCGGGGGAAAAGTATCGGTCGATTAATTTTGCGACAATTTAGCGAATTTACTTGCCTTGCCGCATTATTCGCGACCTCGATCCTGATTCAGCCATTCGTTCGGCACTCAACAAATTGACACCTATTGCTGGGGTTTGTCGTAATAAAATTGCAATTAAAATGATTAGCTGACTTAATCGCTAATTATCTCTTAATCCGCGTTAATTCCTACTCCGCGCCCACTCAAGATGAGATGTCTCTGGGGGTTCATTCTCGGCCAAAAGAACTAGCGTTGACCTCATTTTCGATCCCTCGGTTTCTGCTCTCGGCTCCCTCTCTGACTCTCGACTCGCTCTCGCTCGGCTCTCTCGACTTCTCTCTCTCTCCTCTCTCTCGCATTCCTCTCGGACTCCTCGTCTCGACTCTCTCTCTGCACCCGGCTCTCTCGACATTCCTCTCTCTTCGAGACCTCTGTCTTTGCTCGACTCTCATTGAGCTCTCTCGCATCTCCCTCTGAAGTTCTCGTTCTCTGCTCTCTCTCGGTTGAAACGCTCCTTCGACTCGGCTTCTCAGCGATCTCGGCATTCTCCTTCTTCTCTAGCGCTCCGAGATTCTCTCGATTCTCTCCTCTTATCTCCTGCGCTCCTTGATTCTCTCTTCGACTCTCAGTCCTCCTTGATTCTCGGCATTCTCTTCGGCTTCTCCGTCTCTCTCTTCTCTGTGCTCTCTTCTCCTTACTCTCGGCTCCTTCTCTTTACTTCTCCTTCTCCCTCTCTTTTAGTAAATCGACTCAGGGTTGTTTCTCTCTAACCTAAGCTTGTTTTATGCATTTTGAGCTTCTTTGGAAATTAGGGCTTTTGCTAAACATGCTATGTCTTATCTTGGGATTATCTAAGAGTTTCCTTTAGGGATTTGGGATGATGTATGGCCCAAATCTCATTTCTTATTGTCTTTATTCACTGATTATGTGATGCTTAGCCTACTAAAATTGCTTTGGGATGATGTATGGCCCAATGTTGTGTTGCATCTTAGGGATAGTTATGATCTTATTTTTTCTGAAATTGATTATACCTAAGGAAACCAAAGCGATTTGCTTTCAGGTAAATGTGGTGTTTGCTGAAATCATTTCTATGAGAGGAAATAATTAATTTGTTGTTTGAAGTGTGTCATTTCTTTGAAATGTGGTGTTTGCAAGGGAAATTGTGGAATTCATGTCTACAAGATGGGGAAAGCTATTAATTTGTTATCTATGCATTTATCTTCTTTGAAATCAAGTGGAAGTTGTATTGTTTCATTAGTTAGTAAGTATGTTGCTTCTGAAAAATTTACGCATATGGGAAATTGAAATTGGTTTTTTAGCTAAGAGGAAATTAGATCATTTTGTTGTCTAAAGGCATGATGCAATATTTGTTGAAAAATTCTGCAACATTTCTCTTTGCTGAAATTTTCTTTTACTAAGGAAAATGAATTAATTTGTTGTAATGGGTATGTGCATGCTGAAATTTTTTTTTTTACCTAAGGAAACTAAATCGATTTGCTATTTAATGGGCATAAGCATCTTTGAAAGTATTTTATGAAGGAGAACTATTAGCTTGTTATCTAGAGGGCATGAGGCTTTGCTAAACTTTCTTATCTAAGGGAAAAATCAATTAACTGGCTTGCTTGATGAGATATGATGCTATCTATGAATTTCATGCTTTACTTTGATTCAATTTATTTCATATAAAGGAATTATATGTATATCATGCCTCTTTCATATACAGTTTAATCAAATTAAGCAGAAAGGGATTTATACCATTTCTTTATTATCATGAGCTTCATTCTTGCATACTTGCATATGTGATCATATTAACAAATCTTGTATCAAAGTTTATGCGGTGTCTCGCGACCACCCATGCCGCGCCTTTCTTGGCGTGGTGGGGCGACGATCTCTCATGGCAATGCGGAGGCGGGGAATGAAACATACTTGAATAAGAGGTAAAATTCTATTATCTTAACCCCATGCGCCTTTCTTGGCGTGGTGGGTAAATAAACAGGTGTCTCGCGACTCTACACGCTTTCTTGGCGTGGTGGGAAGCAGTCTCCGTAATATCTTGGGGATGACAGGAGGCTGATCTCTTAAAAAAAAAAAAAGAAGATAGAAAAGAAAGGATGAAATCTTTTTGTTGGCTTAAAGTGCTTAGGGTTATATATGAATACTAAATCATACTACTTTCTTGTCATTCCTCATGATTTACATACATAAATGAGATATAGTGAGACTTGAAGCAAATACATGTAAATAAACTAAATCTATATAACTTGACATATATCGAAGATAAAAAAAATTGTTGTTGAGTTAGAAAGAAACTCAAGTATGTGTGTACTTTAATCCTTTGCAAGGTTGAAAGAACTTAAACTTGTGGCTTAAGGAGAAGGAGAGTAGAAAATGTAAATCTGTGAAAGGAAACCCTCCTGTTATAGGCACTTGCTATCTTTTGCCATCTACTCTTATGGAATGTGTGGCCTTTAATGCATAATAAATTCATATCTAAGGTGATCTTCATATGTTCATGCACGTGCATGGACATGGCATGCCCATCCTTATCCTTTCTTTGAAAGGAAAGTAAAGTCTTATCTTTAATAAATTTAATGAGTTTATGTCCACTTGCCATGAGTTTCTGTGAGGTGGATTTCATAATCCACTTGCCTCTCTTAAATGAAATATATCTCATATTTTTATATTCCCTTTTGAGAGAAATAAATAATGCGGTATATATGTATGCTTAAACATTGTTTTTTGCCATTTATACTTACTGATTTTATCATAAAGAGAGGCTTAAATCAAATCTAAAGCTTTTAGGCATTCTGTCGTATGATACAAATCGATTATTTTCAGTTTATGTTTGATTTTTAAAGAGAATTCTTTCAATGCTAAGCATTTTAGGCCCTTACTCTTATGATCGTATAGGTCTAAATCATTATTTTCAATATGTTGATTTATAAAGAGAGATTCTTAAATCAATTATGCTTCATTTTTCTTTACTTATGATCATATAAAATCATTATTTCTATATTTGTGATTTGTATAAAGAAATTTATAAAATCAAAAGCTTTTGTCCTTTACTTATGACATTAGGCTCAATCATTATTTTCACTTTATCTTCGATTTTGTACATGGGACGTGCAGTTGATAAAATAAGAAACGATCTTACATGTCGGTTTGGTCTTGGGGGTCGTTAACAAAACCTAAAAATCTCATATCAAAAGCATTGATTTACAATCTAATCTAAAAAAAGAATCTATATCTAGGTTTGTAAATTAACTCATCAAATCGTTATTTCAAAGATTCAATGTAAAATAAAGCATCTGTGTATGTATGTTGAAGTGTTCAACAAATAGGGACATGTCAAGTTAGGTATAAACAAGCAGATGCTATACTTGGTTTGGTCTTTAGGTCAGTTAACAAAACTCAAAAATCAAAATTTGACATGAAAACTGACATTAGACATCTTAATGTCCATGCAATTTTCAAAACATATTATATGCATGTTGGAGTAAATCTTAAGTCAAATCAAAAGTCTTTCTTCGGTTTGGTCTTGGGCCGATAGTTAACACAAAATGTGATATTATAAAATTTCAAATTAATAATATCAAGCTAATTACGTAATATACTGAATATGAATGTACTTGCACAATTGAATTCTTAGGAAGAAAAGTCACTCCATGTTAAGTGGACAAGGTTTTGAAGGATTATACTTCGAGATGAATTGGGCCGTCACTCAGCAGAAAATTGGGAGTAGGATCATCGATTGATATTACAGGATCGAGAAGGTAATTATAATTAAAATTTCAATGATAAATGATCATATTCAAATCTAAATCAATCATAAAATGATCAAAATTCAGAAATACACAAAATATAAATAAAAAAAATGAAATTAATTATTTAACTTTAAAATAAAAAAAAAATAAAATAAAAAATAAAATCAATTCACCCTCCATGATTGTTTGTCTTGGTGACAAATTAAGAAAACTTTTATTATAAAGAGCCGATGTCAAATTAAATACATAACTTCACACTCAAATATTCTTAAAGCCCGTGGGGCGTGGCGCGTGTCCTCTGTCGCGTGGTTTCTTGATATACATAAATGGCGGTTCTGACTGAACCTCGGCCGTGGTTAGCGATATGACCATAAATTACGGTCCGGCGCGGTATGTTCGAACTTTGCTCTTTGTGAAATGTAGAATGTATTTGGTTGGGCAAAAGCCTATGTTAGTAAGGTTGACTTATATTTGTCCCTTGTGAAAAACTCATGTCTACAAGGACACGCGCGGCGTAACCCATGTGTTCTTGTGAGGATCTTTTCGGTTGGGTTGTCATTACCTCCTACAGCGGACGATCGCGACGGCGGATAGCGGAACCATGGGATCTTGATGGAGCGTCATCGTTCCCACAAAAGTTTTAAGTTAAAATAATAAATTTCATAAGTTCTAAAACTCCATTTGCGATTATATACTCTTTGATTCATTTAGCCTGTCGAAAGTGCTCTCTCGGTATTGGGAGGGTAATTCTATAGGGGCTTGCTTTATGGAAACGAATCGGTATAAAAGTTCTCACCATGAGAGCGAAATCTCTGGTAGTGTCTTATCTACTTATTAAATTCATCTCCTTAAACAACTCTTTCTTTTTTTTTTTCGAAGATGTCGGTGGCAATTTTGGATCCACAAATGAAAGAATATAAATACATTCACTTCAATTAAACCCTAAAGACAATCTTATGAAATAAGAAAGTTTAAAATAAATCAAAATTTATTCAATGAGATTTTGTTTGATCTTAAATTTGATTTAATTTTGAAAATGTGAGTTGAGTTTGTTGTTCCCAACTCATTCTCACATGTGTTTAATATTTTTGTTTAATTTTTAGATGATTAGATTTATTTTTATAGTTTAATTAGGTTAAGGTATGAATTAAGTAAGTTAATTAACCCTTACCTACATCACCTTAGCATAGTTAACTAGTAATTATGAGCCAATGAGATTATATAAAAACTCACGAATTTAAACTTGCAATACTAGTAAGAAAAGTGCTTAATGAAATTTGGTTGTAATTAATGATTAATTAAGCTAAGGGTTTAACTTAAGTAATTTCAAAACACCCTTCATATGAATTAGATTTTGATTTCTTTAATTGAACTTAGGCTCTTGAACACCAAGCATCTACTCAAGTAGATTAATTAAGTTTTGAAAGTTTTTTTTTTAGAAATTAGTAAAGAGTAATTAATGAATTAGCACTTAATTAAGAGAGGATTAAGGAAAGAAAAGGGGGTTTAGGAAATAGCTTAGGGAAAATGTCCCAAAATTATTCCCTAAGCCTCCTATTCACTGGATCTAACCTTAATCAACCTTAATAATAGATTAAAACAGTAATCAAACCCTTAATTATCTTTAATTATATTAAGGGAGTAATTAAGAAATACATTTGCAATTCCCCCAATTAAGCTTTCAATAAATCACAAGAAAATTACAGGAGGCAGAAGTCATCCCCCAAAATATACCCAAGAAGTTTGGGATTAATCAGAGGATTAGTTAAGAGGTAATTAGCAAAATAAGATTTTCCTTAAAACCCAAAATCAGAGAAAAATATAATTCAAAATCGATTGAAATTATTTTTAAAATATTCTATATTGAATTATCTTTTTATAGAAATTTACCTCATATTTTTCTAAATTTTATTGAGGAGATGAATTTTTGAAGGTTAGAGATTATTAAAATTAATTAAATCCCTAACTAATTCCTTTAACTCACCGACATGTGGTGGCGCGGCCAGCGTTTTACATGTGTGCAGTGAGGATTACTTAAATGTCACATCACGAGCGGCGGGGCGGTTTGATCACGTCGTTGATCAAGGATCGACGCTGATCGCTGTTTTAAAGGGATAAATCAATTTTGAAGCGTGGGGTTATTAGCGTCCATCCAAAATGCGGATGACGCCAGATCACCCCAGTTCTTCCCGAGGATTAATGGGCGTCCATGATCTAAGGAAGATCTCGAGCTCAATTGAGCTCTTGGAATGAGACTTTACCCACACCATCTTGCACTAAAGGCAAGCTATCCAACGGGAATTCTCATGCCATGAACATTTCTTTCACAAAGGACCAACACCTCCTAAGCTAAGTAGTCGGAAAATTCCATACCTCACCGAGCTCCGATGAGGTAGCGTCAGTGGAGGCGAAACCACTGAAAGTTTCAAGCCTTGGGGTTGAGTAGATCTCTCTATGGACCAACACCTCTTCTCCTTGCTTGTGGCTTTGATCCAATTCAACCTCTCCTTACTTTGGGAACTTGAGAGCTTGGTGCACTCGACTTGATCCCACGAGAGTGTGCAATTGAAGTGAATTTGAGTATGGAAGAAGTTGGGAATTGAGATGAGCTCCCCTGTTTTCTAAGGAAGAAAACCGAGAAAGACAAGATTCAAATCCCTCTTAGAAAACTTGGGAATGCTCTCTGATGGCTCCTAACACTCACTAGGGTTCAATCGACAATGAGGGTCATCAATTTAAATGGAATTAGGGGGAGTATATCTCCCCCTATGGAAATTGGATGACCGAACCTTAGCTTGCCGTTTTGATCCAATTGACCATATGGAAAGGGTTGTTTGGGCTGTTAGATCTTTTCACATGGTGGGTTTGAGCTCTTGAGTGGATTAGTAACCTCCCATGTGCTTCAAATTGAGTAGAGGGAGGTTTTTGAATTAGCCAATTTGAGCTAGGGGGTCGGGTTTGGCTTTGGGTCCATTTGGGCTGACCCAAACCCATTGGGTTGGGTGCACCACTCTCCATTAGGTTCACTTGACCTATTAGGAAGGTATCAAGTTGATATGAAGAGGGCTTGACCAAATTACCCATAAATTAGATCAAAATTTGTTCTATGGCCTAAGAGTAGAATGGTCATTTGGCTAATTTTTGAATTTGAATATGTTGGATATGTGGAGAAAATAGGTTTGACCAAGTTTCATTGGATTTGAAATTCATTTGATAAAGTTTGGCTCATGTTGACCCATTTAGGTCAAAATGGGTCAACTTGGGTCAAGTTGATCAATTGGTCAAATTGGGTCAAACTAAGGACTGGGTCAAGTTCATATGACCATTTGAAATATTTTGGTGGTTTTGGTTTGATTCAATTTGCTTTAGTTTTGAATTTAGCTCATATGTCTTCATTTAGGTCAAATGGGTCAAGTTGACCTATTTGACCTATTTGACCCATTTGACCTATTTGAGCTAGGTCAAGGGTAGGTTTAGGTTTGGTTAGTTATATGAAGTGGATTGGTATCTTTGTTTCCAATCAATTTTGGTTAAGTTTGAATTTGGCTCAACATGACCCTTTTGTCAAGTTGGGTTCATCAGTGTTATTGGGTTGGTTATTGGTGAGACTTTGGTCAAGTTCAACAAGTGATTTGGAATGAACTTAACCCATTTGGTTTCAATCAATTTAGCTTAGATCAAGTTTTGACTTTTAGGTCAAGTTGGTCAACTTAGGTCAAGTGACCAATTGGCTAGTTAGACTCAAATGTTGACTTGGTCAAGTTCAAATATAATTCATGAATGAACTTAGATCAATGGTTTCAATCAATTTGGCCTATGGTGGATTTTGGCTATGTTAGGTTTCAATTTGGCTATGTGTTGATTTGGTCAACCCTTAGGTTTGACTTGGTTTGACCCAATTTGATTGATTGATTATCTCATGATGATTGTTGATCATGATGAGGGGCATAGGTGAGTTTGATTCAATCCAATTTGGTTAGTATTAGAATTTGGCTCATAAGGGTATTTTAGGTCACTTTGGGTCAAGTGAGCCAAGGTGGGTTAAATGGCTAGGTCAAATCTTGATTTTAGTTTGATTGAATTTGTATATGGATTTATGATTGAAATATAAATCCATTTGCAAGTGATTTGAAGTCAAATGAGTTTTGATTCATTTCATATTCAAAAGAAGAATATGAAGGGATTTTGACTTTGATTTTTGAATTGATTTTTGATTTGGTGATTGAAGTTTGTATTTATATATGAATTCATGATTGTAGGGTTGATTGAATCATGAAGAAAAATTAAGGGTTTGGCTTGATTTGAAGTTGATTTGGCCAAGTTCAAGATTTTGACTTGAAAGACTTAGGTTGAATTTTGAGTGAATTTGAGTTTGATTTTTTTAGAATTGATTTTGATTGTTTGAATTTATATTTTATTTATATATGTGAATATAAATGAATTATGAGAAAATCTCAAGAATTCGAATTGGTTTAGCTCATGATTTTGGTCAAGTCCTTAAGAAGAGTTTAAGGATTTAAGAGGGATTTGGACTTAGGAATTTTATTCATGGGTTTCAATCATGGGTTTCAATTACATGGAATTGATTTGAGTTTGGAGAAAATCAAATTAGATTGATTTGGAGTTTGACTTGAATGAAGGAAGGTGAGGAATGGTTCAAGCTAAGGGTAGACAAATTTTCCTAACACCCCTAAGGCATGACATATTCTTAGTAACTCTTAAGTCTTTTAGAAATTTGGGTTGAGTGTCCATCTAATCACTAGATGTGTTTTAAGACTAAGGAATTCTTAAAGTCTAAGAGGAGTCATATGTCTAAGATGGAGGGGTTGAGAGCTCATTCTAAAAATGAGATCAACACGTAAAAATCTTAATTAGGGTTAATTTTCACTTAAATAAAAAAAATCTTATAAATACTCCCTTAACCTAACTCCACTCCCCGACCGACCCTGGCCACCTAATCCTCCTTTCTCAGGAGCTCCCTCTCCGGTGAATAGCGACTCAGTTTGTCACGCTCCAGCGCGTGAGCACACCCGACCACCCACGCATCTGTCGCTTATTCCGGCCCAGGTATTGTAATATCCCATTTAATTATTTCTAATTAATTTTTGTTTAAAAAATTTAATTAAGCGGATTTGTTGTAGCACTTCGTATGCAAATCCACTTTACCGCATACAGCGGGATTAAGCCACTTTCGGCGTGGACGGTTAGATCTCTCCAGCGGCTTCTATTTCACTTCCTTCCCTCGCGCCTCGTCCTTCACGCTGCGGTTTTCTCCTTTCCTTCCCGAATCGACGGCCGGCTCCGTGACCCGAGCGAGCCGCCGTCCCGTCGTTTACTTTTAGAGTCGCGCCAGGTGGCAGCAGCGCGGCAGTCCCCTTCCACCGCATCGGCGACGGTTGCTCGTGACGAAGCGGGAACGCGTTCCTCCCCTCGGCGTCGGTCGGCCGCGAACCGCGCACTCGCCGCTGGAGCGCCCAGTAAGTCAAATGAACGTCCAGTAAAGCTTCGGTTTGGAAATTCCGTCGGTCGGCGACTAGAAATCTGTTCACGGCGATCGGGGAAACTTTTTGTAAGTTCTTAATTCTTTCCTATCCCTTTTCTTTTCAGTATGGCCTTCGTGGCGTTGAAATCGTGATTGAGGAGTTCAACCGTTTTTTGTAGAGGTGAGTGGTAGAATTATTGAGGGGATTTGGATTGGATGTTTGTTAATTTTAGTTTATTGATTGAAGCAGGTAATTAATAGTGACGTTAGGAGATTTCTTTGGAGATTACTTTGGAATCGTACTCCAGTGTTTCCAAGCTTATGAGGAGAGATCTATTTCAGGTAAGATTGGTGTTAATTATGTTTCATTTATGAGTTGTATGTTATAGAAGTGCTTAGAAGAGTTATTTTTTATAGGTTGTGTGTTCGAGGAGGAATCGAGTGCACGTCCGAAAACGAGGTGAGACATAATTCTTAATGTAAATTCGGTTTATCTTTATGTATCTTGTTTTACTGCTTGCATTATAAATTGTATGAATAACGTAGATTTACGTCATATTGAATGCATCGTATTGAATGTAAATCTGTTTAGTATTTGGCCTTTATGATTAATGATTCTGATCTGTCAGTAGTTGCATTGATTTCATTTGGCATATAGAAATGTTTTAATACATGTTGTAAATGCAGTAATGTGATAAACAGGGAAATGTCAGGAAAATTGTGATAGGAAGAGGCTATATGATCTGCTTGAGATAGGCAAAAGTTCGGAGATGGCCGTGATTAGGGATCTTAGTATCCCCACTCGGCATTTTGAGGTTGGTGTCGTTAATTTGTCCGGTGTCGAGGATTAGGTATGTAGAGTATGGTTCCACACTACACTTGTTTTACGACGGTAGGTGTGACTATGAATGAAAGTCAAACAATGATTATAAATGGCATTTAAGAAAATGAAAATGATTTGATATAATTGATAACGAAATGATTTAATGAAAATTATTGATTGTCTGATGTAATACAATATTCTCTGGCATTGTTATATATTCTTACATTCTACATTTTCTGACATATTGTTCGATTATAATGTTACATTCTTGCAGTGATTCTTACAGTTTTATCTTTGTAAATTTACATGTTCATGCATTTGTTTCTTGTCTTGTCTTGACTTGTTTTAGCATTCTTGTCTGCTAAAACTTTTAGCTTATGATCTGTTGAAAATTCGGAAAAGAATTTGGGTAGAAATTTGTCGTTTTGTTGTATAGTTTTTGGGAAGCAAAGGCTTTTGAGTGCGTCTGAAATTAAATGTCTTTCTGTATTTATTTAAAGATTTCATGCTTGGTATTTGTGTTATGAATTAAGTTAAGTAGTATATGAATTAAATAGTTTAGTGATGATTTGATTAGATACACACTTTCACTTGCGTTCCTTGATAGCAGTGGCGATGTCGGTGAAATCGTGTCGATCAATCATGATACATTACAACTTGATTGACCGCATAAGGGGTCATGCAGGGGTGTGACAAAGATATCGAGCGATAAGGTTGAAAACGAGTAAAGATTGATAGGAATGGAAGCATGATTTGGATTTAGGGATAAGTGTTGAATTGATCAATCTGAGCTATGGGGCGATTAATAATTTTGGGTTAGGAATCTATATGTTCTTAATTTCATGCATGTATGATATTAATGTATCATATAAATACTTGGATTAATTTGCCTGAAGTAATGCCAGAAAGGTTAGAGGGTCATTCTAGACTAAATGAACGCACTGAAGATAATTCTAACGAGGTGAAATACAACTGAGCAGTGGTGAAGGTAGATCGATGAATTGCAGGGTAGTTGATTGATTTCAGGTTGTTGATAGCATCATGGAAAAATGCGGGCGTAGATCAGTATGGTTGAAGTGGATGACATTTGAGGATATTTCAAGCGTTCAAACCACCGCATTGAGGAGCAGTGATCTATAGTGGCGGAAGATTGGTACTTAAGATTGGAAAAATTTTGGATGGGATGATTTGCCACAGCGAAGAGTAGTATTAGTTCTTTTGTATTAGAAGCGGAGGTGGTGGCAGCTGAAGAAAGATTTGACGATGCATTACTGGATCAAATGGGATGAGTTTGTCAAAGTATTCAAAGATTGGTTATTCCGCATCAGGACTTGCTTTAAGACAAATTTTTCAATCAACTCAAGGCTGTATAATGCAATATGAAGCCGAGTTACTCTAGATATGCTCGCATTATATCGATGCAGGAAGAGAAATGTCATAGATTCTAGAGCCTCAGATCAATTAAGATTGTAGCACCATTTGATATCGGTGAGTTCTCGGTGTTAGTTGAAGAATTTAGAAGAATGAAAAATGAATTTTAAGCAAGATGGGATTCTGAGCAACAAAAGCTTTGAAAGAAGGCGATTTTCAAGGAGATTTGAGAAATTTAAGTTTGATGATAAACAAATTGATTGAGAAACTTTGTGATAAGTGTGGAAAAGACATTTTTTTGTATGGTAGATGGGGAATCTTGGTGTGGATTGGACATATGCCTATTGGAGAAGAAGAAAGAAAAAATACTGATTATCGAGGGGCAGGGGTCAACAAAGAAAATTTTGGAAGCGAGGAAGCGGGTAACACAATTTTGGGAAGACCTGAATTCAAAAAGGAGAAACTTGAGCGTAAAACCAACCCTCCTAAAAGCGAGTTTTTTCTTTCACTCCATGGCGAAGAGAATCAAATGAAGTGGTGTCGGTATGCTTAAAATTTGAGATCATTTGGGTTGATTCATTTGATTCCGGTGCATTCGTTCATTTATTCCTTTTTTGTTAGTTGATCTATTTATTTCATACCATTGAATGTGGTATCTTGGTGATAGTTTGAATCTAGGAAATGTGTTGTTGACATTAACATTCAAGATAAACACTTTCCTGAGAACTAATTATCTTACCAATCGACATTTTGGCGTTATCTTAGGTATGGATTGGTTGATCAAATATTTTGCAATATTGAATCTTTGGAAGAGGAGGGTAAATTTTGCATATCAGTGAAAAATCATTTTATTTTTCTTGTGATAAGAATATGTTTCTTCTTTGATTAGTGCGGTGAAGTTGAGTAAATATTTAGAAGCGGTGAAATGGTATTTAGCCAAATTAGATGTGTTGAATAAGGAGGTGTTTGAGTGAAAAAACATTCGTTGTTTGAATTTCACGATGTGTTTCGAGGAATTACAGGGGTTTGCCACGAGAAGTGGAGTTTGGGATTGATGTACTGCAGTACTTATACATAAATCTCGCTACAGGATGGCTCAAGTGCGAGGTGAAGTGCGTGCAATTGAGACAAAGGATTTATTAGGGCAGCGTGGAGTGCAGTATTATTTGTTAAGAAAAGGATGGGTCTATCGATTGTGTGTTGATTCTGAGGAGTTAAATAAAGTACAATCAAAATAAGTATCCTAGAAGATTGATGATTTATTTGATCGGTTGGAGAGAACTTTGTATTTTAAATTGATTTGAGATCGGATATCATCGGGTTAGAGTTAAAGATCTTTGATATTTTAAAAGCTTTTGGGAAGTATGGACATTATGAATTTCTTGTTATGCCATTTGGTTTAACTAATACTCTGATCTTTATGGACTTAATGAATGTTTTCAAGCCTTGGTGGACGGTTTGTTATCATCTTTATTGATATTACGATTTATTAAAGCGATGAAGAACGTGCAAATCATCGAGGATTGTTTTAGAATTGTTAAGACAAAATCATTATATGCCAAATTTTGAAATGTGAATTTTGGATGCATAGCGTCGCATTTAGGTCACATTATAAGTGGCGAAGGAGTTTCTGTTGATCTCAAAAGTAAAAGCAATTTTAGAATGGTGCAAAGAATGTTTTAGCTTACGGTTATTACAGGAAGTTTGTCGAGATTTTCTCGTATTGCAATCTTTCATCTATTGAGAAAGGATGTCAAATTCAATGGATAGAATGTGGCGAGTTTTCAATTGAAAAAGCATTTGACCTTGCAGTTTATTTATTCCATCGAGGCGAGGATTCAAATATTTAGTGATCTCTTTAAAGGTTTGGGTTGTGTCTTAATGCGAGCAGAAAAGTAATTGCTTATCTTGAGACAATTAAAGCCCATGAAATTATCGTCGTGATCAGAGTTAGCGTGGTTTTCTCTTAAAATTTGGAGACATTACTTATATGGGTGAAATCGAAATTTTCTTGATCATTAGTCTTAAATATATCTTTACTGAAGAATCCCAAGACAAAGAAGGTGGCTTGAGTTTATTAAAGATTATGATTTAGATATTGGTATTGTCAGGGCAAAGTAATGTGGTGGCGATCATTAAGTCATGAGTAGGAAATGCGGTTGGGTTATTACTCAAAGTCGAGTTGATTAGAGAATTAGAGCTCTACAGAAGTTAGAAGATTGATGATCTTGGGCATTTATCTCGATTGGCGGTCTGATCAACTTTATTTGATAGAATCAATGTACAGCTGGATTGTGGATATCGAAATTCATTGAACAAATCCAGTTGGTCGGAAGCGAATTTTCTTGTAGATCACGAGAGGGTATTATTGGAAGCATTCATGATTATGGGTACCAGTGATGCGGTGTTGAGACAAGAAATTTTCTGGGGAGGCTCATCAGGCGGGATATCTTATTCATCACAGTAGTTCAAAATGTATAAAGATTTAAAAGCAACATTTTGGTGGTCGGTATGAAGAAGGACATGGCGAATATGTCAATATACAATGTCGAGCTTGTCGATTGTTAAAGGCGAGCATCAAAGACCGGTGGATTATTACGGTCATTACTATCTGGGAGTGGAAGTGGGAAGAAATTGCATGGATTTTGTTATGGGATTTCTAGATCAGCGGTCATGATTGTATCAGTTGTTGTGGATAGATTGACAAGTCGACTCATTTCTTACATGAAAACAGATTGATTGATAAATTGTCAGATTATATGTTAAAGAAATTGTAAAGACTTCATGGTGTACCAAAGTGATCGTCTCGGCGAGATGGTAGATTTACTTAGATTATGGGAGAATTGAGAGAGGCTTGAGCCTGCGATTACATAGTCTGACTTTTCATCCATGACCCGATGGACAATCGGAAGAACAATTCAAGTCTAGAAGATTTGTTGAGGTTATGTGTTTTAGATTTTGGAGGTATGGGAAGATCATATTCTATGATCGAGTTTGCTTACAATAATAACTGTCCCAGTATTGAGATGGCTCAGTATGAAGCATTGTATGGTGAAAGTGTAGAACTCCATTAAGTTGGGTGAAGTGGGAGAAAAGTATCGAGTTGGTTGATCAATTCTGAGAAAATCGGATGTCGAGATAGATTGAAAATTTTCGGATCGTCGGCAGAAATATTGACTTAAAAGCATGTAGAATTTCAAGTTGGAGAATTTGTATTTTTAAAGTCTATGAAAGGAATTAGTAGATTTGGTCGCGGAGGTAAATTGAGCCACAGGTACATGGGCCTTTTGAAATCATTGAAAGGATGGCAATATAACTTCAGACTTGCCTTACCCATTGAATTGGAGACATTCACGTGTTTCACATTTCAATGTTGAGAAAATGGATCAGATCGAGCGAAGATTCCATATACAAAGTTTGAAATCTGACAGATTTGACTTATGCATTGGGCGAGAAAAGATTTTAGAATTTGATGTGAAGAGATTCGAAATAGACAAATTTCTATGTTAAAATTAAATGGAAGCATGACCGTCAAAGAAATTTGGGAGGTTGAACGAGAGATGAAGCGAAGTTTCCCTTCTGTTTGAATGATTGAAGAAATTTGAGGGCAATTTTTTGTTAAGAGGGAAATTGTAATATCATTTAATTATTTCTAATTAATTTTGTTTAAGCTAATTAAGCGTTATTCTTGTAGCACTGTAGCAAATCCATTTTATGCATGCAGCGGCGGATTAAACCACTCGACGCGTGGCGGTTAGATCTCTCCAGCGGTCTTTATTTCACTTCCTTCCTCGCGGCCTCATCCTTCCGCTGCCGAGTTCGTCTCCTTTCCCCTTCCGACCCATCGGCGGCTCCGTGACGAGCAGCAGCGATCCCGCTTCGCCGTCGTCGACGGAGTCGCCGTGGCAAGCTGCGTCTTCGAGCGCGTCCCTTCCGACATCGCCCGACGACGGACCGCTCCGTGACAGAAGCGAGAACCGCCGTTTCCTCGGCGTCGGCGTGCGAACCGCCCGCTGCGTCCTTGCTGGAAGCCGCCCGCGTTCGTGAATCCGTAAGCCTTCGGTTTGGAAATTAGTGAACCGTCGGCTCGGTAGGAATTCTGTTCTGCCGATCGGAAACTTAGGGAAATTTGTAAGTTCTTAATTCTTTCCTATCCTTTTTCTTCTTATGACCTTCTTGGCGTTGAAATCGTGATTGAGTTCCGAACCGTTTTGTTCTAGGTGAGTGGTAGAATTATTGAGGATTTGGATTGGCGTGTTTGTTAATTTTAGTTTATTGATTGGCGGGTAATTAATAGTGGCGTTAGGAGATTTCTTTGGAGATTACTTTGGAGTCGTCAGGTGTTTCAACTTATGAGGAGATCTATTTGGTAAGATTGGTGTTAATTATGTTTCATTTATGAGTTGTATGTTATAGAAGTCTTAGAAGAGTTATTTTATTATAGGTTTGTGTACTTCGAGGAGGAATGAGGTGCACATCCGCGACCTTGACTGAACGAGGTGAGACATAATTCTTTGTAAATTCAGTTTATACTTGTATGCCATTTGTTTTTACTGCTTACGTATAAATTGTATGAATAGCATAGATTTACATCATATTGAATGTGTCATATTGAATGTATTAATATGATTACAATGATTCTGATTAGTTGGCATTGATTTCATTTGGCATATAGAAAGTTTTAATACATGTAAATGCAGTAATGTGATAAACAGGGAAATGTCAGGAAAATTGTGATAGGAAGGCTATCTGACGATCTGCGTGAATAGGCAAAAGTTGACGAGATGGCGTGATTAGGGGATCTTAGTATCCCGACTCGGCATTTGAGGTTGGTGTCGTTAAATTTGTCAGTGTCGGTACATTAGGTATGTAGAGTATGGTTCGACCTGCGCTACTTTTCTGTTTGTTTTAAAATTAGTAGGGTGGCTTATGAATGAAAGTCAAAACATCAGATTATAAATGACATTTCTAGAAAATGAAAATGATTTGATATAGAAGCGAAATGATTTAATGAAAATTCGCTCCTTGACATTGATCTGATATATGCATATTGTTCAGGTATATTCTTCGTTTACATTTTCTGACATATTGTTCGGTTATAATGTTACATTCTTGCGATGTTTCTTTCTGATTTTGTCTTTGTAAATTTACATGTTAAATGCGTTTGTTTCTCTTGTCTTGTCTTGAGCTTGTTTTAGCATTCTTGTCTCCTTAAGCAAGCTTATTATCTGGATTGAAAATTTCGGAAAAGCGAGTGGGTAGAAATGTCTGTTTTGTTGAATTGTATAGTTTTGGGAAGCTTAAAGGCTTTTGTGCGTCTAAATTAAATGTCTTTAGGCTTCGTATTTATTTAAAGATTTCATGCTTATTTTGTGTTATGAATTAAGTTAAGTAGTATATGAATTGCAAATAGTTTAGTGATGATTTGATTAGATACACCTTTCACTTGCTTCGTTCGCGTGCACGGTTGGAGCGTTGTGAAATCATTAATCGTCAGTCATCTTATTCTGAGCCAGTTGACCACAGCATGGGGTCATCGGGGTGTGACAACATCCCATAGGCAATTAAGGCGAGCAATAACTCGCTTCGGTGTCCGTCGTGCATCGTGTCTTGGAGCAGCATCCCATTTCTCCGGCGTCGTTGCTACTTCTGCGCCGTAGCGTGTCCGCCCGGCCCAATAAGCGTCGTCATAGCCTCGCCCGATCTTTGCATCGCCCCGGCGTTCATTTCCCACAGTTATAAAATTGATTGATTGTGGGTGTATAAGTACCCGTACACGCCTTTCTTGGCGTGGTGTGAATAATCTGAATTTTGATAGGTACGTAGAACATGCGTCTTTTTTACGGGTAGGTTAGACTCCGCGACCATGGTGTTGCAAAATATTACTCATGTCGTCTTTTTTGAGCAAAGTAGGCTGGTTTGGTGAAATCCAGGTAGGGAGATGTCAAAATTCGTCAAAATCAGAATGCCGAACAAAAAAGGGGACATTTGGAATTTAGCCTACTTGCGAGTATATAAGTACTTTCACATGTTTTCTTGGCGTTGAAAATCGTGTTTCATCAGTATCTTATAGCCCTACATGCCTTTTTTGGCATGGTGGGAATACGTAGTCATGTGTTTACCACCCTTACATGCTTTTCTTGGCATTGGGCGAAATTTCATCTGCGACTCCTGCCGGCGTGGATCTTTGAATTTTCACGACGGGAGCTTAAGCGACAACTTAAAGCTAGTCGTAGTTATAAAATTGATGTTTAAATTGACATTGTAGATATATAAGTACCCGTATACGCCTTTCTTGGCGTGGCGGAGAAATTTGTGTTACATCTGGTCTTGAGACGTACATGTTTTCTTGGTGCGGTGAGATGGCGCAGTAGTGGTATTTACACCATAATGCCTTTCTTTGGCGTGATGTGGAAATCGTATTTACATGTGCTTATTTCTACACTTTCTTGGTTTGATGGGATGATGATTCGGCAGGTGGTGTTTATCACTCTTCCTTTCTTAGCATAGAGGCACTAACGTTGGCCCGTATATAGGGGCGATCTTAGGAGGTTGGTGAAATGGTGTCAAATTTTATCTAAAATTTTAAATTTGCAACTCAATCAAAATAAATATCTATTCAAATCCCTT
This sequence comes from Cymbidium sinense, assembly GCA_021442155.1. Lineage (NCBI taxonomy): Eukaryota > Viridiplantae > Streptophyta > Magnoliopsida > Asparagales > Orchidaceae > Cymbidium > Cymbidium sinense. Next base: position 96,733,203 of record CM038226.1, on the reverse strand, counting down.
ATGCTTGTCAATCAGTTGAATAATCCGCATGAGCGACATCTTTGAATGCTTAAACTTAGTATCGAGGATCTTTAGCGTGGGTTGATTCTCGGTTTAGTCATAGATTCAGGTTAACAAAATTTAAAATCCGATAAATATATTATAGAATTTCAACTTGGTAAAATATCGAAATTTTATCTTATGATAGTAGATCGATCTCATTATTAAATTAATAGAGTGATTAGAATAATAATATGAATGATCGACACCCAATGATGATTGCGATTCTGATTTTAATTAGAGTTGATCTCAAAATAAAATTATCAATTATAGTATGAATACTCAAATCATTCATACCCCGATGATGGCTGTGTTGAATGAGAATTTCAATCGGAGGAAAAACTTCTGTCAAAATATAATCATAATTTCATATTAAATTAACTTAAATCAAATATCAATTGAAATGTGAAATTTAATATGTCATCTAATTATAAATGCTTAAAAGAAATTTATCACCATCTTAAAGCAAAATAATACATCCACCTGTCGTTTGTTGGAGGTGATAAATTAAGAAAATTTCCAAGGTGATGTCAAGTTAAGTGTATTTATATTCACTCTCAAATAAACTTATGTCGATGGGGCGTGACTGTGTCTATCCAGGTATGGTTTGGCGATAGGCTCACGTATGATGTAGTTCGAGAATCCTCCTAAACCTGATTATATTATGGTCGTATAGTGCGTATGTTCTCCAATAACATTGTCCCTTGAGTTGTGAACTATAGGGTGCACTTGATAGAGAAAAAAAATCCTCTGTTGGCTAAGGTGGACTTAAACTTGTCTCGTGACAAACCTATCCAGTCTATAAGGTTCTTTCGAGCGGCGTATCTGGCGGCAAAATCTTTCGGTCATGTTGGGTATTTACCTCCTCACTAAGTAGATTAGGGGCCTGATAGCGGGATGGCGGAACCATGGGATCTTGATGGACGCGTCATCATTCCAACCATTCGCTTAGTTAAATGATGATGAACTGAACCTAAATTCATAACTCACGTATTTATTCTTATATCTTTTGCGTTTAAAGAATCTAACGGCGCTTGTCAAAGTTCTCTCTGACATTGAGAGGAGAGCTATCGTGTCTTTTAGGCGGGTAGGTTGGGAGACTCTAGTGGTGTTGCAAAACACCACCATGTCTTTTAGGCAGGCGCACTTAGTTGGTAGAAATCCCCTGGAGATGTTCTTGAAATTTTATTAATGAATGCACCAAGAAAAAAGGGGACATTTGAATTTAGCATGCTTGCAATTAAGTACCCGTTGCATTTCTTGGCGTGAATCTCAGATTTCATGCGGTGCAGAGTCATGCTTTCTTGGCATGGTGGGATGGCGCATTCGACTGTGGTATTTATACCACTCATACATACCTTCTTTGGCATGATGGGCAAGCCCACCATACCGTCGACCCTAAGCAGGGACGTAGGGATCTTGTCAATCTTTGCCAAACTTCTACCAGATGGGAGCTAAGCAATTTAATATAAAATCAACTATAAACCTAAAATTTTTATTTAAATTGACATTGTAAGTATATAAGTACCTGTACACGCCTTTCTTGGCGTGATCCGAAAATTTGTGTTACATGCGGGTGTTTTAGAGACCATACATGCCTTTTTTCCATGATGAGATGGCGTATTCAGTGTTATTTACCATACATCTTTCTTGGCATCTTTGGGCACCGTTGTAGCCACTTATGTGAGACGGTCGGGGCTGCCAAAATCTTTGTCAAAATTTCATTTAAAATCTTAAACTTGCAATGAAACTCAATCAAAATAAGTAATATTATTCAAATCCTCTAAATTTAAATTAATATTGAATTGAATAACGATGAGCGACTCGAATGCTTAAACTTAGGATCAGTTTGAGGCTTTTGCTTTCTTTTCGAGAAAGTTGTGAAAAAAGCTTTTGAGAATCGAGTTGTGAGAGTGTAATTTGTCGAAAATTCTTTTGAATTTATCATAAAGAAAAATATTTATAACACACAAAACAGCTATTTCAAAAAGCTGGTTTCTCTACAATAGTTTTTAGTGTTTGAGGATGTTACGTGGGTTGATTCCCGGTTGGGTCTTAGGATCGGGTCCGGGTTAACAAAGTCTAAAAATTCAATAATAATATTTTAAGAATTTCAATTTATTAAAATATCTGATAAACTAATTTTGTCATATGACAGTAGATCTGATTCTCTATTATTAAATTAAATAGAGTTGATAGGATCTGAAATAATAAACTAAATGATCAAAAAATATGGTGATGGTTGTTGATTGTAGAATCTAGCAGGAGGAGGTTATTATTATATAAGTTTTTAAAGTATTTATGTTAAATCACCTCAAATTCAAATTTATAAATACAAGTCATAGACCTAATCCTTTGTTAGCAAATGAGCAAAGTTGACAGGGTCTTCCCCAATGATGGTTGAGTTTATTGAAAATATCAACCAAATGGGTCATTATTATTAAAAATATCTAAAATATTTATGTTCGATTATATCAAATTCAAAATTCTCAAAGTATAAATCTAGATCCGATCCTCTATTATTAAATTAATAGAGAGGGATCACAATAAATTAAATGATTAAGTAAACTTATATCTGATGATGTTTGTGTTGAATAGAGATTTCACGGAGGATCTTACCATCAAAATATGTTTAAAATTTTAAATCAAATTAATATAAATTAAATATCAATCTAAATGAAAATTCTAATGAATTATCAACACAAAATGATTAAATAAAATTCAATCTCTAAAAACTTAAACCAAATTCAACGTCTTACAATTGTTTGTCGTAGGTGACAATTAAGAAAACTTCGTAAATGAGCTAAGTCAAATCAAATATTATTATGTTCACTCTCAATCTCATGCCGATGGGGCGTGACTGCGCCTCGGGTAGCAGTAGAGAGCTACATATAATCGATTCACAGAGTCTCGATCGGGTGGCTTTCGTCAAATGACATCATTTCATTACGGTCACGATTGTAGCAGTATGTTTCCACGACTTCACCTTGAGTTGTGAGCAGTGCGATAAGCAAAAGTCTTACATTGGTTAGGGTGGAGCTTGTTTCTTGACAAACACCACCCAGTCAAGTCTCCTTGGGCGACTCAACACATAGTTCTTAAAGATCCTTACGTGGGGTTGGGTGCTACCTTATCGACTAAGTGAAGGGGACCACGGCGGGATGATGAAACCATGGGATCTTGATCGGGCGCGTCATCATTCCCCTAACCATCCGCTTCAAGTAAGTGATGATGAATTTCATAAATTTTAAATCCCAAAATTTAAAACTCCATGCTCGCATTTAGCAATTTATTATTTTAATGAAATTCTCTCGGCATTGAGAGGGGTAATTAACTACTGGTGCCGCTTTATAAACTTAGAATCAGATCTAAAGTCCTTGCAAAATGAGAGCAAAATCTCTAGGTAGTGTCTTATCTACTATTCATCTGCATTCTGAAAATTCACCAACATTAAATCATACTCTCTTCATCGAGAGGTCGGTGGCAAATTTTTGGAGTCCACAATATCTGGAATCTGAATCTAACATTCAACTAGCTGGAAAACATGTGATCACAATGCAATGAGGAATTTATTCAAGCCAAAGAGAACAAGTTTTCATAGGTTTTTTTGAATGGTTGCAGTGAAAAAGAATGAAAATAAAAATTTTTGTTCAAACACCCATAGTGGAAAAGAATGAAAATAAAAAAGATCATCCAATGAAACATAAAGAAATTTGTACATATTTATCCAATTGATGCTTACATATTATTGCAGCTATTATTCTGATTTGATTGTGTAGAATTATGATCTTAATTCTTCTAATACAACATAAAGATGGTGCCATCCTTTTTTATGAAAGAAAAATTAGGACAATTGAAAATACATGAAAATACCCAATACCTCCTTGATGAAATAACCCATAAATAATGGAGAATTTTGTGTAGTGCATTTTTTGTTCGTAGGGAAAAACTTAGGCGTGTGGTTTATTTATGGAAGTCAATAGAGCCATCTTCCATCTTCAACACTTATTTAATTGTTTATTTGAGTTCTTCATTATTAGCCTTATTCCAATTATTTATGGTCAAGTTTTTGAATCATCTTTTTCTATTTGTTCTTTGTAAATATTATCTGAGGTGTTAAATTTATTTTTTCAAATCATTTTGAATAACTTATGTCATTTTATCTCAGGCCTACCCTTTCTCTTCTCTTTTTTTCATTTTTTTTTTATTTTTTTTTATTTTTACCCTTTCTCTTTTCTTATTCTTTGACAGTATTGCTCATCTGATTAAAGCATTTTCTACCTTTATATGTCCAAATCAGTTTAGTCTATTTTCATCTATCTTATTTTCAATAGATTCCATTTTTACTCTTAACTTATTTTTTCCTTATTTCGTAATTTCCAGTTTTACCATACAATCTCTTTAACTTCTTTTTTGCTACACTTGGCCTAGGTTTTTATGATTTCTCACACGCTAATTATGTTGTGATGGGTGGCCTGAAACTTGGGCTGGTCCTTTCAGGTCCTCAAATTATCAAATTATCATAGACCCAGTGTTAGTGAGGTCTTCTTAAGGTGGTGAAAGGACTTGCAATGATTGCATGACTTAATTAGCTGCCTTTTAAGTGATAAAATTGTAATGACATGACTTATTTAGCTGCCTTTTAGTGACAGAAATTTTCTGCTTTCTGCAAGTGGTTTTGTGGGTACTGTGGGAGAGCAAATGCTATAGTTGGATCTCTGTTCAGTTTGTTTATTATTCCTAGTTGACTAGCAAATGCTTTATTTAAATGAATTTAAACTAAATTATTTATAAATTTTTGTGCTGAATTATGATCCCTTGCTTTCTAGACTACGACAAGTCTATTGCATCCTCAAGAGACGAATATAAATGACCAACGAAAAACATTAGCTAACAAAGATATTGGATATGAGTTCAGTGGTGTGGAGTTACAACAATTTGAGGAATACCCTCAAAGGCCTAGTGAACCTGAGTGCCAGTATTTCATGAAAACTGGATACTGTAAGTTCAAGTCAGCATGCCGATATCATCATCCAAAATCAAATGTCAGTTTCTTTGGCCTGCCAGAAGGACTTGTAAGTGATAACTATCAGGTAGGTTTCATCATCCAGTTGCTACTGCTATAGTTGGTGAAGATTCTTTTCATGATCATAAAAATGGTGCATCTTCTCAGCATCATGATCCTATAAAACAATTGCGTGTCATTCCATTACCTTCAGAAAACTGTTCAAATGAGCCAATAGCCTTTTGTGTCCCGTCAACCTCTTATGTTCAAGACCTTTTTACACCTAACCAGGGACTCAAGCCAAACGCACAATGGAATGAAAATCAGGTATCTTTAAACTGAATTTTTTTTTTTTTTCATAGAACTGTTTTTCTAATTAATTAATTAATTAATTCAAGTTCTTCGTTGCTTTTAGTTCAAGATACTGGTGACTGAATCTTCAAATTTTCTAAGAGATAATGTCAGAATCCGCACTTCTTTTTTCCTTAGCTTTACCCGTGGCATGTTTTGACATTATTTTATCTTCTGCATTTTAAAGCTGCTCTTTGTTAAGCTTTGTCATTTAATGATTTTGATTGGTTCTAGATTTTTTCCACCACTCATGGTAAGCAATACTTTACAATCTATCTACTGTGTTGTATATTTGTAAATAATTGTATATCTTGTATTGCAAAATTAAGAAGACATTTGAAATTTTGAGTAAGATATTAGTTAGAATTGGTTGTTTCATGATGAAGGCTGTTTTGTCTTGCTAGATTTCTGAAATTTTTGAGTTTTCAATCTTTTTTATGCCTTTTCCAGGTTATGCTGCTTAGACAACATTTCTTTGACTGTAAAAGAAAGAGAATTGCTATATATATACCTTTACCTTAGACTTTTAAAACTATAAACAAAAAATTTGAGTTATCTGAAAATGTCTTTTTGAGGTTGTATTCAGACATATAATGCTTATTATATATATATATATATATATATAAAATTTAAAGTTGGCATCAAATAATTGTCTAAACAGAAAGGTCTTTGGACTGATTCAGACTTTACACAGCAGCAGCTATATGTGCAATATTGTGTTAGTCTGGGTGATTGAAATAATGATACGTAGATGTCGGGAACATGGATAAAACTTATTGAACATGTAATTTATCAACGGAGTAATGGTAACAAGGCTTATTAATGGTGGTGATGGATTAAGATGTCATGACCATTGTGGGAAATATGGAAAACTTAAGATTCCATTCAAATTTTTCTTAAAAAGGACAAGGTTTAGAGTATATAGATTGTTAATACACATTATTTTTGCTTATCTTGTGCTTCATGGCCAGAATTTTTATTCCATTTGAGGTTTTGTCTTGATTTGCACACATCGAATTACTATATTTCATTTTATTGTTATTTTTTGGTCTTTTTTTGGGAGGCTTATTGTTGACTGCTTCGTTTCTTCAAGCTACCTAGTCCTATAAGGCCATGCTTACCTCCAGATTGTTGCATAGACATAGAAGGTAAAGATTTATGTGGCAGATCGTAATTAATTTATCTAGGTTTCTTGACTGCATTCATTACGAGCATAGTTCTTATTGATTGCAAAAGGGATGGGGTGGGTACTTCCATCCGAAAGTGTGCTTCTTCAAGGAGTTAAGAATGCATCTTTCTTGATCGGTTAACATGGAATTGAAAACTACATCCTAAGCCTTCTATATCATTCGTTGTGGTCTTTCTAGCAACAAGTTGATGTCTGAAATCCCCTGTAATAATTCATACCTGTTTTTTTTTTTTTTTAATCTTTTAAGATTAGGTATGGATTTCACAAGTGCAAGTATCTTACACTTGATGGTATGTTAGCTTCAAAGCTCAAGCAAAGTGAAGGATGCCATGTAAATTTATATTAGAGTTATAGTGTATGTTGTAAATCAAATTTAAATTTAACTTTGGGACATGATCTTTGTAGAAGTCATTTTGCTCCCATAATCTTATGCAACTTATGTCAACAGTTGAGTAGCTTAACTTATTTGGTAAATACTTTTGTACCAATGAACTTTTTGGCACTAGCCAATTCAAAGGGCTTCACAAGCCATGCTGATAGATGATTCCCTCTATGCTCCTCTCAATGAGAGCATACCTTCCTAGCCATAATTTCTCTGGCACTCAAAATCCTCTTCAAGCCAAAGTTGAGAACATTTGTTATTGGCTTGATAATCTACTTGGACTACCATGTAAAGAGATCTGCAAATCTAACACCTTAACGATATTGCCCACTTGTTATCAATTTGTGTTGATCTTCACATAAGTTATACAAGTCAAATTGATCAAACAGCAATTGATGGACCATGGACACGATGTCATGCAAATCAAAGCGAAATACCACGATCATCATCAAAACTAATTAAAACGATTTATGAACAACAAAGCGGACTTCATCGTTGTGTCCAAAATCTGATTGAAATATACATCTTGTGCAATCTGACGGTTGATCGATGGAGAAGATGAGCCGTTGATGCATCTGTGCGCATATCGGAGTTGGGAGGTCTTGATAGCATGCAAACGACCTCTATTCATGAAATTGCTTGAGTCGTTATTGCCAAAATATCAAAATCTATCTAATGAGATTGTCCTCATTCGATTTAGACAAGTCTGCGCCAGTATTAAGTGATCGGATGCTGCAACGGGCATTTCGAGCTAAAATTGACTTAATTCAATGTCAAAATTGACCAAATGATCTCCGATTACGAAATAGATAGCGTTGTTGCATCAAGAATATCGAAATTACCTAAAATTAATACTTATATTGCATGGAGTTTTAGCATGAAAAACTTTAATAAAATTGGCATGCATTTTGAGAAAATTTTGCTTAATTCTCACATAATCTCACGTAATCAGCCCTCTCAAGCTTCATACCATAGTATCTCTTCTCACACATTGCCTCCATTTCTTTCCACATATTCCCGTCACTCTCATTTTTCAGTCTCTCTCGTAGGCATAGGTCGAACCCGTCTTGCAGAATTCTCTCTCTCCCATACGCACTCTGTCTTGAGTTTCTCAAAGCCGCAAACTTCACTGCATTTCTCTTTTCCCTCACGGTTCCCACTGCTCTCAGCATCAATTCTCACCTTTAGGAGTTTAATATGCAGATGTCGGTCCTCTCGTCTTTGTCTTTGTCTTCATCTAGACAACACTCTCTCCTACTTCACCTCTCCCACACAGAAATCTGTGCAATAGCAGATCATCTCACAACAGCTCCCACCAGCTGTAGCTCATCCATCCACCTCACCCTAGTCTTCCTGACCTTCTCACTTTTCCAGCAACTTACACATACAAGACTCCCTCTCTCTTGCCATTCCAACTCCATTCGATCTCATCACCTAGACGGCAACCCCTCCACATGAACCACAACCAACTGAGCTGACTTCCCTTTTTCTCCCTACATCTCACTCTCTTCTTTGCTTTCACTCTCCTCCAGGGCAAATCACAGCATGCCTCTAAATCTTCTTCCCCTCTCTTTATGAATCTCTCTCTTTCTAAAACCAGAGAGAGAGATCTCAACATCTCTTCTTGCGTCACTCTAACTCTCTCTCTCTCTCTCTCTCTAAACAGAGAGAATTCTAACTCTCCATACTTTCTCTCTCTAGAAACCAAGATGCCAAAAAAAGAGGCAAAAAGAGGGGAAAAGTTCCTCCCCCTCCCCACCTCATTTGCTTTGAAATCCATGCCAACATCGCCTCAATTCACGTACAAAAGTAAAAATGTGAAAAAATGCCAAAATAATCTCAATTACCTACATACGTTGTTTTCATGCATTGGCGGGGAACAAATTAAAGTGCTCGTGCTCATTATTTCAATGCAGCAGGGAAAAAAATTACATTTTGCTTTGTGCGGTACCTAAAATTTATGTGCTTTTTTTAGGTAGATGGGTTCGAAGATATATGGCTCATGATGCTACAAGACACACTCATGCCCGTCTTTTTAGGTAGGTGAGCAGGCCAAAACTCCGAGGTAAACCCCAATGATGCAGGTCAGAGCAGTTCTACCTCGGTGAACATGATCCCCATAGAATTGTGGTTCCATCTAAGGAATGTATTTTTTATCCTTTGTTGTCCATATTCAGGTCACCTAAATCTATTCTAATTTCAATAAATATTACTCCAACTATTTATTTAATATAATTTATCTGTTCTAATTTTATTATTCATCCATCTCTGCATTCTCATTTCATCATGATCAACGTGGATTTTTAGGATATCTCACACATGATTTATGACTAAGGGCTAGTCCTTGGGACTGATGGTTGGCTGAAGCTTGGGCTGGTTATTTCATATCTTCAACTGCCAATCAATCAGAGAGAACCAGTGCTAGTGAGATCTACTTAAGGTGGCGAAAGTGCTTTTGCTTGATGCATGACTTGTTTAGCTGCCTTTTAGTTCATAAGAATTTGCTGCTTTCTGATTATATCCTCATAATTGAAAAAAAAATAAAAAATTTCTGCTTTCTGCAAGGGTATTTTGTGGATACGGAGGAAAAGAAAATGATGTAGGTTGGATCTCTGTTCTGTTGATTTGTTATACCTAGTTGAATCAAATCGATATATTTAAATGATTTTAAAACATTTGATAAAATTAGCTGTAAAATTTTGTCAGGGTACTCTGTACTGATTTCTGTTCCCTTGTTTTCTAGACTATCACACGGGCCAATTGCATCCTCGGAAATAATAAAACAATTGACCAACAGCAAGAATTAGCTAACAAGAATACTGCATATGAATTCAATGATGGTGAGCGACAACAGTTTGATGAATACCCTCAAAGGCCTAGCGAACTTGAGTGCCAGTATTTTAGGAAAACTGGATACTGCAAATTGAAATCAGCATACAGATATCATCATCCGAAATCAAACCTCAGTTCCCTGAGCCTGCCACTGAGACTAAGAAGCAATAACTATGAGGTAGGCATCATTTTACAGATTCTATTACTGTAGTTGGTGAAGATTCATTTCAAGATCTTAAAATATTCTCTTGGCAGAAAGATGGTCCTGCAGAACAATTGTGTGAGGTATCATTGCCCTCAGAAAACACTTCAAATGATCAAACTGCCTTTTTTTGGTCCATCATCATCTAATGTTCCAGGTCTGTTTACACCTAACCTAGGACTCCAGCCAAACGTACAATGGAATGGAGATCAGGTAATTTTGAGCTAAATTTTATGTGGATGGACTTATCTATTTGATTTATTCATTTAAGATATGGTTTCTTTCACTAAATGACTATAAACCATCAGTTTTTTTTAAAGAAATAATGTCAGAATCAGTGCGTTTTTTTTTTTTCCTTCAGCATACATTTACGTTGTTTTGGCTTTATTATTTTCTACATTCTGGAGTTATTCTTTAGCATGCATTGTCATTTGATGAACTTGAATAACTACATATTTTTCTTCACTTTAAACTAAACAATACCTACAGATTCTATCAGTTTCATTGTATAATTGTAATAATTGTAAGTCTTAAAATGCAAAATTAAGCAGATATCAGAAATTTTGAGTAAGATACGAACATCAATTGGCTATATTATGGTGGAGTCTGTTTGTCTTTCAAGATTTCTGAAATATTATTTTACACATTCCCTGTGTTATGTCGCTTGGGCAACCTTTCTTCGGTAGGAAAAGATATAAAATTGCTATATAACTTTGTAGTTTTAAAAATTTAAATAGACCTTGAGTTATGTGGAATTACTGGTTATTAATTTATATATAAATATGATATATAGCTGGCATCAAACAATTGCGGATAGTCTTTTGAACTACTTTAATTTTAAAGAAGAGCAGCTTGGTGAGCAATGTTGTGCCAAGGTTTAAAATTATACACTTGGATATTAAGATCTTTTTTCATCCATGAGGCATGGTGTAAGCCTCGAGACATTTTAAGACGTAAGCTTTAGAAGCAATAAATTGCTTAGAGTAATAAATAATGTACTAACTTCAAAGTATAAAATAAGAAGTAATATATCAAACATAGTGAGAAGTAATAAATTGTATAAAATGAGAAGTAACATGTTAACATTATTACATCAAATCATGAAATAGGAAGGGTTAGATAAACATCTAAGTAAGATAAGATATCAAAGTAAGCCATAATAACATAATATTAGAAAAGCGATGTAGGTGATGGCTAAGAAGGAAGAGGAGGCGATAGCATCATGCATGAGGATGTTTGTGCATGAGAGGAAGTCTTAGTTTGGAGTGGAGAGAGAGGGGTGCATACACGAATATCGATTTTAAGTTAATATTAGGTTTTAATATTTAGTTATACTTATTTAAAAAAAAAACTCTACTTCTAGCTTCCATTCCTCACAACACATGAGGTAAGGTGTCCCTGAAGGCGAGCCTCACATTTTGTTTGCCTAGAACTTGTGGAGCTATGAGGCATACATTTTATGGCAATTTCTTTAAAAATAATGTTGAGATGCACTTCATATTACATGTAAGTTTAAATTATGGTCTATGTGATAGAAATCTATGCCTAGAACTGCTCAAGCTAGGAAAATGTATTTAACATGTGCATTGGTAATAAGGGATATTATGTGGTTGATGGGTTAAGATGTTATGATCAATGTGCGGATGATGGAATACTTTGATTCAATTGTGTTTTTAAAAGGGCAATGTTTAGAAGTAAATAAAGACTACTTGAAAAGATAACCATTTGATTGGAAGATGAAGCACCAGTTAGGTTTAGATTTTTTATTAGCATTGACTACTTGCAACACACGGACCAACCAATAAAATCCATATGGTAGACATATGCTTTTTTAGTATATCTAGTGAGAAATTTAGTTGGGAATGATGTACCAGATAAAATAGCGAAGAAACCAACTTATTTTTGGTTAACCTATGTGGGAGACAAGAAGTGTTGGAAGTTGAGAAGCCTTTGCAATTATGTTGACATGAATAGCTTGAATATGAAGAGTAAAAGGGAGAACTTTGTACTAGATGTAACAACATTTTTTCTTCATCATATTGAAAACTAAGTACTATGGATCAATGGGATTGCAATAAAAGAAAAAAGGAGGTCATAGACCCATTATCTAAATAAGGAAATACGTCCCTCACAGATCAATATGCAAGAAAGAAAAGGTGGCCACCAATTGCTCCTTTGGCTTCAAGTGAATGTTCTTATAACGGGTAGATATTTTGGGTTATAATAATTAGATATCTTTGTGTATTTTTTGTGTATAAATACCTATTAAGGGGATAAATAAATTAAGTCTTCTAGCTAATTTTTTTTTCTATGTGATATCAATATTGGGGTCCTCTTTTAGTCCTTCATTCTATTTTGACCGCCCTAACAAAATAGGGTGACAAAAAGAAAATAAAATTGACATTTTTAGGAAATCACTAGGAATTTTCTCTTCCAAAATGAAGTTTCCAAATAAGATTAGAGAAAACATGTCTTAACCTCTATGTGTCTAATCAATAGAATACTTTCAAGGGTGATTAGTTTCAAAAAAATCCTCTATAAACTATCTTGTTGAATTCTTTGCCACAAATAATTTTTTTTTCAAAATTTTCTCTAAAATTTTAAGCTATCTTGCTTATGTTCTCATTCACAAAAACACCGTGGTAAACTCGATCCTAGAGTACTAAAGTATGTCTTTTTAGGATATTCCACACTCAAAAGGTTTTATAAATATTATTATCTAACTGTCAAAAAATTGCTCACTTCAAAAGATATCACCTTTGATGAAAAGCAAAAGTTATTCATTCATACTTATATTCAGAGTGAGAACAACCCAACTAGAAGATAAGTTTGATAGAACTAATTTCTTCTCTCTTGGCATCCTGTTATGCAAGTTTCTATCATTAAACCTCTTCAAGTCTATATGAGGAAGACAAAGCCTAGCCAAAAGCTTCGGCAAGTTTAAGATTAGAAACTGTCATCGAGTAATATTAATCAACACATTACCATACATTCTCCCCTTTACCCTATAACTCAATACACACCTGTTCAAAAAAATTTTCTCCTACACATAATGTCTTCCTTTCAAACATCAACTCCAACTCTATTAAAGCTCTATAAACTTTATTTGTGGTATTTAAAAATAAGTATTAACAGATGCCATAAGAGAAGAAATGATTTCTCCGAAAAAGTCATACTTTGGACATTATAGAATTATTAAAAAGGAAAAAAAATTGTAAGATGCAATTGAATTTTCTTATTAAAATATAAGTAGATGGAAGTCTAAAATGGTACAAAGTAAGGTTAATAGTCAAATGATATACTCAATCATATGAAATTTTCTATTGTGAAACTTTTTCTCTTGTTGCAAAAATGAATTCAATTTGCACCTTAATCTCTTTAGCTACTAACTTTGGATGGTTCATAAAACGGTATAATGTTAAAATTGCTTTTTTTATATGGGGATGTTTAGGAAGATTATATAAACCCTCCATTAGAATTTGATAGCTCTGTCGTTGAAAATAAGATGTGCAAATTGAAAAAGGCATTATATAGTCTCAATTAATCCCAAAGGGGCAAATTTACAATAGTCATATAATAAAAAAAGTCATTGAGACTATACATTCTTTATAAAATACTCCACTGATGGAAAGATCTCAATTCTTATTGTATGTATTGATGATATAGTTATTATAACTATTAACAATGAAGGAAAATAATAACTTATGAAAAAACTTGCTCAAAATTTTAAAATAAAAAATCTAAGCAAAACTAAAATATTTATCGGTATAGTGGTTGCTTAATCAGAACAAGAAATTTTTATTTCTCAATAAAAATATGTTATGGATCTATTGATGGAAACAAAATGATTAATTGTGCAAGTAGCTTGTCGAATACTGATTCATTTGCAACCCTACTAATAGTGCCATCTCAAAATATGGCAATAGCTGTATACAAATTCAATGATTGGTTGACCAAGAAATTAATGCATTAGCTAGGGTTTTTTCAATTGGAAACTCTAACAAAAAAAGATTAATTATTCATTTTTAATATTTGACTTTTATTCTTCTCTATGCTATTACCTAGACTGTTCGAAGACCCTCTTTTGTTTAACTGTTTATTTTTGTCTCTTCCATGGATGATTGTGCACTCTCTTTTTTACACGGTAGATGCCATAAATGGTGGAATTAGGGAGGGTTTATGGAATGCTCGTCTCCTTTAGATTTTAGAAAAATCATATATTTTGTATAATACAAAAATTTTATCTTTTCCACCACCTCTTTGATGGTGATATGCTTGCTATTGGGGAAACAATTTCTGTTAGTTTCCTGACGCAAAATAATAAACTTTTTTTACTTGCTAACTCTCTGTGGCTTCAACTGAAAATTTTCTTTTTTAAAATTATCACTTATCAAGATTTGTTGGCTGACTTGCTGTGTATTAAACTTGTGACGTTTTGCCTACTTGGGCCAATCTCTCACTGCAAATAGATTAATGGTTAAGGATTGTTTTCTGGTTTTCCGCTCTTTGTGAAGCTGAATGCATGGTTGGTTGACTAGAAAAATAACATATTTTAAAGTAAATTTCTTGACATTCCGATTCTTCTATGATGGGGTGATTTTAGGAGAGTTCATTTTATCTATTTGAAACTACTCCTAGGGATAAAAGAGGGAATGGTGTCTTGTTGTCTGTGCTTCTGGTTAGAGGTCATTGTGGGCTTCGAAAATTCGCTACCGATCTCAATGAAGAGAGTTTGAAATGATGTCAGTCAAATTTTTAGAAAGTAGATGAAATAGTAGATAAGACATTGCTTAGAGATTTCGCTCTCATTTTGTGAGGATTTTAGATATTGTTCTAGTTTTCCTATAGTCGCAAGCACCTATAGTTAATTACCCCTCCTAATGCTGAGGGAAAACTTTCGATTAAGGCTAGTCGTTAGATTGCTAATGTTGACCTCAATGTCTACTACATAAGTTGAGTCGAGCTTACAAAACGAATTCGACGGACTTCGGATGCAACAATACGCAAATCGAAGCTGAAATACACTAAGCATCGTTGAAATTAATCGAAATAACCTCCGATCAACGAACGGACTGCACCATTAAGTTCAAAACATCGAAATTGATTGAAATATAAATACTCCACAATCCAACGATCGACCAATCAAGAGATCGAGCCGTCGAAGCGCCAACGCGGATATCGAAGTCGTGAGATTGCGATGATGCCCAAACGATCTCCGTTCGCAAAATTGATCACACCATTAGTGTCGAAACGATGAAATCTATCAAATAAGATTATCCACGATCGATTCATATGAGTCTGCTCGAACGTTGAGCGGTCAGAAGCGATAATGCATATTTTTGAGCCGAAATTGATCCGATTTTATGCCGATTTCAACCAAATGAGTTTTAGTCGCAAAACAAACTACACCGTTGTATCCGGAGCGTCAAAATTTTTAAAAGTGAATACTCATATTACTTGAGTTGGGTCACCAAAAAAAATGAAAAAAAAATTCATTTGTATGCGAAGCCTTCAAAAAAAATTAAATACAATGAATGACCATAATTTATAAGAATAAAATAGATACTTATAAATTATTCAATTCAAACATATAATTAATATAATATTAGTATTTATATTAATATTAATATTATTTTAATAGTAATGTTATAAATAAAAGATGAGTTCTAATGCCCATCTCTTCATTCATTATCTTGATTCTGGAGCATGCAGGCTATTTTTTTTTTTTTTGAGCTATGTTAAACCACCTAAAGCATTGTTCCCAAACCAGTCCATACTTCTTGACGTGAACTTTAAAAAAAAGGGACAATAAAGTCAATAATTGCCAAAAGAAATATATCCTAATTACCTGCAACACTCTACTGCTCTTTTTTATTTCTTTTTTGGGGGACTCTTGCTCACGTCCCTACTTCCCATTCTTTTTCAAAGAGATCTTACAAGCAGACCTCATAGCCACTCTTCCTCTCCACCGCCCATTCTAGCCAATAACCGATCTGCAACCCATCCCTTTGTCAGCCCTCTTCACGTGGAGGTCATAATAAAAAAGAGATAATTATCTCCTATGCATGCTACAGCCATTCGATATCTTGGCCACTCCCTTGGCCGCGACCTTCTCTCTTCACATAAGAAAACTACATCTCCATCTCGCTGGGGGAACACACAAAAAGCCCGATCAAACTCTCACCAAGCTGCTGCTCTCTTCCATTCCTCTCGGTCTCGATCCCGCACCAACGTTCAGCCTACTACTAATCTCCAAGCCAAGCTGTTCTCAGCCAGAGTCTCATGCTTTCCTCCCTTTAAAAGCAGGCTATCTCAGCCCTTGAAGCCCTCCAATGGCTACCATACTTGGAAAAGATCGAGGCCCATTCTTTTTCTGGTTGTTATTGGCAGTTAGGCAGCAGCTCGCTCTCGAGGGATCTCTCTTGCAGCATCTTTCATCGCTCCGTTCTCCTTCTCATAGACGGAAAACTCCATCACCACCGCTAATCGATTCTACCTTCCAGCGACCAGAGCGTCTTCCTCTACCTCGGCTAGCCTCGTGGTCAGAACAATCTTGTGCCACAAGGATTCAGCGGCATGTATTTGATAGGATTGGTGTTTAGATAACTTGCGGAAATGAATTATATACCGTCCGAAAGAAAGTGTATTCTCGCCTAGATCGAGAAAAAAAAAAACTTGGTGCGGTAAAATGATATCTTGGCTTCATTCGGCGTGTAATCTCGAAGACTAGCATAGATATGTGTGAGCGGGGAGATGGATCACGCATACAAGGCGTTGCTCTAATGATGAAACGACCGATTGCTCTTGAGAAATTACTTGCGAATTTTCCTTGAGAACTACATGGGCATGTTCATATTTTAATTTTGAGCTTAGAGTTTATTTTATAGAAGCTCAGGTCTGAGTTCATCTCCAAGTCTTTATATGATTTAATACAAAATAAACTCTAAGCTTAAAATTAAAATATGAATTGAAATTGCAGGTGTTTGAAGACCTTATTATGCTCAGTAGGGCTAATGAGTTTGAAGATCCCTTTTGTTTAGAAGAGTGTGACGGGTTTGAAGGTTACAACCGGTGTAGACAGTCATTGCTTAGAAGCGTGGTGGGTAGGTGCGTCAGCGTCGGCCTCTATATTGGGACAACATTGGGAGATTGCCCAAATTTGAATTGACACAGAGCTTAAATCTGATTAAATAAAAGTATTAGTAAGTTTAAATTAAACTTAAATAAAAAAAATGATGAATCGAAGCCAAATCTATTTATAAAAAAAAAAATTCTGAAGATCTTTAAATAAGAATGAGTCTATAAGTTTCTTAGCGATCACGAGCTAAGTTTCATTGAAATTTAAAGAATTTAATGAGCTAGAAACTAAATGTAAACAAATGAATATTAATATAAATAATTGAATAAGATTTAAAAAATCTTACGCCACCGGATTTGCAACATATCATATACGCGAACAGAAGACATTAATTAAGGCTTCAATTGAACTATTGCATGCATTATGAAGTGAGATCATAATTCATCATCTCAAAATATGTGCAAATAATTAAAATTTTCAATGAAATGAAAAGTATATAAAGACAGACGAGGCAATATATTCAAATTTATAGTATCGAGATACATATAAATAACCTAATGTGATGAGCTTTGCACACATTATGAAGTACGATTAAAATTCAAATTTAATGCCTCCAAAGTATGCAAGCAATCTAAAAATACACCCGCATGGGCCCGACATTATGTTGAATGCTTAAACTTAGTGTCACGAGGATCTTTGTCTGATGATCTGATTTAGTCTTGGGGTTGGGTGATTAATAAAATAAAAAAATCTATTATAAGAATTTCAACTTAGTATATCTCGAGGCTAATTACGTCATGTGACGAGATTGATCCTCTTAGAAATAGCGAGTTGATAGGATCTAAAGTTCTCAAATATATTTGATTTAATCAATTAACTATCCCGATGATGGTACGTGTTTTCTGGAGGATACTTTCATCAAAATATGATTACAATTTTAAAAAATTAACTTAGATTGAACATCAATCTAAATGCAGTTTTAAAAATATCGTTAAATAAATGTTTAAGTTAAAATTAAAACTTAAAGTTAAAAATTAGAATGTGACAAATTAATATTCCTGAAAGAGCGAGTCAAATCAAGTACATAACTTTGTTTACTCTTTTATGTCAATGACGTGACATTATCCTCATTGCGTGGCTTTAGGCTCCGTGATCGATTATGACGAGTTCTTTTGATTGATTGTCGCCAAATGACCTGTATGGTAGGTATGCTCCCATATTTTTGAGTTGTTAACCATGGTATATTTGATTGGGCAAAAAACTATCTTAGGTAGGCTTAAGCTTGTCTCCTCACTCCCTGTAATCTACAAGAATTTCTTGACGAACGTGTTTCGATAAGGATCCTTCGGGTTGGGTTAGTATCTCCTCTACCAAGTAGGAGGGATCGAGACAACCCGGGATAAACCATGAGATCTAGATGATCGTTATCGTTCCCCAACCACCTTTAAGTTAAATATGATGAATTTCATAAAACTTCAAAACTCACAGCGTCTTTATTATACGCTACGCATTAAGCACTAACTATTAATCGAAAGTTCTCTCGGATTGAGAGGGAATTAACTATGCTTGCTTTAGAAACACGCAGATCTAAAGTTCTCAAATGAGGTAAATCTCGGGTAATGTCTTATCTACTATTCCATTTGCCTTCTAAAAATTTCACCGATATTTAAATCATACTTTCTTCATCGAGAGAGGTCATGGAGAATTTTGGATCCACATTTGGCGATTCGGTGGGGGCAGTTTCTCTTTATCTTTGTACCAAATCTAAGTTATAATAATGGAGTATAATTAAAATTGAAATTTAAAATCAATTATCACTGAAATTAAATCTAAATAAATCATATCTTTATGACTAATGTTTGCTCTATATTAAATGGACCTTGAGCATATGGTTCATCATGAAGCGTCGAACCAAAATCCATCAAGCTAATGTTATTATCAATATTGGGTGTTGGGTACCATCTATTTGGTAGTGTAAACTTCTCAGCTATCGTTGTTGCAAACAATTCTATACTTGAAGCATCTGCATATTGTACACACCAACCTATACAGGATAGGAGTACAACTGAAATGGCCATTACTGCTACTGCGGTTCCTTGAAAGAGAGCTTTTGTATTCGAAAGATCATGTCATTCTGATGCGTCAGTCATGGAAAGAACTATCACTGAGTAGAAAGTTTTAGTCACGCCTGTGAATGCGACCACTTTGTCAGTTGAATCTTTTGCATTAAGAAGGCATGATGTTGAAGCTTCCTCTTCTAGAGAAAAATTGAGTAGAAGGCAAAGAATGAGAAGAAATGTTGAAGCGGAGCTCAGATTCTCAATCATTATGCGATCGACTTACAACCAGCGAGTGTTCCCACTCATAACAAGTTTGAAAATTTGAAATGAGTGAAAAGGAATAGCTCTACTGGTGATGTTAAGCAATCATTTTGGACTCAATAGTAGTCAACTCCATCCTTTAAGAAGAAACAACCTGAAACTCTATTTACTCGAGTACATAGAGTCTTGAAAGTTGTTAAGAAAAAAAATCCTTATGAAGAAAAGATATAAAACGCCAATTATCAAAGAAAGCCTAAAATGCTTCACCACAAAAGCTACCATTAGTAGTGTAAGAACTCAAGATCGTTCTAAACAAACTCTGCACGTGAGCATCGGGGCGTGACGTGGACCTTATGTCCAGGAATCCACCGTCGAATGGTCCCGGCTAAAAGGAAAATGAATATAGAGGCCGAAGCTTTGAGAAGAAGTAGCTACACAGAAGCTTCTTCATTTAGAAGTAAGCTAACCCAGAGATAGTGGAGAAAGAGAAATGCTGAATTGTGTGCTCAACAACTATTGTTCAAGCAGAAAATTGTACAACAAGCTCTGAACTGCATTTTTTAACCCATAACATGTTTGTGACTAAGATGGGTAAAGTGGAACAACTCTCGGTCAAATCAAGCGGTCCTTACGGACGATGTCGGTTCCAACTTCTCCAATGAGGAAACTCGAAACTGTATATGTAAGAGCACATCAGATCCTCAAAGCTGCTAAGGAGAAAGGACTGCTAAAAAAATATCAAAGTCTTGTCATCACGGAGGCTAGAGTTGCTCCTCCAAGGATACCTCCTCTTACAACTCCGATAAGATGTCAACCAATTCAAGTCTTGCACGGTGAACATTGGGGTATGACACTTGGACCACAGGTCCAAGAATCCGCTGGCGAAAGGTCTCGGTAAAAAGGTAAGCAAATTTGGAGGCCAAAGCCTCGAAGTTAAATTGCTTTAAAGAAGGACAGCGACGTGACATCCGGACTGTACTCATAAAATTCACTTATGATGCACTGATATTTGGAGCTAAAGCAATCTTGTCACTTGAAGTTGAACTACCTTCACTCCGAGTAGCCATTCAATACAATCTCACTCAAGATTAGAATGCTCGTCTACGGATGGAAGAGCTTGATGCGCTTGACGAAGTTAGGCGCCAAGCTCAGTAAAATTTAGAAGTCTACTGAGTGAGGATGTCCAAAGCTTTCGATCATACGGTGAATCCATCGAACTTTTCAAGAAGGAGAATTGGTCTTGGTGCTGAGAAGATTAATTATTCCTCACGGTCATTACATGTGTAAGTTTTGCTTGAAAATTCTCTTGTAGCACAAGAATGTATTTTCAAAATAAAGCAAACATCCCCCTGTTAGACGGGGCATTTTTAAAATTTTATAGCAAAATGTCAAGCTTTCCTTATCTGTTGTATTTGGGTTGACATTCTGAGATCCTCATATATATATTTAAATTATGTATTCAAAGCTCATGAGTCTTAAAGTCTTATCTACCAAAAAGAAATTTTCAAGTTTGCAAATCATAACAAATCAAGTTGAGGATACATCTTCCATCAATACATCTAATCTAAGGCTCGAGTTGGTGCATAACGGCAAACTCAACAAGCCCAAATATGGAGTTCGGCAGTTTGCTTTGATACCACAAAGGCCGCGGTAGAGATCCCCCCTCGTTAGCGATGATAAAATCTTCTATCAATTGTTTAAGTCCAGACTGGGTGCATAAAGTCGGACTCAACAAGCCCAAATATGGGAAGTCGTTGGCAGTGCAACTCATATCTGCCAGCGATGGGGATCTCCTCCGTTAGTTCAAAGATCAGAGCATCCAAAATTTCAAATCTCTCTAACTTGGTGAGCTTAAGTGGTCCAGACTGGGAGATCATCCCTAATGGTCATAAGGTTATTTTTCAAATTTTCTACAAAGAAAATCCTCACCCAAAAGGACATTAAGTAGTTTGGCATCAATGTAAAATGTGAAATCTTAATTCCTTCAACAAGTCTTATGCGAAGCGACCAAGAAAACTCTTCTTCAAATCCGAGCAAAAGCAAAGGATCAACAAAGTCATCCTAATGTTCATACAAAGCTAAAGGCTAAACTAAGGGATTTATGTCATCAACATGTCCGTTACGCGCAAAGCACGAGATTGATGACGCTTCTCCATTGACCCAACACAAGCTCTGAGGGATAGGTCGTCGGCAGACATCCTTCTATAATCCCACGAAAGCAAAAAAATTGGGGCAGAAGGTAATTTCGTATCACCTGACTAGTCTTTAAGACAATTCAGGAATTTCCTCCATCAAATTCGTCAAGGCGCGAAGCCATGATAGAAGGAAAATATAAAGATACAAATCCCTGAGATGAAGTTTTCAATAAGTCCGTCAAAGCACAAAGCATAGGGTCGAAGACATTCTCATCTCATCAACTCCATCAAGTCTATTAAGGCACGAAGCTAGGACAGGAGGAAAATACAAATTTCAAATTTTGAGATGAAGTCTTCAACAAGTCCGTCCAGCACCAAGCATAGGACCGAAGATGTTCTCATCTCGCCAACAAGCCATCAACTCCATCAAGTCCACTGCACAAAGTCGATAGAAAAAAATACATATTTCAAACTCTCATGACGAAGTCTTCAACAAGTCCGAGAGCACAAAGCATAATAACAAATATCTCAAATTCTCTCAACAGTTACTACGAAAGCTCTCCCTGTTAGATAGGGGACATTTTTATATGTTTATCTGAGTTGATATCGTGTTTTAAGCCAAGATTCTTAGATAGATACATATTATGATTGAAAAATCATATCATGTTTATTTTGCAGCAAAGGAAATCAAGTTTTGTAATGTATTTCTGAATTAATCTGCAATCCCCCTATTAGACAGGAGTCTTTTTTATGATCAAGATTGTTCAACCATCTCCAGTGAAACAGTATGTCTTCTTGTATATATATTCAGGTTATCATCGAGCTTTATGTCGAGATCCCTAAATATATCTACAACTGTTATTATTAAAGTTGCAGACTCTTACAAGAACAAAAAGAATCTATTTTTACGCATGAAAAGACAGCTCTAAATATATCAAAAATTTGTTTGCCAGATTTGTCAAATATCGAAGATTAAGTCAGAAGAACTCCCAATTTTGGAAGCTTCAAAAAACTAAGTTGGAAAAACATCAACACTTACGTCTTCAAGTCTAGGACACGAATGGGTTCTAAGGTCGAACTCAACAAGCTAGTGGCGAGTTCGATCTTATCCTCAAGCCGCGAAAAGGTCGCAGTGAAAGAGCCCCCATTCATCAGTCTAATGACAAGACCGTCAAGCCACCATAGCTTAAGTCAAAAGACTAGAGTAGATTCTAAAAATCGGATTAAACAAAGCCCAAATGGTAGGGATTCGCTTCTCTTCACTTAACAAGTTGCGAAAAGGCCGCGATGAAAAGCTTCATCATGATGATAGTTGTTCAATTTCAAACCAAATCCAGCTTAGTGACTACAAGCAACCAAAATCCAAGAGATCTTTCCACTTGATCGACGAATCAAGACAATCTGAGAAAACTCTCAATTCAGAGCTGTCTTTAATCAATCTATATATTGCCCGCAAGGTGATATTTCAATCTCTTTTTAAATGATCTGATCAAGCACAAAGTATAGATCAAAGCCAATTCCTCATCAAGTCCATGGCGAAAGCTGAGATGAAGCAATTCCATAGTTCACAAATGCAATGATCGAACTAAAGGAATTTTGTAGTTATTCAATCATACATATTACTAAAGCGATAACTCAACATTATAGATTTAGTATAAGGCGAAAGGTGGGTCATCTATATGCACCCAAATGAGTCTGTCAAAGAAGCAAGTGTAGGGGGAAGACATACATACACTTCACGACAAGTCAATATGGACAAATCAAGTTAATCTTTCATCAAGTCCATAAAGCTTAAAGCTGGGATAGGAATTTCAAATATCAAAGCAAACAAATCAATCCCTCCATAAAACGATCAAGCATGAAGCCAGGGCCATAGGAAATCCAAATCTACAAAGACGCAAAAGCAAAAGATCTTCAACGAACCCATCAAAGCAGAGAACAAATGGTAGAAGAAGATCTTCAGCGAGCTCATTGAAGCTGAAGAAATTCATCGACACGAAGGTCCTTTCAACAACGACTGACATCGAATCACATTTGTTGGGGGGCATTTGTTGACCTCAATGTCTACTACATAAGTTGAGTCGAGTTTACAAAATGAATTTGGCGGACTTTAGATGCAAAGACGCAAATCAAAATATGCTATCATCGTTGAAATCAATAGAAATAATCTCCGATCGACCTACGCAATATGTTCAAAACATCGAAATTGAGAAATATAAATACTACACAATCCAACGATTGTCTAATCAAGAGATCGAAGCCGCCGCGCTTCGCTCAGTCGGGAGGCTGTGACGATGCCCAAACGATCTCCATTCGCAAAATTGATCACGCCGTTAGCGTCAAACGATGAAATCTATTAAATGAGATTGTCCGCGATCGATTCATACGTGTCTGCGCGAATGTCGAGCGATCAGAAGCGATAATGCGCATTTTTAAATTGATCGATTTGGCCGACTAACCAAATGAGTTTTTCAATAAAACAAACTACCATTGTATCGAGCGTCAAAATTATTAAAAGTGAATACTCATATTACTTTAGCACATTTAAATGCATGTATAGTAGCGATGTGAAGTTTAAAATTTAAACTTATGAAATTCATCATATTAACTTAAAGCGGATGGTTTGGGAAATAATGACGCCGTCAAGATCCCATGGTTCGGTTATCTCAGGTCGTGGTCCTGTCCTACTTAGTCGAGGTGGATTGACCCGACCGAAGGATCCTGACCATGGGTTATGTCGTCGAAACTTTCTTGGGGTGATGTTTGTTTAAGAAGATAATTTTAAGTCTATCTTAGTTGACAAAGGGCTTTTTGTTCTATCAAGTGTACCCTATTGTTCACAACTCAAAGGACAAAACAATTGAGAGCATCACGGGTTCTGATGCGTGATCGTAATATAATGGTGTAATTTGGTGGCGAAAGGGTATGGTCATGTCGCATCGTATGTAGTCTACTTAAAATCACATGGGCGGTGGACACGGGTCACATCCTTCTTCATGAGATTTATTAAGAGTGAGCATAGTTGTGCTGACGCGTGACATTAGTTCTTTTTGTGCTAAATTTTTTTAATTTATCACCTTCAACAAATAATTGCGGAACGTGGTTAAGTTTTAGCTTTAAGTTTTGGATTGATGATTTTTATTTAGAGATTTATAGCTTAATGACATCAGATTTTGCATTTGAATTGATACTTAATTTAAGTTAATTTGATTTGAAATTACAATCACACTTTGATGAAAATATCCCCTTTGGTTGATAACTTCATTCAACACAGCCATCATTGGGGTAGATAAGTCTGTTTGATCATTTAGTTTATTGTTTGATCCGCCATTTATTAATTTAATAATGGGATCATATCTAGATTTATATTTTGAGAATTTTGAATTTGAGATTATCGAATATAAATATCTTGAATATTTTAGTAATAATGATCCCTCCGGTTGATATTCTCAATCAACTCAGCCATCATTGAGGAATTGATCATTCTTTTTGTTGTTCCAGATTCTATCGACTCTATTAATTTAATAATAGAGGATTAGATTTATATTTATATTTTTGGAATTATGAATTTGAGATTATCGAATATAAATATCTTAGATATTTTGATAATAATGACTCATCCGGTTGATATTCTCAATCAACTCAATCATCATTGGGGAATTGATTATTCATTTTGTTGTTCTAGATCCTGTCAACTCTATTATTTTAATAATAGAGGATTAGATCTAGATTTATACTTTAAGAATTTTGAATTTGAGATTATCGAATATAAATATCTTAGATATTTTAATAATAATGACCCATCCGGTCGATATTCTTAATCAACTCAGTCATCATTGGGAAGTTATGAGATAGACGTTATACTGTCATATGATAGAATTAACTTCTCAGATATTTTCTTAATTGGATAAAGCTATAACATCATTAGATTTTGTTAACCTGGATCCAATCCGTAGACCCAACCGGGAATCAACCTGTGCAACATCCTTAAACACTTAATTCATGCATTCAGCATAGTGTTGGGGCCTATGCGGTATATTTTTAGATTGTTTGCATAATTTTAAGGCATTGAATTTGAGTTTTAATCATGTCTTATGATATTTGCAAAACTCATTACGGTAAGTCATATGCATGTATTTTAATTCCATAAATTTAAGCATATGATTGCCTTATAATGTGTGCACTGCGTATTCCATTTAAACATTTATACTTATTTTCATGCATTCTGCTATCATGAATTCAAATGTAAGGCCACTTTAAGATAGTTTATTAACACTTTCTGTTTGCTTATATGATGTGTTGCGAATCTGGTGGCGTTGAAATAAAAAAAATTAAGATTAATTTGTATTACTTTTATCTTGATTCTATTTTAGATTCCTAGTGATGCTTTTTTCAAACTTTCGAACTTGGGCAAAATTTATTTTTATATATCTTATTTTATTTTAGCACAGAGCATCTTTTCATGTTTATAAATGAGGATTGTTCAGTTTATTTTCATTCAAATCTATTTAGTTATATTTAGTGTTTTGAAGGCTCTAAGTGTAAGGAGGCTTTGCTTGTCTTTTGGAGTAAAGTTTTAAGTCCCCTGGTAATTTTTTTTCAAAATTTATTTTATTTTGCAGATTCTCTTTTTGTTTATTCTTTACTCTAGTTATTATTATCCTCTTTTTTAGTTTTTAGAATCTTGCTCAAGTTTTTATTTAACCTATGTTTAGATCATATTTATATTCTTTTGAGTTCATTGTTAGTCTAAAATTCATTTCCTAAGTATATGGTGCGTCAGTATTCGCCTTTCGTATTGCCGAGTATAGCGGTCGGTGTCTTGACACTCTGACTTCTTCTTCGTTAGCTATTGGGCATAACGGTCAATGTCTTGTGACACTACGGCCGTGGTCTTCTACCCGTTAGCTCTACTGAGCATAACGGGATCTTCAAACACCTTTTCTTCCTTATGTGATGTTTTTTTCTTAATCATTTCTGGTGCCATCCACCTATAAGTGCTTGTAAATCCCTTGCCGCTGCCACACTGAGATTCTTGGCAAGAGATACCAAAATCTGTTACCATAACAGATAAGTCTTGACCCAGTAGTTTTCCCCACCCTTTATCTCCCCGCCAACGGACACCAAGTACTTGGACCAAAACAGTGCCTTTCGGTACTCCCTGAGAGAGAGCCTCCTCTCAAGAATGTCGCGAAGACTGCGGCTCAAGCTCGATCGAAAACAGTTGAAGCTCTTCATACCATGAACGCTAACCGCAGTAAATCTTACATCCAAAAAGAGAAACTTGAAGAACGTAATTGTCCAAAGCTTGAAGAGCCAAAACTGAGCTTAATCCTCCAATATTTCAAAATTGTAGGAAATCACAGCAAAGGGCCCCTAGGGTATCGAATGCAATGACGTAGAACTAGATCGGAACTGCACCAGCTTCAAGAATGGGAAGCACGTCAAGCAGCTTGCGGTAAATACGTCTAAGCTCGAGGGAGACCCTCATCTATCTCCCAGGCTCTACGAGGTCAAGCGAAGGAGAGATCCCCCGAGATCGGCCGTTGCCTAGCTGCCAGTAATCAGGAGGACAAAATGGGATCAATGGGTTGCTTTCATGCTTCAATTAATAATATTATCTATACTTTTCATTTCACGTTCCAAGGCATGAGAAAAGAGGCAAGATGGCTTGCTATTGGTTGGAGATGGCAGCAAAGGGATGGGCAGGATTGAAGGTTTGACAAATCAGATATGCAAGCAATTATGGAGAAAATGTTTTATATACTCCAAGTTTAGATGTCCTGTTATGAGATGAATAATTAGTTGGAAAGTTAGGTGGCAGTCTTAATATATAATAAGGTTAATACTAATCTTAATATATAATGATAATGATTACGGATTTCACATAAATCAATATTTTGTTAATATAAATTCATTCTTATCTTTATTTAATTTATTTCGAAATTAAAATATGTATATAGTAATATTAGAAGCAATGAGATAATTAACATAATTCTACATCTTAAAATTACATATGTATATACTCATATTTTTTATTTATCATATTTTTTTGCTTAAATTATTCATTGTAAATTTTAGTGAATTTTCTTATGCAATAATCTAAGGAAATATAGGTAATAATCTTAAATAATTTTGATGTTTTGGACGCAATGACGTTATCCATTTCACGATAGGAGGTCGTTTGATTTAATTCAACGTCGAATCGAGGACAATTTCAGTTTAAAATGTGCGGTATAAACTTCCATTTCGACATTCGCGTAGGCTGTCCAGAATCAGCGGTTCATTTGATAGATTTTGATGTTTAAACACAATCAATTTCTCGAACGGAGGTCGTTTGGGCATCGTCGTAGTCTCCCGACTTCGATATGTGCGTTGGCGCATTGACGGCTCGATCTCTTGATCGGTCGACCGTTGGATTGTGCAAGATGTATATTCTGATCAATTTCGATGTTACGAGCGATGGCGAGTCCGTTTGTCGTCGGAGATCATTTCGACTAGTTTTGGCGACGTCCAGTGTATTTCAACTTTGATTTGTGTGATATTGCATCCGAAGCCTGTCAAATTTGTCTTGTGAGCTCGACTCGACTGATGTGGCATCAATGGAGGTCGACAGTCTTATATGGGTAGAGTTTGTATTTTGGTGAGTGTTACAATTAACTTCTTTGAAACAGATTGTTCTCCTTTATTGGTGATGGATCCTTCATTTTTCTCCTATTTTTTTATCCTTGGCTAGGTGGTTGTTCCTAGTGGGAATCCTTTGGACCTAACTATGATGTTTTTTTGGAAACCCCATCTCTGCCACACTTTGCTCAATCATCCATCATGATTCTCGAATGTTGCTGGATTTTCTTATTACTTCTAATGCTTTTATAAAAGTATTTTTAACTTTGAGCCTTTTTTGGGTTCTTACAAAATATTTTGGAATTCAGAGAACTCCTCCAATGTAAAATCTTCTCAAGCCACTTTTGATGGTTATTCTTCTTTGGACAATACATATGATTTAAAGGTTTTTCTATTAAGCAATCTTTTATTTATCTAGATAGCTAATTTGTAACTTATGCTAGATTTCATCAGACGCACATCCATATCTTAATTTTGAATGCACTCTCTATGTGGCTGGAGAGAAATTTGTTGTTAAGAGTTTACACCTACTTATTGCCTTTATTTTGGTACATTGCATTTGGCTTGAGAGGAACAATTCATATTTCAAATGCTACTAATTATAGGATAGATTTAGCTGTAAAAATCAATATATAAGTTGTGTGTAAATTAAGGGGGCAGAAATTCAAGGAATTATAACCTACTGAAGTCAGATCACTTTTACTTAAGTGGCGAAAGAGTTAATGGTCTTGGTTGCTTTCAAGCCTCCATCAAGCTCTTGGGATGCATTTTTTCATTTTCTGAACTTTCTTTCTAAGCACATTATCGAGTTATGGTGTTTCTCATCTTTTTTGGACATTTTTTATTCTCTGTTTTTTTCCTTCTCTAATATGCTACTATAATCTTCAAATATTTGAAATTTCACTCCTTTCTTTGTTTAGTCTCTTTTGGACAAGTTTTTGTGTTGTTGGAATCATGTCTTTTTATTTTATCTTACAAACTTTAAGCGATGATGATGATTCATGCTCGATCTAACTATAGTGTGGTGCTATTCTAAATAGATATTACTATGCATTTAGACACTCCACTTGACATGGTGGTTATGGATGGAGCACAAGCACGTTTACTTTTCTTTGTTTCTCCGTCCATCTTCACTTCTTAGTTTGTTTTGTTTATTTGAGGTACCTTTTGTACTCTTCGAGATATTTGTTTTATACATTGTCTGGTCTTCTTAGTTGTGAGCCACTGGGATTACTTGTTTGTAATTTTTAATAGTTATTTTGTTTACCCTTGTATGTACATGTAGTTCTTTTTTTTTTTTTTTCAATATGTTGTGCTTGGTCCTCACAATCACCAAAAAAAATACAAGCATAATTTGCCTTTCCAATTGGCAATGAGCCAATGAGTTCTTTTTTTTTCCTTTTTTGTTTTTTTAGAACTATGAAAGCCTAAAATATGATGAAATGAAATAAAAATTGCACAAAGATTAATCACACAAATGAACCATCAAATTAAACTGTGAAAGAAATAGTAGCTTGATAGAAGACATAAAGTGTAATGTGAACTGTAAAACATAAAAAAAAAAGAGTTAGGACTTGAAATGAATAAATACACTCAATGAACAACTTGATACTCATTTTTTTAATTTTCATTTATTTATATTATTGAAAAAGTTTGAATATTAAGTTACTTTTTCATTTACATTTCTAAATATGCTCATTTATTGTTTAACCAATACTCACTAAGAACTAAGAACACAATAAAATTCTCTTCTAACGATACTTGGTTGTTTATTTAAAAATTTATTATATATTCTGTCACCAAAAATATATATTTGATCAAATATCTTTTATGTTCTATCTCCCTCTTCATCGCCCCCTCCTCCTCCCCATTTGGAATTCATTCAAATAAAATTGTGAGCATGGCCTTTACAAAGAACTCATTGTACTATCTCTATCTTTTCCTACAAATTATGGAAATA
This sequence comes from Cymbidium sinense, assembly GCA_021442155.1. NCBI lineage: Eukaryota > Viridiplantae > Streptophyta > Magnoliopsida > Asparagales > Orchidaceae > Cymbidium > Cymbidium sinense. The sequence continues at coordinate 96,703,085 of CM038226.1, read as the reverse complement.
TTTGGAGATATATTTTTAAGATCTATGATGTCCATCTTTCTCATTATTCTTATCCTAATTATTTGAGATCATCTTTATGAGTTTTCATTTTTCATTCACTCCTGTTGAGTGCTACCTAAGGTATTAATCTTTTTTTTCAAATCATTTTGAAGAATCATCCTATCTAATAAGTACATTTTTTACCTTTTATTGTACATATCCAAATTGCTTCAACTTTAGTTGCAATTACTTCATCTTCAATTTTTTTTTTTCAATTGTTCTCGTAATATAATCATTTTTTAATTTATTCTTCCTAGTTTTGTAGTACATTGATCTTAACATTCTCATTTTTATCATGCTCAATTTAGAATTTTAGGATTTTAGGATAGATTAATTACGATGATGGATCAGTTGTTGGGCATTCTTGGTGGCCTGAAGTTTTATCTTGTCTGTTCATGCCTTAAATTTTTTTCCTATCATAAACTCACCGGTGCTAGTGAAGTCTACTTAAGGTTATGAAAGGCCTTGCTTCACTTCAGTACATATGAACTCCTGTTTTCTGTGAGAGTGTGTTTTGGGGTACTGAAAATGCTGTAGGCTGGATCCTTGTTCAGTTGATTTTGTATTCCTTGTTGAATAAAAAATGATTTATTTAAACGTTTTTTAAAAACTTTATGAACTTATCTGTAAATTTTTTCCATGCCATTCTGTGCTGAATTCTGTCTCCTTGTTCTCAAGATGGCCACAAGTCCATTGGATCCTCCAGAAATAAAAATAGATGAGAAAGGTCAAGAGTTAACTAACAAGGATACTGCATATGAATTTAATGGTGATGCAAATTCACAACAATTTGATGAATACCCTCAAAGGCCTAGTGAACCTCAGTGCCAGTATTTTATGAAAACTGGATCCTGCAAGTTCAAATCAGCTTGCAGATTTCATCATCCCAAACCAAATCTCAGTGTCCAGGCCTCGCCTCTGAATTCTGTAAGTAACGATTATTCCATTTTTGACTTATTGTGACTTAACTGTATTTGCATGCCGTTATGTGTAAAACTCAGTCTAGAGTTTTTTATTTTTTATTTTTTCTGATTTTGCGAAATTATTAGTTGCGACTTCCATATAAATCTTCTCATCTTTAGTAATCATATGTTGAATCAACCTCACATGAGATAACTTATGGCAAATTTTTTTGCAATTTTGAATGACATTGAATTTACTCTCTTAAGATGATTGCATTTAAACAATTTCTCTTCCATATGGTCTAGGATAAACATGCCTATACGCAATACAGCCAGTCATGGATTTGGAAGTTTTGGCTTTGCTCGTAGATTCAATTATCATTTGTAGCATATTTAAACATATGCAGCACTAGTGCCATCTCAGAATATGGCAACAGTTGGTATACAGATTCAGCGATTGGTTGGACAAGAAATTAATGCATTAGATTAAGTTTTTTGCATTGGAAACTCTTATAAAAAAAAATTAATAATAATAATAATTTATCCTTTTTGTTAATATTTGACTTTTATTTTTCTTTATGCTATCTATAACCTAGACTGCTCTCAAGGTTGCAATCTTTCTTCTTCTTTGAAAGTTTACTTTTCTCTCTTCTATGGGTGATTGTGCATTCTATTACATGGTAGATGCCATCAGTGGTGGAATTAGGGTGGATTTTGTGGTTTCTCTTATCTCATTTAGATTTTAAAAAAAATCTTATTTAATTTTGTATAATATAAAAAATTTATCCTTATTTTCCCACCGCCTCTCTGATGATGATGTTCTTGCTGTTGGGAGGCAAATTCTGTGAGTTTTCTGGCGCAAAAGATAACCTTTCTTTGCTCTATGAAGCTTTAATTGAAAATTTTGCTTTCTTAAAATTATCACTTATCTTGATTTATAGGCTGACTTGCTGGGGATTAAACTTGTAAAGTTTTTCTTTACCTACTTGAGCCTGTCTCTCACTGCAGGAGAATTAATGTTTAAGGATTGTTTTCCCCTCTTTGATAAGCTGAATGCATGGTTTGTTTGCTGGAAAACAACATCCATTCTATGAGTGAATGATTTCAAATGATCAGATCTTCTATTAATAACTCTGTCTAATTCCTTTTCAAAATGTATTTTAAAGTAAATTACTTAACATCTCAGTTATTTTATGACGGGGGTGATTTTAGGAGAGTTCATTTTATCTTTTGGAAACTATAGTTCTAGGGATAAAAGAGGGTACAGTGTCTTGCTGTCTGTGCTTCGGTTTGGTGGTCTCATCTGGATAAAATTTCTGCTTTTGCCCTCTATTGGTAATGGATCCTCCATTTCTTTTTTCAATCCTTGGCTAGGGGGTTTTTCCTTGTATGAATCCTTTGAATCTAACTATGATGTTATTTTGGAAAATCTGTCTGTCACACTTGCTTGATCATCCATCGTGATTCCTGGAGGTTACTTGATTCTCTTATAACTTCTAATCTTTTCTGTTATAATAATATTATTAATTTGCTACCTTCTTTGGACTATTTAATATCCTTTGGAAGTCAGAGAACTCCTCCAAGGTACAGTTTTCTCGTGCCACTTCTGATGGTTATTTTCTGTGGATTGGGCCTAATAAATATGATTTAAAGGTTTTTCTATTAAGCACTCGTTTACTTTTTCAGATAGCATATATTGAGGGGCAAAGTGGAAGACTATGTTGTTAGGGATATTTATACTTTGCTGATTTGTAACTTATGCGAGATTTCATTAGACGCACATCCATATTTTTACTTTGAGTGCCCTTTCTCTATGTAGGTAACGAGAAATCTATTGTATATTGGAAGCTTCTTTCTTATTGCGTCATCCTTAAGGTTGGTTTTGTGGGCTTCTAATCTTTTCGATGACTAGGAGGTTACACTTTCTCATCGCTTATATTTTGGTACATTGCTTTTGGCTAGGGAGGAATCATATTTCAAATGCTACTAATTATGGGATAGATTTAGCTATAAAAATCAAGATGCAAATTGTGTGTAAACTAAATAGGCAAAAATTCATGAAGTTATGACCTAATGAAGTTAGGTCATTCTTGCTTAGGTGAAGAAAGGGTTAATGGTTTTGGTTGCTTTTGAGCCTCCATCAACTTGTTGGGATGAGCTTTCTCTTTCTAAGAACATTATTGAGTTATGGTATTTCTCAACGCTTTTGGACATATTTTTATGTTGTGTTTTCCCCTTCTCTAACACACTGTTATAATCATTGAATAGCTGAGATTTTTGCTATCTTAGATTTCACTCCTTTCTTTGTTCGGTCTCTTTTGGACAGATTTATTTGATGTTGGAATCATATCTTTTTATTTTTGTCTTGCAAGCTTTGAGAGATGATTATGATGATTTGTGCTCAATTTGACTATAATTTAGTATAATTCGGTGCTATTCAAAATAGATATTACTAATTAATTAGATAGACATGATGGTTATGGATGGAGCACAAGTACTTTTTTATCTTTATTTGTTTTATGTTCGTCCTCATTATTTAATTTGTTTGTTTATACAGGAGCTTTTTTTATTTTTGGTTATTGGAGTTATTTGTCTTATATATGATTTTGTCTTTTTGGTTTTGAGCCACTTGGATTAATTGTTTGTAATTTTTATAGTATATTCATTTACCCTTATATGAATATGTAATTTTTTCCTTTTTAAATATATTAGACTTAGTTCCTCATAATCACAAAAAAATACAAAAGTTATTATTTTCAATTATTAATGAGTTAGTAGGGCTGTAAACGAACCAATGCACTCATTGAACAACTCGAACTTGACTTAATTAATGTTCATTCATGTTCATTTAAATACTAAATAAACAAAGTTTGAACAATTTTTTAAAACTCGATGGTTAAATGAACCAAAGATTAACATTACTTTGTTGAGCCCTAAGTCTTGGATGTGAAAAGTGGAGAGTATGAGAAAGTGATGACCGATGTAAAACTTGTCGAAATAATCATGACATGAATCATTTGAAGCATTGTGTTAATCTAGAGCACTCGGAAGAGCGCTATATGGCATGAATACAAAAAAAGTGTACATGGCCGGTGTGTAGTGTTAAATAAGCAAGGATTCTCACATTATGGATGGATCGGCAAAGTAGTTAGTCTGAAACTAGAATTATATTATGAACTTGAATATGGTACTCTTACAGATAAATTAATGGAATTAATAGATATTACGGTTCATAGGAAGATAAATATTTTATGTAATCAAGAAACTAAATAGGTTAAGGAGAAGGCCCAAGGAGATTGGTAGTTTAGTTTTAAACTTAGGTATTCGAGGTCGAATTAGAAATGATATAGGTGTGATTATAGATAAAAGATCGAAGGATAAAATTATAAATATTTATAGGATTGGAGATAGAATTATAGATTTAAAGATTATTGTTGATACTAAGATTATCAATGTTGTAAGTATTTATGTTCCTCAAGTAGATTTGGATGTAGGCTCAAAAGAAAAATTTTGGAATGACATAAAGGGATTATACAAAATATACTCTTAAAGAAAAAGTATTTATTAGAGGAGATTTAAATGGACATGTTAGTAGAGTAGTAGAAGATTTTAAAAGTATTCATAATGTTTAATTTGGGTGAATTAAGAAGAATGTAGAATATTAAATTTTGTTTTTTTATGATTTTGTAGTTGCTAATATTTTATTTAAGAAAAGAGATGAGTATATTATTACATATAAAAATAGATCTAGTAAAATACAGATTGATTATTTTCTGATAAAAAATAGATCATTTAGATTGTAAAGATTGTAAGATCATTTTGAGTGAAAGTTTAAGTACCCAGCATCGACTGTTAATTTAAAATTTTAAGATGAAGATTGGAAGTTGAAAAATAAATCAAATTATTATCTTAAGATTAAATAGGAAAACTTAAAGAATACTAATAAAAATATTTTTAAGAACCACCTACAAGAGCTTAGAATTTAGGATATTCAAAAGGAAACTAATGTTATATGAGAAAAAGTATCAAGTGAAATTAAGTAATTTGTAAATAATATGCTTGGAGAATTAAAAAGGAAAGTGTCTTTTAATAAAATTAGTTGGTGGTGAAATAAAACGAAAAGATAAGAAATAAAGCATTGTTATAAAATTTGGTTTAGAAAGAACTTGGAATGAGAAAGATATAAAATGATCCATGAGAGATTAAAAGAATATATGATAAAAAAAATTTAGCTTTTAGTAATTTATACAATGATTGGATATCGAAAGATGAAAGAAAATGTATGTATAATCAGAAGAGATGGGAGAAGTAAAGATTTAGTTTAAGTGATAGAAGGATAAAATCATAAAGTATTTTTTTTTAGAAAAGATATTGAAAATATGTGGATGAGATATTTTGATAAACTTGAATGAATGATCTAAAACAAAGATTGATTTTAGTAACCTTAATGCCCTAAAAAAATAGAGAATTTTATTTTTATCGTTGTATTAGTAAATTTGAAGTTGGAGAAGCTTTAAAAGAAAAATGAAGTGTGAAAAAATAGAAGGACCTGATGATATTCCAATAGAAGTGTGGAAATGTTTAAGAGATCAAGGAATTTCTTTGGCTTATAAATCTTTTTAATGTTATTTTAAAGACAAAAGATGTCAGTTGAATGGAGAAAGAGTTTCTTGGTTCCTATATTTAAGAATAAAGGTGATGCACAAGATTGTGCAAATTATAGAGGAATTAAGTTATTGTGTCATACATTAAAATTATGGGAGAGAGTAATTGAGCATAAGTTACGATATGATATAAAAGTTTCTCAAACTTAGTTTGGTTTCATGCTAGGTAGATCTACTATGGACACTATACATTTGTTGAGAAGTTTGATGGAGAAGTATAGTACAAATAAAGAGGATCTATATATGATATTTGTTGATTTAAAGAAAGCTTATGATAAAATTTCAAGAATTTTTTTTTAGAGTTTTAGAAAAGAAATGAGTTAATCTTGGTTATATTCATACTATTAAGGATATGTATATTAGAATTGTTACTTGTCCAAAACACAAGGAGGATTGATAAAATATTTTTCTATTTGGTTGGATTACATCGGATCTTTAAGCCTTATCTTTTGTTTTAGTTATGGATGTTCTTCTAGCATTTACGGAAGATGTACCTTGGTGTATGCTTTTTCCGATGACAATCTTCTTGTTGATAAGACTAGGAGTCCAAGAGAAACTTGAATTATGGAGGTTAACTGAGTAGATCTAAAATTGAATATATGGAGTGTAATTTTAGTGAAGTTTTAGTGGTGGTGTTGTGATTTTGGGTGACCAAGTCATTAAAAGAAGTGAGTGATTCAGATATTTAGGCTCTATTGTTCAAAACGATGGTGAAATAAATGGAGATGTTATTAGTAGAATTCAAGTTAAATGGTTAAAGTGGAGGCATGCATCTGGCCTATTGTGTGATAAAAAAATATCGCTTAGACTTTAGAGAAGATATTATAAGATGGTGGTAAGACCTGCAATGATTTATGGTGCAAAATATTGGCCAATAAAAGAGAAGCATAAGACTAAGTCATGTGTTGCAGAGATGAGGATGCTCAGGTGAATGAGTGGCTTTACTCTTAGAGATAACATGTGAAATGAGTATGCTCGGAAAAATGTTGGAGTAGCTCCAGTGGCAGATAAGATTAGAGAGAGTCGTCTTAGATGGTTTGGCCACATAAAGTGTCGGTCATCCAATGACTGGGTTAAAAGAGTGTGGGCTCCGAAAATTCATCACTGATCTCTCTATGAAGAGAGTTTGATTAATGTCAGTCAAATTTTCAAAAGACAGATAAAAAGAATAAGACACAGAGATTTCCCTCATTTTATGAGGACTTTAGATATGATTCTAGGCTTCATATAGGCGTAAGCTTATAGTTAATCTTATCTTAATGAAAAGAATTTTCGAAAATTAAATAAACGCGAAAGATAAGTAAGAGTAGAGTTTAAGATTTAGATTTATTAAATTCATCATTGTTAGCTTAAAATAGAGGGGAATGATGATGGTCGATCAAGATCTCATGGTCGCCATCCAGTCACGCGATCCCTACTGTCTAGTGAGGATGTAACCCAACCTAACCACCAGCAATCATGGGTTGCGTCATTTAAGACATCATTGTAGACTTGGGGTGGAGTTTGTCTAAGAGGACAAAATATAAGTCAACCGTATATAATAGAGAGTTTTTTACCCAATCAAATACATTCTATAGTTTACAGCTTAAAGAGCAAAGTTGTTGGGAAACATACGGGGTATAACCGTGACCGTAATTTAGTCATCTATGACAAACCACCCGGTCAGAGGGTTCTGATTGTAATCATAATTTATGTGGTGTCATTTGATGGCAAAATCATGCGGACAGAGGACACGGGTCACACCCTTACTGGCTTAAGATTATTTGAATATGAAAATAATTATGTATTTAATTTAGCATTGTATCTTTGTGAGCAAAATTTTTCTTAATTTATGACCTCTAACAAACAGTTGCGAATCGGTGGATGGATTTAGCTTTAAATTTAAATAATCAATTTCATTTAATTTATATCTTTCAATTTGATTATTTTTATAGTTCATTTGTATTTGAAAATGTGATGACTTGACATTAAAATTTGAAGAAATTTTGATTATGATGATCTCTTTGAAATATTCAATCAATAAATAATCATTGGGATACCCAGTAATCATGTTTATTTCTTGAGAAGATCGGGTCAACGACTTGCATATATGAATTTGGATTTTAGATGCAATGATTTCAAAATTTGAGCAATAGTGATCCTGTGATGGATGCGAGCAAAGAAGTTAGTCCATGAAACTAGAATTAGGTTAGGATCTTGGAATATAGGTACTCTTACACAAGAATGAATTAATAGATATTACATAGAAAAATAAATATTTTATGTGTTCAAGAACTAAATGGGTTGGGGAGAAGGAGAAATTGATAGTTTAGGTTTTAAACTTTGGTATTTAGTGTTCGGCTAGAAATGATGTAGGTATGATTATAGATAAAAAAATTGAAGGGTGATGTTATAAATATAAATAGATGTGGAGATAGAATTATAAATTTTAAAGATTGTTGATCTAAGATTATCAATGTTATAAGTGTTTATTCCTCGAAGGTTTGGATGTAAGCTCGAAAAGAAAATTTTGGAATGAATTAGAGGATTAATACAAAGATACCCCTTGAAGAAAAAATATTTATTGAAGAAGATTTAAATGGACATGGTAGAGTGGTAGATGATTTTAAAAGTGTTTAGGTTATGGATTTGGAGTGACTAATGAAGAATGTAGTATATTAGATTTTGACTTATATGATTTTGTAGTTATTAATATTTTATTTAAGAAAAGAGATGAAAATATTATTACTTATAAAAATAGATCTAGTAAAACACAAATTCATTATTTTCTAATGCGAAAAGTAGATCATTTAGATTGTAAAGATTGTAAGTCATTCAAGTGAAACAAGTACTAATATCGATTGTTAATTTTAGATTTTAAGATGAAAGATTATAAGAGGAAAAATAAATCAAATTATTGTCCAGGATTAGATGAGACACTTAAAGAACACAAATAAAAAATATTTTTAAGTTTACGAAATTTGGGATGTTCATAAAGTTTAATATTATGTGAAAAAAAATAAAGTTAAAGTTGTTAAAAATATGCTTGGAGAATCAAAAGGAAAAATTTCTTTTAATAAAATAGTCGAGAATTGAAAAAGATAAGAAATAAGAATATTATATAATTTGGTTTAGATATAAAAATTTAGATAATTGAGATATAAAGTATAAGAGATTCTAAGAAAGCATATATGATCTGAAAAAAATTTAGCTTTAGGATTAGATTACGAAAGAAGGTGAAAGATGTATGTTAGCCAACCAAAGAGAGGAGAAGTAAAGACTGGGCTCAAGTGAGTATTAAGGATGAAGATAATAAAGACTTTTCTTAGAAAAGGATATTGAAAATAGATGATGAGATATTTTGATAAACTTTTCAACGAAGGATCTAAATACGATTGATTTTAAGAACCTTAATACCCTAAACAAAAAATAGAATTTTATTTTATCGTCAGATTAGTAAATCTGAAGTTAGAAGCTTTAAAGAAAATGAAATGTAAAAGCGAGGACGATGATATTTCAATATAAGTGTGAAATGTTTAGGAGATTAAGAAATTTCTTGGCTTACAAATCTTTTAATATTATTTTAAAGATTAAAAGATCTAGATGAGTGGAGAAAGAGTTTGTTGGTTCTATATTTAAGAATAATGGTGATGCACAAGAGTGTGCAAATTATAGAGAATTAAGTTAATGTGTCATACATTAAAATTATGGGAGAGAGAGTAGCATTTACGATGTGATACAAAAGTTTCTCACAATCGTTTGGTTTTATGCAGTAGATCTACTATGGATGTTATACATTTGTTAAGAGGTTTGATGGAGAAGTATAGAGAAAGTAAGGAGGATTTATATATGATATTTATTGATTTAGAGAAAGCTTATGATAGAGTTTCAAGAGATGTTCTTTGGAGAGTTCTAGAACAAAAAGGAGTTAATATTGGTTATATTCAAGTTATTAAGGATATGTATACTAGAGTTATTACTTGTGTCCAAACACAAGGAGGATTGACAAAATATTTTTCCATTACAATTGGATTACATCAAGAATCAACTTTAAGCCCTTATCTTTTGCTCTAGTTATAGAGACTGAGACATTTACGGAAGATGTACCTTTGTGTATGCTTTTTCGATGACATTCTTCTTGTTGATAAGACTAGAGAGTCCAAGAGAAACTTGAATTATGGAGGTCAACATTAGAGTCTAAAGGTTTTGTTTAAGTAGATCTAAAATTGAATATATGGAGTGTAATTTTAGTTGTAGAAGTTCATAGTGATGTGTGACATTAGGTGAACAAGTCATTAATAAGAGTGAGCGATTCAAATATTTAGGCTCTATTGTTCAAAATGATGGTGAAAAAGATGAAGATATTATTAGTAGAATTCAAGTTGGATGGTTGAAGTGGAGGAATGCATCTGGCATGTTGTGTGATAGAAAAGTTCCACTTCAACTTAAGGAAAAATTTTATAAGATGGTGGTAAGACCTGCAATGACTTATGGTGCAGAATGTTGGCCAATAAAAGAGAAGCATAAGACTAAGTTAAGTGTGAGATGAGGATGCTTAGGTGGATGAGTTGCTTTACTTTTAGAGATAAAATGCTAAAATGAGTATGTTGGAAAAAGTTGGAGTACTGGCAGATAAGATTAGAGATCGCCTTAGATGGCATAAAGCCGACCGTCCATGACCCTGTTAGGAGAGTAGATGCATTAGATTTGCCTTATGTTAAAGGTAGAGGTAGTAACCTAAAAGACTTGGTTAAGATGTATAAAAAATGACCTTAGTATACTTGAATTAAATGAGAATTTGACACATAATAGGATACGATGGAGACGAAGGATTCATATAGCTGACCCCACTTAGTGGGATAAAGGCTTGTTGTTGTTGTAACAATAGTGATCCTCTCCGATTGAATTTTACAATCAACACAATCATTATTGGGGAATTAAGAGATAATCATCCTACTATCATATGACAATCAGCTTCTCAGAGATTTTATGGAATTGAGAAAGTTATAACAATATTATTAGGTTTTGTTAACCCGGACCAAGTCCTAAGGCCTAACCGGGAATCAACCTCCGCAGCATTCTCAAATATTAAGTTCATGTGTTTAGCATAGTGTCAGGGCACATGCGAGTTATTTTATTGATTTTAAATTATTAAGCATATTTATTTATCTATTTCATAAAGCACTTGTATATATTTCAAGACATTTGAAATTAAGTATAAGAAACTTCTTAAAATGTTTTACATGCATTCCAATGTTATAAGATTGTATAACAAGTCATTTTGTGATGTGTATTTAAGTTCAATCTATTTGTTTGAAAGCTCACATAAACTTTGAAGCACTTGAATGTAATATAGGCATGCTTCAAAATTTGTGTAATGAATTCACATTCATCAGCATATTTACATATATCTCTAAATATTTGAGTTTAGTCAATGATTGCTCCAACATATATACTAATATTTGTTTTTCCGATATCTCATGTGATTTTCAAAACATATGAATTGAAGCAAGGATATTTCCCTTGAAGTACATGCCGAACTATATATTTAAGTCTTTCATACATGTATTGATACAATGAGCTTGGCTATGAATTTATTTCATAGTGTATGAAAGTATCATATTGTCACATATTTGCAAGCTTGCATAAGTTGAAACACTTGAATACTGTATAGAATTGCTCTAAAATGTATGTAATGAATATACTTGCATGCATTTTAAAGCTATAGATTCATATGTAGAAATGACTTATGATATGCATAAATATTTGAGTTTCTTAAAGCACCTATATAAATTAAAGGGATGCTCAAATTAGGAGGGACATTATCCTATAAAATATGCATAACATTTATCCCAATTGAATATTTGCATACTTATTAAAAGTATTTAAACTATATCAGAGATGCCTAATAAGTTCTGCATTATTCAAATAGATTTCTCCTCTTTTTCAAGATTCTTCATTCAATGAATTTCTAGCTTTCATGGCTCATTAATTGATAAGACTCTTCACCCTCATACCTTATTAGTTAATGCGTTCACACATTTCATGAAATATCATTGAATATTTCAAGCTTGCAAATAATATATCAACTCATGCTATGAATAGAGGTACATCCCCTCCTTTGGATTCTTCTTTCAACTCCATAGAATTCCTTCATGCGAGTGTTCATTTCAATTAGACATTATTATCAAATATTAAATTAATTGAATTAGAGTTGGACCTTATGTTAAGATGTGTGTAAGAAGCTTACTCAAGGTCTCCCCTATTGATGATTATTTTAATAAACTTCATAGTTTTTACATCCCATAATTAATGGGTTGCCTTAATTTTAAAATTCATCAATTAATATATTTAAGCTATCATTAATTACGATGGAACCAGCATAAGAGTTGGTTCACGCCTATAAATAGAAGGGATTCCTTTCTTCTAGATTCATTGTTCTCATTTGCCTTGACCTTCTCATGGAGGTTCTGCAAGTTCAAGCTCTTGGAGTATATTTCATTTACATTTTATGTAAGATTTAATATTTTCATTTATCATTTATAAGTCAATTTTTTTTTGAATTTTAATTTAAGCTTGTTTATATAAATCATGATGGTTTAAACGATCTCATTTAGTTCTCATTTAGGTCTCCTATAAGTGTGCAATTTAGGCAAAAATTTCATTAGAATTTCAGCAGTATCTCGGCGTCATCTCCACATAAGAGGCTACTTCGGGGTACTGTGTTTACTCACCACGCCAAGAAAGGTGTGTATCGATAGTATACACTACGGCCTGGAACTTTATTTTCTCCACCGCACCAAGAAAGACGCGTATGAGGCCTTCAAACATCTGCATGACAATCACAAGTTTCTCCGTCGCGCCAAGAAAGACGCATATGGGTACTTATATTTTTGGCACATTCTTATGTAATTTAGCATGTAAAGTGAGTCAATACAAATTTGCATCAAGTTTGATAATAGGGATTTGAATAGGATTCGAATGGACTTAGATTTTAGAAAATAATAGATGGTCAGAACTCTATGAAATCTCAGATCTATTAATCATTTATTTTGCTGAAGAAGGTTATTAATCTAGTAGCATAATTGGAGTTGAATTCATACTAGATCTTACTAAACAGTAAGAGTTTCAACAATATATCTTAATTCAAATAGGAAATGGTTGTTTGGAGGAAGCATCAATGAAGCTCAGCTTGGGGTTGAAGTAGCTACGAGACAGAAAAGAATGAAATTAGGATAAATAATGGTAAGTGGAAGGCTTGAATAGTAAGCTGGGCTTAGGATTGGCCTAGAGATGGGCTGGACTGCAGTAGTTTTTTCAGGTTTTGCATGAATAAAGGGATGGATAGCTCTAAGAATCTTCTAAGGATTTTGTTTGTGCATGTGAGGTTAATGACGGGAGAGAAGAGAGGGATATTCGGGTCACAGGCTGTAGGTATGTGTAGCTTCTAGGAATGGAGAGGGAGGTAGTTTCGGCTGAGGTATGGATGGGTTGAGCTCAAGGCACTTCCTTGCAGGTTGAATAAGGGAGGTGGAAGTGTAAAGAATTGGAGATGGTCCGTGGGAGAGAAAGAAAGGAGAAACAGGGTGCTGATTAAGGCGTGCCTAGGCAGTAGGAAGTGAGGAAGATGGTTAGTTGTAGATGTGAAGATGAGGCAAACTGGGAGCTGGTCTCGAGAGTGACAATGGAAGGTACGAGTGGGAAGGAGGTCTGGTTGACCTTCAGTTTGGAGGACAGTAAGAGGATAGGAGCTTGTGTGGGTTCCAAAAAATTACACCCACCTCTACAATATCAATTGAGAAGAGTGATTTAAAGCGCGTCGATGTAATTTTCAAGATAGATGGAATAGTAGATAAGACACTACAGAAATTTCATCCTCATTTAGTGAGGACTTTAGATGTTCCGATTTCCTATGACAGCCCCTATAGTTAATTATCCTCTTAATAAGAGAGAGAACTTTCGCTTAATCGTTAGGCCGCTTAAGTATAATGTAGCGATAGTAGTAGTTTTTAGATTTATAAAATTCACCATTTTAGCTTAAACCGGATAGTTGGGGAATGATGACGCGTGATCTAAATCCATGATTCCATCATCTCGTTGTCGTGGTGGACAGTGTATAGAATTTAACTAACCCCGATGATCCTTATCATCAACACACGAAGTTGAAATTCAGACTTGGGGTGATGTTTGTCCGAGATGACTTAAGTCTATCTTACGAAGGATTGTTTGCTATCGGTGTACTATGATTCACAACTCAAAGGGTATAACCATCGGGGAGCATATACAGTGATCGTAATATAATGGAGCTTTATCGCCAAGCCACCCGTCAAGACTCTCATAATCTGATCATCCAGAATTACTAGCCACGCAATGAGAATACGCCACATCCTTACGAGATTGATTGAGAGTGAACATAGTAGAAGACTTGATTTGACATTGACACCTTTGTGAGCTAGAGTTTTTTTAATTTGTCACCTCCAACAAATAATTGTGGAAGGTGGATGGATTGAGTTTGATTTAAGTTTTTACAGATTGAATTTTGTTTAAGCATTTATAGTTTAGTGATTTGTTTGATTTCATATTTAGATTGACATTTGATTATTAATTCAATTTGAGCCAAAACACATTTTATGGTAAATATCCTCTCCGGTTGAAATCTTCATTCAACACACCCATCATCGCAGATTGATTGATCGAATATACATGAGAAATTTAGATCCGTTGCTAGCTCAACAGGATGATCTATTATCATTTAATACAAAATTAGTTGATATTTCAAGTTGAAATTCTTATAATATTTTAGGTTTTGTTAATCGCCCTAAGACTAAACGCGAAGCAACCCTAACAAAGATCCTCAAACACAATTTAAACATTCAGTAGTTTGAGCCTGGTGTATTTGAGAATGCCTTAACTAACGCTTTTTGTTCTCTTGTATGATGTGTTGCGAATCCGGTGGCGTATGTTTCAACTTTATATTTTCAATTCAAAGTAGTATAACTTTGCTTATACTTGATAGGAAAAAAAACAAAATGGCTATTTTTCTTATGCATATTGCTAGGATTTTACATCTTTGCTAATCCTCATATTCAACTTTCATTTTCACCCATAGACAAGCTAGCATATCTCTTTCAACTTAGCTTATTAAATATAAGCCTTGTTACCTAAGTCATGCTTGAATTATATTTGTATTTAAACACTAGCTTTCAAGCTTACTATAAGCGTCTTGTGATTTAGATTATGAATCCAATTAGATTTTCTCTCGGGTTACTTAAAGTGACACATTATAAGAATTATATTCGTGGTAATCAACTATGTATCAAATTCTTTGTATCTCACTTAAACTTTCTCGACTTTTCAACCAAATGAAAGTAAGTTTATCAAGTATAAGTTCTCCATATTTAATTGTGTTCAATTGAAATCATTTTTAATTTGCTTGTAATAAGTTATAATAACTTCAATGTTTATTGTGTAAACCATTTAATGCTTTGCAAGTAGATTATCAATCCTTTTTAATTATTTCAATGCTTGAATGTTCATTGAAAAGTTTCATAAGCATTTGGTGAATTTCTAAAATCATTTCAAGCTTGGCTTAGGATTTCTAAGACATTCAATTTAATTAGTGAGAATAATTATATTCGATAAAGGTTATATTTGTGCTTATTGAAAAGTTGTATGGTTGTGTTTTTAAGCAAACTATCAGACTCCCTGTAAGTGCTCGTATTTATTTTATGCATTTGTAACTTCACATTTGTTATACTCAAAATTTCGATTTAAGTCTTTTATTTAATTCCATTTAAACTCTTTGATTATCTCTTTTTCATTTTATTTTCTAAGTCTAAAAATTTGATGAAATTTCGACAACCTCCTAGCATCATCCCCGCATAGGGGGCTGTATCGGGAGTATTTTAGCTTTCTCGATACACCCTAATGATCGTAACGAGTGGTGTCTTGCGGCACCACAACCGATTTCCTTATCGTCACGCCCTAATAAGTTTGACGAAGCCTTTAAACTTGAAAGAAGACAAATGCAATGCAATATATATTCATTACTTTTTTTTTCTAAGTCCAGAATTCATTCAAAATTTCGGCAGCATTTCGGCTAGGGGGAGCGATATCTAACAATTTGTTTGCTTTCCGGTATGCTTATTAAAGAGCGTGGCCTCGGTGACACCACATGCCAGTCTCGCACGCTCGCAGGCCTTGAAACCGCAAAAGAAATGCAACCATATATGTATATATCTTTCCACATTCACATTTTCTCGCACCCACTACGCCTTATGGGGTATTAGCAAGGTCTTGAAACCTGCAAAAAGAGACGCAAGCATATATATACAATTCCTTTCACACATTCACGATCAGCAACACCGGTTGCCTTCTATAAATTTCACCGACCAATTTCAAAGTTGATGCAAATGGCTTAATAGCAGGAGCTAGCAGGTCGTAACCATTCACATGTTCTTCTAATATTGGCTGAATATATGGATCGAGAGCGCTCATTGCTTTCATTTCTTTCACCTTGGCGTGGAATTCGAATCACATCCTCCCTTTTCCATCCAAGTGAGTTGCACACAAGGACAACCAGGTTTTTTCCATGAGAGAGATCTGCTTCTGAGGGAGGACAGTAGCTTATATTCAGAAGCGGACACTTTTCAAACTTCGTTGCTGGGTTATAGCAACCATAACTTGAGAGTGACTCTATCAAGCAGCCAAGTGATAGCCCAATTACCTTCTCAGATTCTGCATAGCCTATAGATAGCCGTTTGGCATAATCATTTGCAACATGCTGTTGCTCAGTTCCACTGACCGCATCATGATGTTGAGCAGTGGCTAAAGCATCAGCCAAATTGTTAGTAGTTGGCCCTCAGCTATTTCTTCCTTTAAGAAATTCTAGTTGCCTTGCAGCTTGATAATAAGCACTCATCATTCTAACATATCCTTTGATGCCATGCCTATTGCTGAAGTATCTTGTCTAATACCCATTTGGTCCGTCTGCATATGGGAAAAAGTCGTCTACCTTGAGAGGCCAAAATTCATTTGATTCATATTTAGCATCAGTGTACATGGAAGGTGTCGAATACAAAGCATTAACTCGCCCATCCTGGTTAACATAATGAATAAACTTGTCCAGTTGTCTGAACCATGAATTTGCATATTGATACTTAAAATCAGTTCCCATGGTGAACATGATATGATTTGTGCGTGTAATATTTGCCTGTGAAATAGCTCAAAATAAAATCCTTCGGGAGGAGGTTCATAGTTTTGAGGAAAAATGCCAGTAAAAACGTCAGCTAATGAACCAAGAGTCTTGGATCCCCTCCAAACAACCTCAAGACTTTTCAGGTTCTTTCGTTCATCCCTATCTTGGTAATCAATTCGGGAAAAATACAGAGCATCAAATCCTACCTTTTCGGTTTGGAGGGAGAAATGGAAGAAAGGGGAGAGCAAGCTTGTGGTTTTCTGGAGAAAGGAGGAAGAAGCCCACGGTTTCGATTTTTCGGATGAGGGAAGGAGGGGATCGAGAGAGAGAGCAGTTGGAGCGTGCTTTTGAAGGAGATCAACAAGAGGGGGGAACGGTTGGGCGAGCGGGATCATTCGAACGAAGGGAGGAAGGCCTCGACGTCAGATCGCGCATGAGAGGGAGCTCCCAGCGTTTGGAAGAGGGGAGTCGTGCGTGATCCTGCGTTCGGTCGGGCTGAGCCGAGTGAGATGAGGGGATTAGGTTTGGTTTTATTTTTAAATTGATTTTTAAGTTGATTAATCGACTTTAATGTGAATTTTACACTGACGCGATTATATGGGCAATATATATATCAATCTTATTTTTTTTTTGATGTTCCGAATGCAACGGCGCAGTCCATTTCGCAATCGAAGGCCGTTTGGTTCAAGTCGGAGTCAAATTGAGTCCATTTTAGCTCAAAATGTGCGTCGCCATTTTCGACCACTCAATTTTCACGCAAATTTGAATCGCGAATCCTTAATGATTTTGATGTTTCAATAATCAGCGAATCAATTTCACGAATGGAGGTTGTTTTTTTCGTCGGCCTCCCGACCTCGATATGCATGGAGGCGTTGACGACTGATTGGACCACCGATCATCGTCGTTGTAATATTTATATTCACGCTTTTGACGCTCGAATGCGATGGGTCGTTCCGATCGGAGGTCATTTGGTTTAATTTTGGCAACGCCCAGTCAGACCACCGATTTCATACTCACTTCCGATCATTCGACATTTGTACAGACTCGTCCGAATTGAGCATGGACAATTTCATTTGGTAGTTTTCGACATTTTGAAGCTAACAACGCGAACAATTTCATAAACGGAGGTCGCTCGGATATCGTCGCAACTTCCTCGATATCATGATCGACACATTAATACGATCGCTTGACGCGATCGTTAGAATATTTATATTTCGATCAATTTTGACATTTTGAACGTGATGGCAAGTCCATTCGTCGATCGGAGGTCATTTCGACCATTTTCGGTGACGTCTAGTGTATTTTGAGCTGATTGCTGTCACTTTCAAGCCCATCAATTCGATCAGGACTTGATTTGGCGACATATATATGGAGGTTAACAGCTTGAAACTATATGAACATGAGAGGGAAAAACGGTTTTTTCTGCTGTACTCGGGAACTAGAAAAAGTGAGGGAGAGATCGGGAGAGTAGCTCGTGCGAATAGCGGGGAGAAAAGAATAAGAGAGGAGGGAGATCGACAGCTAGAGAAGATGGAGGGGCAGAGTGCGAGAGGAAAGGGATTCAGTTGGATTCAGAAAATATGAAGAAGACCAGAACGCATTCGGTTGGCCCTATGTGATTTCCTTCCTTTTATTTATTTATTGTTTCTTTTTTTTATGAATAATAAATGCTGGCAACCGCTCACTCCATTCAAAAGAAATTGTCCAGCTCATCCGATGTTTGGGTTTTCACATGAGGGGGTATGGGGATGAGCTGTAGAAGTATGGGATGATGGGCGGCTGAAATAAATACCAAGCTCTTAATTTGAATTTCAAAAATAAAATAAAAATAAAACTTAACAACAGTTGACAAATGGATAGTCCTGTGATAGAATTTTCATCATATAATTCCTTCTTTATGATTATGAGTTCAAAAAATTTGCTACGACTTACATCAAGAGAGTATGTTTATGTTTGTAATTTTCGTAAGATGGAATAGTAGATAAGACACTACCAGATATTTATTCCTCATTTTATGCGGACTTTAGATGTTTGGTCTATAAAGAACTATAGTTAATTACCCCTCCCAATACCGAGAAAAACTTTTGATTAAAATGTTAGATCAATGAATCAGCGTATAAGAAGATATGTATGAAAATTTAGATTTATGAAATTAATCATTATTTACTTAAAGCGAATGGTTGGGGATGATGGCGTGATGATCCCATGTTATCCCGATCGCCATTCTGCTCCTACATTTAATCATAAGAGTAGTCAACCTAACTGACCGGAAGGATTCTTATCGCCACAAGTTACGTCGCCCAAGAAATCAGACTGGGTGTTTGTCAAGACATGCTTAAGTCTATCTTAGGCGATAGAGAGATTTTTCCTTATCATACCCCATGATTCACAATTCAAAGGCGAGTCATTAGAGCATACGCCATGTGATCGTAATATAATGGTGTCATTTGGCGGCAACCAACCGACCAGAGGACTCTGGTCTTAATTACGTCATATGTGGAGTCTACTACCACGCACGCAATCGAGGACACATGTCCCATCGGCGTGAAATTGATTGAGTGAACATAAGATAACACTTGATTTGACAAGACCTTTGTGTGAGACTTAATTTGTCACACCTTCAACAAACAATCGCGAAAAGGATTGAGTTTTACTTTAAGTTTTTAAATATTAAATTTCATTTAAGTAGTTTTTAGATTGATACTTAATTTGAGTTAATTTGATTTGAAATTTGATTCACATTTTGATAAAAGTATCCCCTCCAGTTGAAATCACCATTCAAAACAGCTATCATCAGGGTGAATGTATTGTTTCAGATCCCGTCGACTCTATTAGTTTAATAATAGATGATCAAATTTGTCGTATATGACGTAATTAACTTCAGGATATTTTAATAAGTTGAAATTCTTATAATAATTAGATTTTAGATTTTGTTAACTTGGCCCAAGACTAAACCGAAGAAGAACCCGTAAGATCCTCTACACTAAGTTTAAGCATTCGATAGATTTTATCATGGTATTTTAAGAATGCTATAATTTTAAGGTATTGAATTTGAGTTTAATCTACTTCATAATATGTGCAAGAGTTTAATTGAAGCTTTAATTAACGCTTTATGTCGCCATAATGTTAATGCTGGCGTTAAAGTGTTTTAAATTGATCTAATATCTTAGTAGATCTCTTGGAATAATATTTAATTTTTGTTCTATTCAAAGTTGATTAGCTTTTGAATGTTCAATACACTCTCGTTTATGTTTATTGACAATTTTCAAACTCATCATCAACTATATTCAACTTCTATTTAAGTATTTAATAAGACGAATAGTATGCTTCAAACATTTTTCAAGAATTCATTGATTATGCTTATTAGCAATCATTTGATCTTCTTGAAAATCTCTTATGAATTCTTTGATTTTCTCCAATTCATTTGGAGTGAATTATGATTTGAAAACTATATTCCAATTCCAAGAATATATCGGCTCTCATTGGATATTTGATCGATCATCTTCTAAATCGATTGAGATGAGATATTGAAGTGCTAAATTTATATTTATTGCCAAAATATTGTGATCACTTCAAGTTGAAAATACCCTTCTTATATTAGTTAATAAGCTATTTGGTTTACCAAAATCTTTGTTCGTGTTAGCATATAAAATATCGAAATTCACATTTGCTCGTAGATGGGTTATCAAGCTTCATATTCATTGTCCAAGCTTGATTGTGTTCAATTGAAATTATATTTTTAATTCACTTAGAATAAACCATGGTAATCTCCTTGTTTATTGCATAAACCATATTGATGTTTAATGGCTAGCATTGTAATCACATCCATGATCATATACAAGCTATTAAAATCCCTCTAAATTCATTCTTAACTCCACATTAAGTTCTATATTTATTTAAAACCAAACTTCAAATTTATTGTAAGCCCCTTATGAGTCTAGTATTAGCTTTCCTAAGTTTCAATTAAAGCTTGTTTAATTTTGAGAAAATTTTTTTAATAAGAATGGGTGCCATTGCTTCCTCCAATCCCTATAAATAAGGCTAAGAGAGGTGTTGCATTTTATTCTACTTATTTGAGGAGTTGGAGTTCCTTTGACTCGAGAGAGAGGAAATCTAATTGTATTTTGAGTATTTTTTCTTTGAAAGTTTCTTTTTCCGCCTATTTTCCTTTGATTTAATGTTTATCGTTGTATTTACTATACATCTCTTATTTAATTTTAAGTTTAGGTGATTTTCATTTAAATCTATTTAAGTCTCATATTTTAATCCAAATTTCGGTAGTATTTCGGCATAGAAGTGTCACATCTAATAGATTTTTGGCTTACTCGGTACACCCTAATGAGCGTAGCGAGCGGTGTCTTGCGACACCACAGCCGATTTTCATCTCTTTACAATGAGACCTTCAAACCTGCATAAAGAGGCATATATACATATTTCCAAATTCATTTCTTTACATATACACAATCTATCACAACAATAAACTAGACTTGATATAGCTGTTGCATCTTCAGGAATCTTAATGTAATGTTGGCACAATCAGCAACTATGTATCCATTAAACTTCCAATCTTCTCATATTCTCATCAATCACACAACCCTCGAATGATGGATTGAAGGTGTCACCGATCCTTAAGCTTTTCGTTCATCGCTCATTCAACCTGTGTTTTGCGTTTGAGCAAGACCGACGGGAGAAAGTGGAGAGGGCTATCCGAGTGCCAAGGGAGGGAACAGAGGAGAGGTCTGTTCCGGCGAGCGTCGATCGTCAGCATCGGAAGAGAGGTGGAGAGGGCTAGCCAGCCAATGAAGCGAGTGGAACCAGACGGGATGAAGAGTGGAGAGAGGAGGGCTTGCGGAGAACCAACCCGAGCAGTCGTGCGTCTGTTTTTTTTGGGAGGAATCGAGACGGGAAAAATGAGGAAGCTTGTGCTCGAGGGAGAAGGGATTCAACAAGTGCGTGGGCTTCGGTTTCCTTGTGATTTGAAGTAGGAGGCCGATGAAATCGAGAGGGAACAGTTGCATCGTGCGGTTGAAGGAGCCGAGAGGCGGGATCGGTTGTGCTCCTTTACGGTTGAGGGAAACGAGAGAGAATGAGCGCTCTTGCGTGCGTGAGAGCCAAGAGCTTGCGGTTGATGGAGTCGAATGAAGAGGAGAAGCTTCGGATCACTCGACCAGGGTCGCTCTCTGTGAGGATCGAGTTAGGGAGAGGTCTAGGTTTATTAGATGTAAATAGGTTTCTTAATTAATTTTCTAAGTATTTAATCCATCTTAATATGAATTTTACGCCGACCTCAATATAGGGTTAATATATATGTTGATTCATGGTTATTCCGATGTTCCGAACGCAACAACGTAGTCTGTTTCGCGATCGGAGGTCATTTGGTTCAAGTTGGCGTCGAATCTAGCCAATTTTGGTTCAAAGATACCCATTGTCGCTTCCAATCACTCGATATTCGCATAGACTTGTTCGAATTGAGTGCGGATAATCTCATTTAACAAGTTTTGATGTTTCGACACTAACGGCGCAATCAATTTCACGAATAGAGGTTGTTTGAGCATTATTGCTGCCTCCCGACTCTGATATGCATGTCGACACATTGACAGCTCGATCGTTTGATCGGTTGATCGTTAAATTGTGCAATAATTATATTCCGATCAATTTCAATGTTCAACGCGTTGTGGAGAAGTCCGTCGCCGACGGAGGTCTTTTGGGCATCGCCGCAGCCTCAACTCCGATATGCGACGGCATTATGACAACTCAATCGCTGACGGTTGATCTTCGACAGCAATATTTATATTCACTTTCAATGTTCAATGCGACGAAGTCGTTCGTAATCAAGTCAATTCTGACTTTTGCACATTTAACGATTTCAGCCGATTTAAACACTATTGCATCCAAAGTCAATCGAATTCATCTTATAAGCTCGATTCGACTCGTGTGGCATATATGAAGGTCAACAAATGCTCCCCAATAAATGTGATTTGTGCATAAAGCGGTCATATTTGTTGAAATCTGATTGACCTTATTGACTTATTTTTTTGTTCCCTCTCTTTTTACTACTTCTTAGTATAGCTCTTTTCCTGTTTATGCTTTATTATGCTATCACTTTGATTCTTATGTGCTTTTTCTCTGATCACTTGACAGGAGGATGTTTAGCTGGAGGAGACCTGATGACCTGTCAGCTACTGAGCCTAGCGAGGAGGCTATTTAGTCGGAGATTGACAGACACGATCCTCGTGGAGATGTTGATATCAGGGATAGGATTGAGCTGTACACCAATATGTTGAGAGGACGTGATCTTTACTAGGGTTTCTTTGCACGATCTTCCATACTTCCTGACTATACTTCAGATTCTTTTGCTTCTGAGGATCCCGTAGATTGGGTGGCTACCATTAAGCTGAAATGTGGGGACTACAATCCTCTGGATAGTTCAGTAGCTCAAGTCAGTTATGGACATTGTGATATTTTATACCGCTCGCAACATTGAGCGACGAGACGCCAGACTGAGCCACCGCCGAGCTTGAGCTCATCAGACTTGCTTCGAGATTCATCCGTTAGCAGGATTCCTAGTCTTCAAATGGATACGTCACATGGGTAGGTATGTCTTTGTGCTTAGTGAGACACTTTATGGGCGGCTGGCATTTATGAGGCAATGTATGTGTCTTTATTTGATTTCGGAGGCATGTCTTCTTCTTGGGTTCGCGGAGTGGCGGAGTTTTGGGATACTAGTAGTAACACTTATTGGGTTGGCCCGGAGGAGTTGACAGTTACATCTGGGACTTACAGGTTGTATCAGGCCTCCCAGTATTTGGCTACCGCTACGAGGAGTGTGTTCTGCCTGATGAGGAGTTATTTTGCAGGCAGCCTTCAGATGATAATAATCGATGAGGTAGGTTAGTCATGCCACCTATTTATATTGATCGAGCCACTCACCGACTTCGGGGCATTAGACGTTAGAAGATCAGGTTACATTACCTGTGAGTGCATGGATTCAGAGCTTCTTACAGGATTATGCTCTATCTGAGGAGACTATAGCACTACATGATCCTTTTCGATTGGGTGTGTCTGATGGCAATTGCTTATCTAAGGAGACTGCGAAGCCTTTTTTACCAGTAGGGGGGATTTCTTTAGCTATACAGGGATTGAGCGAGGATTTGTTCTTAGCAGGATTTATAGTGACATGGCTCTGCATTTTTGTACTCCCCATTATAGAGGAATCAGTTCGCCCGGGTGCTTTATTAGCAGCCAGCAGGATCTCTCAAGGTGAGCGAGTTTCTCTGGCTCCAGCAATGTTAGCAAAGATTTACAGGATATTGGGGGTGATTTCTAGGGCAGATTCTCTAGAATTGCGAGATGTGATTATACCTTATCAGTATTTGTACGCTTGAGTTCACCTTCACATACATGGTGCCTTTACTTATTTCAAGTATCCAGCATTCTTTTTAGAGCGAGGATATCCTACGATTTTGCAGTTATACCGAGCATCGTCTACTTTGGAGATGGAGCAGATTCGTATGTTCTTCTTTGTTCCTCATTTGGTCAGAGACCGTTTTTTGTTAGTTCACCAGCCAGACATATTTTGTCTACCATCTGACTTGATGGAGGTTAATCTCATTGATAATTTTGATGAGAATGGCGGATATTCATTGCTTCGTGGTCGACTGACATTGAGAGTAGCTGAGTACTTTTTTAGTATACGTCAAGGATTGTTATGTTATCGATTTAGTCAGTCGATTGTTATAGAGGGCTATCAGCCCAACCAAATTACTCGACAGTTTAGTTTCTTCCAATCCACTGCTCATGATGGTAGGCCATTCATCCCTAGTGTAGTGGACATTAGGAAGATCAGGATGATTTTCCTTGAGACACGCTACTTTACTACTTCTGTTATTTGGCTACATTTACTGAGGCTTGGTACTGGCTCTCACTTTCGGATAGCTCCTCCACAGAGTCACACAGGGGTTAGTTATACCCACCTCACCTGGGTACGGTTGCCTTTTGGTCCTTTCCTAGAGCATGGTGCCAGAAAATATGAACGGAGGGTGAGATCTTTAGGAGTTCCTCGAGGTCAGAAGCCTCGTCGTCAGCCACCACTGATAGGAGATAGCATCGCTAGAGGTATAATCACAATTTTTTTTCTTTTTCAATACTTCTGTTATCTCTCTTTGTTATATCATTAAGATATGTTTAATGTATTTGATATGTTAATTTGATTTGCAACAGATGCACCAGTTGACGAGCAGGTTGGGGCTGAGGACACCACTCCTTATAGCAGAGTTAGAGCTAGGGTTTCTACTCCTAGCTACACTGAGATTTCTTCACCAACTCGCAGACGTAGGTGTAGTCAGCCTACAGATCCTGTTCGAGCTTCAGTTGATTATTCCATGAGTCCACTTTCATGGCGACTCGACTCTGAGGTGTTACTGTGTGTCACTAAGACTAGATATGCTATTGAGGACTTTGGAGTTGAGTCGTTGAGTGTGCCTGCCTTGGATAATGCCGCCTTAGATTTTGCTACTCCTTCTGTGGAGCCACTTTTCCCTACTGAGCCTTACTCTATCCACTATCCTGGGGAGACTTCTGAGGTGAGAGACGTCATACCTAGTGGAGCTTATGTTGAGCCAGCACAGAGTCCTGGAGCTTATCAGATAGTGAAGGTCACCGAGGACTGTCACTTATGACACACCAGTTCAGCAGATTCTCCATGTTCAAGTACTTCCTTCCTCTCTTTGTTCTTTAGTTGCACTTATTTACATTTATTATTCTATTTTATGCTGATTATTTTCATTTATTTCTTGTAGTGCCTAAGGTGGGTTACGAGTCTGAGATCTACCACCGATATTCGTCTTCACCAGATCCACGTGACAGAGTTATGCAGAATTACGGCTTGATGTTTTTTAGGGATGTAATTTTTAGGCTTACTCCGGGCTTACCAAAGTCACTAGATCGCTTCACGTCATATGCGAACATCATTTTGGATCTTCAAGCTCACACTAGTTTGGAGGAGCAGATTCTCATGTACTTAGAGGCTCTTTGTAGAGACGCGGAGTTTTTGATCCACCATATAAGATCACTTACTATCGTCCGCTTCGACACTTCACTGGCAGAGCTTCAGGAGTAGGTCAGGTTTCGTAGGGAGGCAGCTAACCTAGCACATGATGAGTTTGAGAAGAGTGCTAAGGCTCTAGGACATGACCGTCAGAGGTTGATAGATGCCACTTCTGAGTTAGACAAATAGGCTGCCAGGATCAGGGAGTTGAGGAGGGATCTCGCGAGTGCGATATCTTGCTAGTCGGACTTGCAGGCTGAGCAGGATGGGAGAGCTCGAGCTATAAGCGTGAGTTACCAAGCACGCCATGAGCTATAGTGGATCTTTGAAGCTACTTTGACTAGAGAGGTTTTTTAGGTGAGCGAGCATCGTCTTTAGCGGTTATTCAAAGACAGCCGGAGCTTCCCAGGCTTTCTTGATATACCTCTTTTTATCTGTCTTTTTATCAATCATGTATTGTCTTGTTCACTTAGTGAAAAACTAATATTTCTCTCTTCTTTATTTTGTACTGCACTTGAGATTTTATTTCTTCATCTTTGTATATCTTCAAGATATTTTACACAGATGTTGTTTTAAGGAGAAATCATCTTCTATAGCATCGTTCATAGTCTGTTAATCAATTAAGAGAATTTTTGACTTTGAATGACTTGGATATTTTAAGTCGAGTCAGCTTGAGGCAAGATAGCTATTGTCATCTGACCGGCAAGCGGAGGCTCTACCACTACGGCCTTTTCTTACGGCTTATTGAGTGCGAAGAGCGTCAAATGACTACCACATTTGCTTGTTGAGTCCGACGATGACCTCGCTTAAGTTACGGACTTGAGTATAGAACTTTGCTTTCAACTTAACAATATCGAAGTTTACAAATCAAGAATCCTCTCACTTGACTTTTAGGACTTTCAAAAGCATAGAAGATGAGTCTTTCAATTGCAGGATCATCTTATGTGCAACTTGTTTAAAGATACATCTTTATTATTCATGATAATCAACAGTACCTTTAATATTAAGATAATAGAGTAATCAAATAGGGATCTCGGCTCAAAGTACGATGTCTACCCGAATCAGAATATATTCAAGGATCTCGTCTTATGACACGATGTCAACCCATATGAAAATAAAGAAATGCCCCGTCTTGCATGGGGAATTCTATAACACATTTGAAATATTTTTAAGATGAAATTAAACAATACATCAATATTTGAATTGATATATTTGCTCTTAAGAGAGTTTAACATATAATATTGATTTTATCTATATATAGAATCTAAAAGTTCCCCGTGTAATACGAGAATTTTCAAGGAAAATTTTTTATCTTGAGTAAGTATATTTATTTGGGGATCTCGGCATGAAGCACGATGTCGACCTACATAGATATACTAAAAAAAATGTCATCTGTCTTGCAGGGGATTTCTATTGTACCTCGATAATGTATTTACCATATATAATACTTTTTCAGGTATTAACCATTAATTGACGGCATTGATCTTTCGCCATTTGGGTCAATGAGTTGATACGCCTTCCTTGATACACATTTTTTATGATAATAGGGTCTTCCCAATTAGGCTCAAATTTGTCACTGATCGATTAGGAATAATTGGTTTCTCATCACCAAGACAAATTCTCCTTGAAAAGTTCGGGAACACACCACATGATTGAATGCTTTGGACATCCTTGTTCAGTAAACTTCTAAATTTTGCTGAGCTTGGAGCCTGATCTCGTCAAGTGCATCAAGTTCTTTCATCTATAGATAGACATTCTCATCTTAGGTAAGATCCTGTTGAATTGTTACTCGGAGTGAATGCAGTTCAATTTTAAGTGGCTAGACTGCTTTAACTCCAAATACTAGCGCCTAAGGAGTGGATTTTGTGAGAGTGTAATCATGTCACGCCATGTCTTTATTTAAGCCAATTTGACTTCGAGGTTTTGGCCTCCACATTTACTTACTTTTTTATCAGGACCTTTCGGCGGCAAATTCTTGAGCCTGTGATCCATGTGCCATGCCTCGATGCTCACCGTGCAGGGCTTGAATTGGTTGACATCTTGTCGGGGTTGTAAGAGGAGGTCTCCTTGGAAGAGCAACTCTAGCCTCCCTGATGATAATATCTTGATATTTTCTTTTCATCAATTATTTTTCCTTAGCAACTTTGAGGACCCGATGCACTCTTCATATACAGTTTCGAGTTTCGTCATTGGAGAAGCTGGAACCTAACATTGTCGGGTTCAGAAAGACTGTTTGATTTGACCAGTAGAGCTGTTCTGTTTTACCCATCTTAAGTTATCAAACATGTTATGGGTTGAAACACTCGCTTCTGGTTCCACAGCTGGTTGTACAATTTTCTTCTTGAACAATAGCTGTTGAGCACGCAGTTCATCATTTCTCTTTCTCCACTTTCTCTGGGTTAGCTTGCTTCAAGATGAAAAAGCTTCTGCGTCACTACTTCTCGAGGCTTCAGCCTCCATATTTGTTTTTCTTTTTACCGGGACCTTCGATGGCAGATTCTTGATCATGTGGTCCAAGTGTCACGCTTCGATGCTCACCGTGCAGAAATTGCTTAGGACAATCTTGAGCATTACCCACTGAGAATAACCTTTTTAGTGAAATTTCTCATTTTCTCTGATAATCGGGCATTGATACTTTTTTTTCATAATACCCTTCTCCTTAATAACTTTTAGCACCGTGTGCACTTTAAAGGGTAGAGTCTCAGGATGCCTCCTTTGTGGAATTATAGTTGGATATCATTGCGATGATTGTTTGATATCACCGAGGTTCCTTTTCACCAACTTGAGATTTTCAAACTTGTTGTGACCGGGAACACTTCGTATCAAGTCCGTCAGTCACATTCTGTGAAGTAATTGTTGAGCTTGCAGTTCTGCATTTTTTCTCATTTGCCTTCTACTCAATTTTCCTTCTAAGAGGAGGCGATTATGCCTTCCCGAAAGGTTCAAAGAGTGGTCGGCATTCAGGCATCATTGAAACTTTCTACCGCGGTTCTTTTATGACCGACACCTCGAATGATCCCCTTTTCAATATAATAGCTCTCTTCGAGGAACTTTAGTAGTAGTAAATTTCCAATTGTCCTCCTCCATTGCGGTTGGTGTGTACAATATGTAGATACTTGGTGGAGGATTATTTATAGCGATGATACTAAGTTTAAACTATCAAATTGGATGGTAGCTCCAGCATCTCTAGTATTGATTACAGCATTAGCCAGACGGATGTTGACTTCACGACCTAGTTGCATGATGAACGGTGTGTTTTGGAGATCCATCTTTGCAAATGAAAGATGGGGATTAGCAGTCAGGGGATTAGCAGTCAGTAATTGTTATTTCCCTCCATACTTTCAAAATGCAGAGGTACTACAGAACAAAATAATAGTATAATAAAAATATACTCTATAGAATAATTCATACGACATAGAGTCTCATACATTAGTAATTTGAATTTATTACACATTTAAATCAGCATTTCTTTTTTGAGTTTTCAAATATTTTGTTCTTACTATCATGTATATGATTAACCAAAGATGGAAAGAGAATCCTATCCTGTGGAGTCGCTAGAATGGCTTGAAAATTCGCCACACCTCTCACATTGAAGATAGTATGATTTATGTGTCTGTAATTTTCGTGGCGAGATTGAATAGTAAATAAGACATTACAGATTTATTTCATTTTGAATTTTAGATATGGTTCCGGGTTTCTATAAGCGTAAACTTATAGTTAATTACACCACCCAATCTTGAGAGAACTTTCGACAAGGCTTGATCGTTAGAATGCGAAGATCATAGTATTGAAATTTAGATTTATGAAATTCATCATTATTTACTTAGATTTTGATGATCATGATCTAGATCTCATCTTGATCGTGTCCGTGCCATGGTCCTACTTAGTAATGAATCGACCCAACCGAAAGGATCATTATAACACACGGTTACCGCCCAAGAATCCTTATAGATCCAGGGTAGTATTTGTCTGAGCGCTTAAGTCTATCTTATGATGAGAGATTTTGCTCTATCATATCATGATTCACAACTCAAAAGGCAAAGCTATTGAGCATACGTACGTGATTGTAATATAATGGTATCATTTGGCAACTATCCGATCGGAGGACCATATAATCATACATAGCCTATCGTCGCCACGCAATGGAGGACACGGCCACCCCTACGAGAAGTGAAATTAATAGTAGAACACTTGATTTGACATCAATTTCATGGTAGAGTTTTTTTAATTTGTCACCTTCAACAAATAATTACGGAAGTTTTAAATTTTAAGTTCTTTAAAGATTAAATTTCATTTAAGTAGTTTTAGATTGATACTTAATTTGAATTTGATTTGAAATTAGAATCACATTTTGATGAAGTATCCCTCCTTGAAATCATCATTCAACACTATCATCGAGGTGAAATCCTATCGATTCTATTAGTTTAATAATAAAGATCATCTCGTCATATGATAATTAACTCGATATTTTAATAAGTTAAAATTTTTATAATAATTAGATTTTTAGGTTTTGTTAACTAACTTGGCCCAAGACCAAAACCGAAGAACCCACGCAAAGATCCTACACTTTAAGCATGATTCAATAAAGTGTCGGGGCCTATGCGGGTATTTTTAACAATGCTTGCATAATTTTAAGGTATTGAATTTGGTTTTAATCCTACTTTATAATATGTGTAAGAGTTTAATTGAAGCCTTAATTAACGCTTTCTGTTCGTTTGTACGATGTGTTGCGAATCCGGTGGAATTGAAGGCATTTTAAATTGATCTAATATCTTATTAGATCCCTTGGAATAATATTTATTTTTTTCTTCTATTCAGAGTTGATTAGCCTTTGAATGTTCAATAGACTCTCGTTTATGTTTATTGATAATTCCCAAACTCATCATCAACTATATTCAACTTCTTGTTGATCTGATTTAAGTATTTAATAAGACGAATAATATGCTTCAAATCTTTTTCAAAAATTCATTGATTATGTTTATTAGCAATCATTCGATATCCTTGAAACATGTATAAAGACGTATATATACATATTTCTACATTCATTTATTTACATATACACAATCAATCACAACAATAAACCGGACTTGATGGTTATAGCTATTGCATCTTCAGGAGTCTTAGTGTAATGTTGGCACAATCAGCAATTATGTATCCATTAAACTTTCAATCTTCCCATATTCTCATCAATCACACAAACCTCGAATGATGGATTGAAGGTGTCACTCAGATCCTTAAGCTTTTCAAGTTCATCAGCTTCCGTCCAGCCCTGTGGTTTCTTGTGGTTTGAGCAAGACCAAACGGGAAGATGGAGAGAGCTAGCCGAGTGCCGAGGGAGGGAACAGAGG
The DNA here is from genome assembly GCA_021442155.1 of Cymbidium sinense. Taxonomy (NCBI): domain Eukaryota; kingdom Viridiplantae; phylum Streptophyta; class Magnoliopsida; order Asparagales; family Orchidaceae; genus Cymbidium; species Cymbidium sinense. The sequence continues at coordinate 96,671,910 of CM038226.1, read as the reverse complement.
AGGTCTGTTCCGTCAGGCGTCAATCAGCATCGAAAGAGAGGTGGAGGGCTAGCCAGCCAATGAAGCGAGTGGAACCAGACGGGATGAAGAGTGGAGAGAGGAGGGCTTGCGGAGAACCAACCCGAGCAACCGTGCGTCTGTTTTTTTGGGAGGAATCGGGACAGGAAAAATGAGGAAGCTTGCAGTCGAGGGAGAAGGGATTCGACGAGGGCGTGGACTTCAGTTTCCTTGTGATTTGAAGTAGGAGGCGGACGGAATCGAGAGGGAACGGTTGCATCGTGCGATTGAAGGAGCCGAGAGGTGGGATCGGTTGTGCTCCTTTGCGATTGAGGGAAACGGGAGAGAACGAGTGCTCTTGCGTGCGTGAGAGTCGAGAGCTTGCTGTTGATGGAGTCGAACGATAGAATTGAACGAAGAGGAGAAGCTCGGGATCGGTCGACCGAGGGGAATAGGGTCGCGTGTCCCTGAGTGATCGAGTCGGGTTAGGGGACAAGTCGGGTTAGGTTTATTTGATGTAAATAGGTTTTTTAATTAATTTTCTAAGTATTTAATCCATCTTAATATGAATTTTACGCCGACCTCAATATAGGGTTAATATATATATGTTGATTCAAAGTTATTTGACGTTCGGAACGACAGCTGCGGACGGACGGTCAGTCGATCAATCTAGCCAATTTTGGTTCAAAAATGTGCATTGTCGCTTCCAATCGCTCGACATTCACATAGACTTCCGAATTGAGCGCGGACAGTCTCGTTCGATAAATTTCGACGTTTCGACGCTAATGACGCGATCAATTTCGTAAACAGAGGTTGTTTAAGCACTATCGTAGCTCTCGACTCCGATATGTGCATCGGCACATTGACAGCTTGATCACTTGATCGATTGATCGTTAAATTGTGCAATAATTATATTCCGATCAATTTCGACGTTCTGAACGCAATGACGAAGTCCGTTCGTCGATCGGAGGTCATTTGGGCATCGTCGCAGCCTTCTGACTCCGACATACGCTGCCGGGATATTGTGCTCGACGCTTGACGTTGATCTTGACGCGAATATTTATATTCTCGATCATTTGACTGCTCAACGCGATGGCTAAGTCGTGCCAATCGTCAATTCAGTGACTTTTTGCATCGCCGTATTTCAGCCCGAAAGACTATCAGATCGTCATCGAATTCATCTTATAAGCTCGATTTGACTCATGTAGCATAAGGCCAACATTATGATAAATAAATGTGTTGTAGCTAAGCATTAAAATCCAACTTGTTGGTATAATGAAAATGCTAATGTATGGAAGTGTTATGGAATATAATCCTTAAAGCTTTAATTATTCTAAACATAAATGTATATGACGTTAGACAAATGATAAATATTAGGTAGTGTTGACATAATTTTTTTATCATATTTAAAAAAAAATTAATAACATAGCATATGACATTTATATGATTTTTATATTTTAGAATGGATTTACTTAGTTTTCATAATTACATTCATTCTCCTCCCTCTTAATTAATATTGTTTGTTAATTTGAAGATATGCATTAACCTCATTTTATGTATATACATGAAACGGTAATAAATATTAACTTTTTTTTACTTGATAATGATAATTATAATTTAAATTTAATTGAACCATCATTTAAATCTTATTGATTAATAATATTAATTTTGATGAATTTATTTAAGTTTTTTATGATCTAAGTCGATCTAATTACAACTAGAATTTAACTCAATTAAAGTAATCAATAATTTTTTTATGCAATATCCTTGCAAGATTTTTCATTTCTTACACATCTAAAATATCAAGTCATCTCCCTGCGCATGGGCCATTTTGCCTTTCACATTCTTACGTTGACTCATACAATGTGGGTGTTTATTTGAAATAGTTGCGATTTTCTGTTTCACAATCAGATATTGTTTGGCCGACTTTGTTCATCAAAACGGGGAAGTTTTAGCTCAAGATCACATAATGTCACATCAACCCATTCGATATTGCCATAGACCCATCTGAATTTATCATGAACAATCTTGTTTGATAGGATTTGATATTTCAACGCTAATGACACGATCGATTTCATGAATAGAAGTCGTTTGGACGTCGTCGGGGATTTTCAACCTCGATATGGGCATAATTACATTTAAAATTGATTTCACTTAATTAATTGGCTATTAATTAATCTAATTAATTTTGTTTAATCAATTTTTCATTCTTGATGTGTCTATGTAGTATATTTTTCGAATCGATGGCGATTCAATCGAGCTAGGTCACAATTAAAGTATTTTAAACCCAATTTAGGTGATATTACATTCACTGATCGTTGATTTGACTCATGAATTTAATTCATGAAAGATGCATATAAGTCATCAGAGAGTAGTTGTTTTAGATTTGGGTTATGTTAAGAAAGGTAGAGATAGACCTAAAAAGACTTGGTTAAGATGATGTATAATAGGACACAATGGAGAAGAAAGATTCATGTAGCCAATCCCACAAAGTGGGATAAAAGCTTGATGTTGTTGTTGTTGTTGGTTAAACATATAAGGCCACAAATAGGTATGTATTTATATATATATATATATATATATATAATAAATATGCAATTATCAAGTTCTCAATTATAAAATCCTTAATCCTTTTATTCTGCTGTTACACTATAGCAAGGACGAATACTCCCGCACTTACCTCCACATGCATTGGGTTAGGAAATTAAATTTGCTTAATTTGAGTATATAATCACTCATTTCACTCTTCCTTTCTCATTTTCCATTTCCCTGACTCTCGGTTCGTCTGTGTCACACGAGAGACGAGAGGCGCGGGAGAGTGAGGAGCCGACGAGAGTTTTGGTGGGCTCGGTCGCGGGTGCTGGTGGTCGCGTCGGCATCGGCGCCAGCTGCCGTGGCCGACACGAGTTGCTCTCGCACAGGAAAGTCGCGTCCCGAGAGCTGGATCAAGCACCTGTGCTGCGACTCGGTTAGGGCTCAGCCTATGGGAAATTAATAAGTAAATAAATCTTTTTTATTATTTTTTTTCTTTTGTTATATAGGTAAATAGGTATAGTATAATTAATGAATTAATTTGTTGATGGTAGTGTATGTAAATGATTATTATTTTTATATATAGTTAATATTGGTAAAACTGAAATTTATGGATATTAAGATTTATTTGGGTAAAAATAAATTAGGTATAATGGGTGGATACATTTAAAATAATAAATTATAAATTAAAATAAAATCTAGGAGTTTAATTATAAAATAAAATAGTATATATTACTAATTAGATGTATGTATGTTATGTATGGATTTGGGTTAAAAATTTAGAATTTATATGTCATAAATTTAATATCGTGCTTAATATTTTTAAGGTAATTTTATTTTAAAATAAATTTATGATAATAATTTTGAATATTCTAGTTTATATTTTGATCATATTATTGTTATAATTAACCAAGAAGAAAGATAAAGAGGTTTGAAATATGAAGTGCAGGTGACAACTGTGAAGTTAACTTATAAGTTTTAATAATTGATAAAATATAATATGTAAATTCTTTTAAAAAATTATTATAAATTGCTAGGTGATTAATTAGTCATCTAAAATTTCAGTATTTGAAACATCAAGCTTTTTGATTAACTTGAAATAGTCTTCATATGAGAAAGAGTCTTGTTGATACTGTGTATGTTCAGAAGATGTTTCAGGCATATCGCTTTCTGAAAGAAGTTCACCACTTAGATAAGATTTGTAAATTCTAATACAGAAAGTATGTTTATTCTTCTCTGCATTTTAGTTGAGTATAATATTGACTGTTTACATTGTATATTCTCATTTTGTAGATAATCTCATTACAAGTTATTTGAAATCAAGTAATATGTATAGTTTCATGTTTTTACCACTCAACGATTAATTGTCTTCTCCTTATTCTATTTTCATAATTAGTATATTGTTCCAGTTCATTTCTAGTTATTTATATACTATCTTTTGTACAGCTGAAAACGTGAGCATACAACAGACTTAGCTTATGAATGCCATGTGATAGTAATCAGAAAATTAGCTAAATATTATGATATTACGTGACGCAAAGGACAAAGGGTTCCCATGAAAAAGGCCCTCAAATGATATGATATGGAGCAAAAGGGTCTCCTATAGAAAAATAAAAAATTCACGTAACTTTTACGTTATGATATGTTTGCCAATAACTTTGATGACTACACATGACATAATTCAAAGTTATTTTGAATATATATGTATTATGTAGTATTGTGTACATCATATTTTTTGAAATATTGCATTTGCGTTTAAAAGTTAAAGAGATTACAAAAGAAGTACAAAAAGTACAAAACAAAATGGAAAACTAACTAAATACAGTATGTTTCCTATCCTCCTCTAAAATGATAAAAAAATCTGGAGGAATAGTGTCACTATAATTATCATGCCAAAAAAAGTCAGCACGTGTGTTTTGCAGGTCGGCCAATCTGTTCTCTCTAGTATGGGAGAAGATCACTTGGTGGAACTACGAGGAAGCTAAGATCATGGGCCTGAGCTGGTCCGAATTTCCAAGTATCCTGCTGCATGCTTTGCTTGAGGTAGTCCACCACACTATTATTATCTCCTTCCATGATTAGCCCTTTGTATTCATACTTCCATGGTTCTATGATATTCTTCATAGCTAGCATGGCTTGCAATTAAATGTATGTGTTGTCCCAATACTGAAGGTGGGTGCCCATAGCTTTGATGGAGGCACCACTTTCATCCCTGATTACCATTCCAATGCTTGCTAAACCAGAGATAAGTAGGACTCCAACTGGGTGGCTGAAGGATCTCCCATTGCTCTTGAAATGGAAAAGCACTAGTGTGAGCGAAGGCTTCAAGAATGGTGGCTGCAATGATTTTGGGAGTGTCATATGATCAGCAATGAGTCTTTGCATTCCTAGCTCTCCAAGCTTAGCAGATGGCATAGCAGTAAGTTCTAGCCCATGTTGCCCTCGTGGTGGTGGTTTGAAAAGCTTTCAGCAAGTCTTAAAGGTTTGGGAAGGATGGGATGTTGAACCCCCATAAAGCAAGGGTATGGAGGATTCTCATGGTGAGGAAGCATCTTATCACAATGTGCTCAATATCTTCGTTCTCTAAACAGCCCAAGGGCATTGTATTTCTTCTACCAAACCCTTAGCATGCAGCCAAGTGTATGTGGGGAGGGCCCCTTTCAACAACCGCCACCAGAAAAGCTTCTCATGGGGGTGCATTTTGAATTTCTGCAGCCATTTGTGTTGTTGGCTGCTGTTGGGGAAGAGAGCATCTTATACTTGGGCTGTTATAGACTTCCCAAGAGGGAGTTTGATGAGTTCTGGTTGGTCGTTTTGCTTGTCAGCATAGATGGGAATCTGCTGAATTTTCTGGGCAAGGTGCTGTCCAAAAATAGCCTTCAATCATTCAGCATTTCATCTCCTTTCAGGCAGCAGGAAATCCGCCACACTCATGTCTTGAAGCGCTGCAGTATTTGCTGTAAATGGTCTCCTAGAGAATGCTATATCATCCACCCAAATCTGCTACATAACCTGCACCCTTTCCCCATTGGCAATCCTCCATATGATAATGTTGTTTAGGCTGCAAGCTCCGTCCAGGATGACTCCCCAGCTTGCCGATTCCCCTCGCTTCCAAGTTCTATCTCGTATCTCGCTGCCATATCTTTCATGGAGGCAGCGATTGAGGAGGGAACTTGGCTCGGTTAGGAAGTTTCATGCCAACCGGGCCCTTAGAGGTCCTTTCCACTTGGCAGCCGAGTGGAAGCCCAGCCCCCCGGCCTTTTAGGGTTGGAAAATGACATCCCAATTCACATAGTGAATGCTTCTTTGAGTGGAGGTTCCCTGCCAAAGAAAGCTATGACCTATCATCTCAATTTCCTGAAGAATACTCAAGGGAATCTCCGTGCGAGTGAGCTGAAACGTGGCTAAGGACAACAGTGAGGATTTGATAAGAGTGGTTCGTCCAGCTAGGGAAAGATGTCTAGAACCCCAGGCTGTAATCTTGGCACGAGCCTTTTGAATTAGCTTCAAGTGATCAGCTCTAGTCAACCTCCTCATGGCCAATTTGATGCCAAGATGCTCCAGCTCTTGGACTTTGTTGAAGCCGATCATTCTAGCAATTTGGTTGGTCCTCCATCGGATTGCAGACTTGCTAAAAATTACAGCAGATTTTGCTGTGTTAATCTGCCTAGTCCACCTAAAATAGCTCTTCAGAATGGTCATAATCTTCTTAACATGGGCTATTGAGGCTTGGGAGGTGATCAAAATGTCATCAGCATACAGAAGGTGTGAAATATTTGTCCCTCTAATGAAGAGAGACATGCCTA